>JAJTUV010000283.1:1200000-1592829 GCA_021653895.1 Mastomys natalensis | reverse complement strand
TGAAAAATAAAAAAAAAATTTTACGTTTTAATTAAAAAACCCTATTTAGGGGTTTTGGGGGGTTTCTGTGCAAAGGGTCCTACCCCCAATTTGGTTTTTGATCCTCAAAAAAGATGCTGCAGCCAATGCCTGGGGGAAATAGGTGGGAGTTTCGGTCTCCCTAGCAAGTAGCAAAAAGCGGGGAGAAAGGGAGGTTTCCCATGCTTTCAAGGGGAGAAAAGGTCCCACCCATGTGAACCTAGGCAGAGCGCCATGATTTTTTCCCCTCAGGCGGGAAAAATAGAAACTCCCAGAATTAAAAACATAAGGCGGGTTTAAAAAATTATATTTGGTGTGTTGTGTGTTGTGGTGTGGTTGGTGGTGTGTGTGTTTCATCCACAATCGAGGGAATCGGTGGGGCTGGTAGCCAGTCAACCCGGAGCTTTGGTCTTTTCCCCCAAAAACTCCTACTCCAAATCAAACATGATGAGAACGTCTAAAAAAAATTCTGTTGAGGAAAGTCTCTAAAATAAGTGACCAGTATCTATTTAAAACTGCTAAGATGATAGAAAGCAACAGTCTTAGAAACAGTCATAGCAAACTGTCATAGGCAAACAAAGCCTAAGGAGACCTGATGAATAGACTACGTGGTGTCTTGGACGGGGGTTCTGGAACAGCACAAGGACAAGAGTAGAGTCTAAGAAGTCTCATAAAGCATTGACTTTGAGGACTAACTATATGACACTGAGTGTTGTGATAAGGGATCTCAGAGAGCCCAAACTGTTATAAAATTAAAATTTTATTTGAAACACTTATAAACTGAAGGTTTTATAGAATCTAATTTTTATAGAATTATTGTTTTATGTCTAGATATGTCTGTTGAATGGCTGAGCTGTGACTGGTTGTTGTAAGAATAAAACACACTGGACTTCAAACACAGTATGAAGAAGAGTGGACACAATCCATCAGTTCTTTGTGCTTGACTGCATGTTGAAATGATGCTATTGGGGGTATGTTAGGCTAAATAAAATAATCATTAAAGAATTAGTATATCTACAGATATACCTTAGCGGTATAGTGCTCGCCTAACAAGAGCAAGCCCCTGATTCAATCCTCAGCATTATCTTTCTTATTTTTTGGTTGTGAGCCTAGCCTTTAACAGCTGAGCCATCTCTCCAGTCCAGCATTATCTTTCTAATTGATTCTTTTCGTGTATTTTCTGAAAAAATAAAAATAAAATAAAAATTTCCTGTAGTTCACAGTGTGTTTCTATTGATAGCAGTGATCTAAAAGAACAGACATGAAAATCTTAACAATAGTTTTTCCTAACAGTGGAATTAAAAACACTATTTTATCTTTTCTCTTCTCTATTTTTAATAAATAATTTTTAATAATAATACTGTCACTGCACAGTAAAGAAGTAATAAAAAGCTGGGCAGTGTTAGCGCACGCCTTTAATCCCAGCACTTGGGAGGCAGAGGCAGGCGGGTTTCTGAGTTTGAGGCCAGTCTGGTTACAGAGTGAGTTCCAGGACAGCCAGGGCTACACAGAGAAACCTTGTACTCAAGAAGAAGAAGAAGAAGGAGAAGGAGAAGGAGAAGGAGAAGGAGAAGGAGAAGGAGAAGGAGAAGGAGAAGGAGAAGGAGAAGGAGAAGGAGGAGAAGGAGAAGAAGAAACAGCTAGACATGGTATCACAGTATCACATGTCTGTGACACCAGACCCAGAAGCTGAGGCAGGAAGATTTTCAAATTTAAGATCAGCTGGTCTACATTGTGAAACCCTGCCCCCCTCCTAAAAAAACAAAACAAAACAAAACAAAAAAAAAACAGAAGCTGAGGATGTAGCTCAGTTGATAGAGTGTAATTCCAGCATAGAGGATCGAAAAATCATGAAGTCAACCCCAGCTTCACACAGAATTTGGAATCAGGCTAGTTCCTATGTTGGAGAAATGGGGTGGGGGGGGAGGACCATGTAGGAGGAGGGAGAGACACAGAGAGACTGAGATAAAGTAAAGATAAAAGTAAAAAGATTAAAAAACTTCCATGAGATGTCACACTAAATGATGGGTGCATGGAGTAGAAATATTAAACCACAAAATCCTTAGATTAAGTAATTATTTGGTCATCCACTTAAGTATACATATATTAAGTGTGCATGTCAAAGGCACCAGGACAATTACAAACCAATGATCTATAATTACATTGTTTCCAAGGGTCCACAGTCCACTCAGGAAGGACTGATAAATAGGAATTAGAACACAATGAAGTCAATGATAAAATGGCGGACTCCTAAAGAGTCAACACATCTCCTTCCTGCTTTAAATGCTGCTGAGTTTCTTGCTCCACTCAACCTCAATCTGCTTCTCTGTCCACAACATGACTGCAACTAATACATATATGTTCATAACTAACAATATCTTTAACCATTATCTTTGCTCAAGACATACACATCTAACTGCCTTTAGGTCAGATGACCCTTGGGTAAGCTAAACTGTAATGCCTAAAGCATAGCATCCATCATTCCCCTGTCTGAGCTCCTTTTCCTCCATTAGAAACTGCTGCTGAACAAGTCCCTTTGTGACTCAGTTAAAAATTAGATTTTTAAAATGTTGCTTCGTTTTTCAAATTTCTTAAGACTTGGAAAGCCTACATGGCTACCAATCCAACTTGATCAGCTGACATACTTCATCAGCCATGACACTCTAGAATGCCAAGCTACCAAACCCAGGAAATGTGAGTTAGCACTCCTCTGGCTCCCACCCTTGCCTGCATTCTCTCCTCTGTTTGAAGTGTCAACCTCATCAACACCCTCTCTGAAATCCTCCTTAACTCCCAGGCAAAATTCAGAGTCTTCCTAAACCTCCCTTTTCCACTGCTTCATTGAACTTTATAGATCTCCAAAATAGATATTATCTCCATATCTCTAGAGCCTGATTATTTAGAATATGCTATTCCTTAATAGAAGATAATATGTCTTATTCAACCTTGGTATCCCTAAAATCATATAAAACATGACAAAAAAAATTCATTTGCTTTCCTGTTTTTCTTCACCTTTATGATCCTGTCACCACATTTAGCCACCAGTTAATGTGGTCCAGTCTTTTGACATGACACAACATTGTAATCTATGAAGTTATTCTCAAGTACTGAACAATCAGATTTTTTTTTTAACCTCATAATGTTTTAAGTCAGTTGATGATTTTCTGTTGGGCTGCATTCAAAGCCACTCTTGGCTGCATGTTGCCCATGGGCCACAGTTTGAACATACCTATGAGATTCCTTGAATACTCAAGCAATCTTCATTTCAATGTCTTTGTCATGAATATTCCTGCCCCAGATAACTTTCTCCATCATACCAGTACTCTGGTTTAATGACACCCCACTAGAGAGGTCTTTCTGTCAAATTTATATAAGGTAGCACTCACTCAACTATGCATCTTGCTCTTATCTTGTCTTATTCTTTCATGGCAAACATCATTAGCAGATAAATTATCTACTTGCCTGTATACTTCTTGTCTGGCTACTCACCAGAATATTAGCATCATAAAGCACAAGACTTTCTCTGAATTATTCAATAAATGAAGTTCTGAATAAATAAATGATGTTCTTTATCGCAAAACATGACACTGACTCCCCAATTTCTCTTTCTCTTTATCTGTTGTTTTTTATAACAAGCCATAAATCTGAGACACTAAAAAAGGGAATTAAGATATGAACTCCAATAATGTGAAAATATAACAAGACTGAGTTGACAATAATCTTATAATTGGGGCCAAGAGACAATTTAGTTAGCCATATAATAAATGTGTTGGAAGTGTATTTTATTTTCTAATTCATTTATTCAACAAATATTCATATCATGCTTATCATACATTTCTTTTTAGTAATTCTTACATTTGTAGCATCATTTATAATTTACAAAGCTTTTTCTGACACTTCACTGTGTCCTCATAAATAATACTTTGAGGTAAGCAGGTCTTCTGAGGAATGAGTTACCAGATTAAGGACCATTGGGTTGTGAAAATTTAGTGCTAGGGATGTATTCTATCATTTTATTGTTGATACAACTATGTACAGAATCCTATTATCAATATATTCATTTCTCTTCAGAGAGCTATAATACACACAATGTCCATCAGTACCAGTACATTAATTCTCACTTCTGAGACTCTCAGCCTACTCCTAGCTTCTATGTTAATATGAATATTTCATGGTAGACTGCACACACTTTGAAGATAGACACAATACCTTTGTTGCCTTTTTTGCTTACATTAGGGCTCTGCACACACAATGGATTTTCCATACTTATTGGTGTAGAGATAATTACTAATGCAAGAATTAGCCTATTCACAGCCCAAGAGTTTCATCCACAGATGAATGAATAAAGAAAATATAATATCTATATGCAGTGGAGCACTTTTTCAGCCACAGAGAGATAAAATTATGTCACGTGCTAAAAACTGAACACAACTGGAAATACCTGTACTATGCAAAATGTTCAAGTGGAACTCGGATATGATAGTGTTGAATGTATAATTCAGAAAAGAAATCTGCAGCCCAGCAGCTGTGGGTTTTCAGTTCTATGTTCTCCCTGAGCATGATGTTAACTTCAAGAGTAACCAAGGATGCTGAAAATCACAATGCAAGTGTTATGTTAACCAATTAAAAACAGTGAGTACCTTGCCATCCTGTGTCCAGTTACCCCCTTGGGGTAGCCAGACCTGTTGTGCACCAAGCTAGACTGGAAGGAGGAAAGCTTAGCTTAACTGGGCACAGGTGGGTGCAGAGCAGGATCTCTGTCACTGATGAGTGTGCAGGCAATGGGAAAGAAAGGGTTATTTATGCCCCTAAAGAGGTGCCCAGGGTCTCTGGGGCAAGGTTTGTGTGATCACATATCATTGGCCAGGGCAGGGGTGTTGGAAGATGCTTCATCTACATACTCAGGACCTGTGGTGGGGGGCAGAGGGCTCATGAGGTCAAACAAGGAGTGAAACCTAATAACTGTTCAGGGTAATAAATTCATGAGTTGATGGTGGGGAGCCAGCTTTATGGCACCACGTTGAAAGAGGAGAGATAGCCAACTCCTGCCATCCTCGTGTTTGAGGCATCTGGGGTTGAAGCTTCCTTGACCCTTTGAGCCTTCATCTGTAACCCTGGGCCATTATGGTCCCACAGTGCCTTTGACTTTAATAACTGTTAGAGAATAAATATAAGGAGAGTATATATTCCAACTGGGAGTAGAAAGGAAGTACGGTGGGTAAGACGGATGAAATATTACATCAACTTGGAAAATACACAAAACAATCATAGTGGGTAATCAGGAAGGTGAATTTGGGATATAGTTAGGGGCCACGTGTTGTTAAAGCTATGAATGGAAGGTTACAAGTAAGATGTGCCAAGAAGGAATAAAAGAAGAAAGAAAAGACACAGGAATAAGAAAGGGAACCTGAGATGTGAGGGAAGAATGTAGTAAGAATGCCTTACAGTAGACTGGATGGAAAAACAGGAGAAACAGTCCCTAAACCTTACAAAAGGCAAACAGAATATTTCAAAAACTAGACAAAGTTATTATGTGACACATAAGCAAGAGTAGAAACTAAATAAGAGAAAATAAGAAATAAAAAAAAACTCAGAATTAAATGCTGGTATGGCTACACGGAATTGAAAGTTGTCCCTTTGGCTCTAGCAAGTTCCACAGGGTGCTGTGTAGGAGAGGAAGATCTCTGCAGCCTCAGTGTTGAGGGTTTCTGACGTGTGCAGGAGCAGTGGCCGGAAGTCTTTTCTGGTCCTCCCTGGGACTCTGACTGCACTGTGGGCTTTCCTGGTCCTGCAGGCCCAGCGTATGTGAGGAGCAGTGCTTCCCTTGCAGTCTAGATTGTATTGTTTCCTTCAAACTGTAATTTGTTATTTTATGGGACTTTTGCCACGTCAAGAATAATTAGAGCGCCGGGTGGTGGCGGCGCATGCCTTTAATCCCAGCACTTGGGAGGCAGGGACAGGCGGATTTCTGAGTTCGAGGCCAGCCTGGTTACAGAGTGAGTTCGAGCAGGGCTAACAAGAAACCCTGTCTCGTAAAAAAAAAAAAAAGAAAAGAAGAAGAAGAAGAAGAAGAAGAAGAAGAAGAAGAAGAAGAAGAAGAAGAAGAAGAAGAAGAAAATTAGAGCACCAGCCCTCCCCCCAACCCCACCGATTTCAAGATGTGGGAACTGGAACCATGAAAGACCTCATAGGTCATTAGAAGTGAATCAGGTAACTCTTGCTGCTACCTCTTGCTTGAAAAGAAAGGAAACTCACAAACTCTTCCAATTAGAGACACAGAGGCATAGACATGTTTAGTTTGATAAATATATTAATCCTAGAACTATAGACCCCATCTTTGTAATGCATGGACTCAGTCAGCACTAAATAACTCGACTAAATGCTAGACTTAGTGAGCCATTCTAATACCTTGTGAAGATGATAATTTCCAAGAAGTATGGTATCTGACTCAACTGCAATTACAAGCCTCGTCTCCTTTGTTCTACAATAAATCTCTGGTTGTATGCTATGTGTGTGAGACTCCATTGTTTGTGTATGCCTTAAAGCCAAACCTACTACTAGTTCAAATTCTTCAGATAGAAAATGTAAATCCATACTTAACATAAATAGGTATCCCACTACAATGAATCATGGAACCTTTTAGGTTGAGAGGATCTCTGTATAGTATACTCGGGTAGCTTATTTATTAATTCTTGCCCCAGATAGGTCTGTATCAAGATTCAGCACTAAGACTTAGATGGCCCTATGTGAACAAGCATAGTGGCCTGGAAGCATTCTCTTCTCAAGAGAGCCCTTTGAGTTCAAAATTTCACACCTGTGATTCTGAGGTTGCTGAGGCCTTGTTAATCCCTGATAATGCCCCCAAGGCATCTTTCCTGTTGCCCATTACCAAGTACTTAGCTTCCTTTTAATGGCAATAATCTTATCCAAAAACATGACTTCTTTAGTCTTGTTTTTAGAGAGCCCTTTTGACCAAACTGCAAGTTTCTTAGGTCAACTGTAATTCCAAATGGAAGTGGCTATCCACAACCATGTCACAGCCTGAATTCTGCAGTCTTACAGTCTTACCTGGCAATTACTAAATTTCTCACTTTAAACTCAGTCTCCCACACAAAGTATCAGGATACAGACAAAATACAGACAATTTCTTTGCCAGAATATGACAAGAATGGATTTTAGTCTGGTTCCCAACAAAGCCCGTTTTTGTCTGAAATGTCACAAATATGCTCCTTACTGGCTGCCCTCCTATTGGCATGCAGGTCCTCTGAGATCACATAAGATCCCTTCTTACAGCATCTTGGGGCTTACTCTCCAAACTCTTTCAAATTTCCCCTTCAAACAATTCCAGAGGATTCAGAACCACGCAGTCAGCTTTAGTCAAAACAAGGACCCCACTTCTTTGACACCACTTTTTAAAATTATACAATGTCTGAGAGAAATTTTAAAAGAGAAGGACTTTTCTGGCTCATGATTTTGGAGCCAAATCTCCTAATTGTTGGCTTTGTTAACTCTGGGTCTGGGTAAGCCATCAGGTGAGAGCCTGTGGCAGAGGCTACACACAGCATGGTGGCTAAGGGAGGAGAGGTGGGGTAAGACAAAATGCTCTCAAAAGGTGCGACCCAGTGACTCATTCCCTTCACAGGGGCCCTAGTTCTACAGCTTCATAGATCCCAAGATAACACCAGAAGCTGGGGGAAAAGGCTTTATTTAGCACACGGGCCTGTGGGGCACTTAACATTTAAACCACAATAGCTCTGCTTTTATGTGTTCAATCTATTTTTATTTTTAATTTTGCTTTTTGTTGCCTGTATATTTAAAGTTTAAAAAAGAACTTGTTTTTTTAAGACAATGTCTCGCTATAGAGCAGCCTTGGCTGACCTGAAACTCACTATGTAGACCAGGCTGACCACAAACTAACAGAGCCTGCCTCTGCTTCTCAAATGCTGGGATTAAAGATGTGCACAGCTACATTGGGAGAAAAAAAAAATCTAATTTTTAGTAGTGGCATAATATTCCACTTGAGATATTTATGTTACTTCTAATTATTTGAAAGCATAATAAACATTTAGTGAGCATCTTTGAATCTTCTTAGATAGGTCAAGAGGTAGATCATTGTAAAAAATCTCATGAAATGTAATACCACAAAATCTACTGTGCTACACCATAAATTTGTAATCTTAACAAAAATACAACTAATGTCCTTATTTTGTTCAATTTGGCCACAATTAGCAGTGATTACTTTTAAAAGTGAAACATTAATTTGATGTGAATTGTTATTTTTACTTGCATTTTTAATTTTCAGTGCCATTGATTTTTTTCAATTATTCATTAACAACTTATACATAGTTTTTAAATCTCAATTTTGTCTGAACATCCATCCCTTAGTCAAGGTGGCCTTGATCTAGCTCTGACATAATGGTTAATTTTTCTACTTTCATTAGTATTATTGAACTCAAATGAGTCATTTGACAATTCAATTACATCTTTTCCTTCACTTACAAAATTGTACTTGTTTTCAAACAGCTTTGGAATGTAGTAGTGTTGGTTGTTGGCTAAAGGAACCTGCAGGGGCAGTTCCTTGGTTGAACAATTGGGCCTCAGGTACAGGACCAAGATGGTGAGCTGTTCTTCATAACCAACAGAGAGG
Organism: Mastomys natalensis; assembly: GCA_021653895.1. Classification (NCBI taxonomy): domain Eukaryota; kingdom Metazoa; phylum Chordata; class Mammalia; order Rodentia; family Muridae; genus Mastomys; species Mastomys natalensis. The sequence continues at coordinate 1,584,164 of JAJTUV010000283.1, read as the reverse complement.
ACCAACTTGAGCTCATGTCAGCTTATGAACCCAACGTGAGACAAGGGTCAGGCTCACCCAAGATGCCAATGTATTCACATTGTAGTTTCCATTTAGGTCTTGCTTGCCCATCTTTTGTACATGAATCCTTTCAAAGACAAACATAAATGTTTCACTGTTAAATAGCTTGGGAGGGAGAGAACACCTGACAATTTTCTTAGGTTCTAAGAAGCCAAGGGGAAGAGACTCCCAATTCTCAACAGAAAACACCCTTCCTGTTTGGATGTTATTGACCACTGCTGTCTCCTGGGTCATTATGTCTTAAGATATTAATCCTAGACTCTGGATTTATCTCTCAGGGCAGTAAAAATTATAACCTGGTAGCATCTAATGATTAATTATTAAGTGCTTTGAAGTCACCAGAGTAAAATTAGGGGTTAAAAGAATCAAGAATCAATTATTTAGATTTCTGCTTGGAGAATTTGAAAGCAAAGGGTTTCCATATTTTAAGTTTTTATGGGCTTTTGAATAATTGTATCTTCATAGAGTCACAGTTTTCATTACTTTTAATATATTTCCAAGACCTGTATATAAACTACAATAGTGACAAGGATAAATTAAAAGACATATTTGGAAACTACTTATGATAGTGGTCTAGGGAGTAGCTCAGTAGTAGACGGCGTTCCTAGTGTGCTTGAGGTTCTAGGACTGATCCTAAAAGCTGCAAAAGAAGTTATTTGTAATGGCTCTCACCCTTGGAATATGTAGCACTCTAGACTTTTCTTCATGTTTTTATGGGAGTTAAATATGTGTTTTTCAGTAAAACAATATGCAAAACATGTAATATACATTTCACAAAGTTTAAGTGTTGTGATATTAAGACTATGTATTGTGAGCAGTACTAGCAATTCAGTGATGTTTCCCCAACTTTAGTTTTATATCATTTCAGTTAGTAAACTCTGCTCACTCCTGCCATGTGGCCAATGCTCTGCTTTTTCATGTTAGATAATTTCTTGGTTACTTAGATTCTAATTGATTGGTTGATTGATTTTAGATTTCTATGATCCAGACTGGTTTTGACCTTGCTATGTAACTGAGGCTTTCCTCCTGTCTACCTCCCAAGCGCTGGAATTACAGGCATGCGCTGCTACCATGCCCTACTTTCCCTGCTATTTACTACCATCTGTAACTGCAGGTGCCTCACCAGATGCTTGGGTGTGCGTCCAGAAAAGTGACGGGAGCATTCCACACACGGTTCCATGTGACTCACACCTCTAGTCCATGTCGATGGTGTGTGTTTAACCTGCTTAGGTTTTCTCCTGGCCTCAGTGAGTCCACTGTGCTCTTGCTTCGGGTAGATAGGTTGATTACCAATTCTCTGTTCTTTTCCTGTCTACCAGTTCTCTCTTTTCCATGTGTATAAGGTCTGATTGTGCAACAACTCTGATATTTCTTGATTCTGCAACATTCATAATAGTTTTCTTTCCCTCGATGATTGAAATAATTATTATGTCTGGAGCTGATTCCAGTAATCTCAGAGATGAAATCAAAGATAAAAGTTTGCTGTTGGTCTCAATGGTAACAAGACACCAGTAGTCACTGATAGGATTGGTCCCTGTAAGAGGCAGTGGTTTTTTGGTTGGTTGGTTTTTTTTTTTTTTTTTTTTGGTTTTTTGGTTTTTTTTTTTTTTGTTTTTTTCCGAGACAGGGTTTCTCTGTGTAGCCCTGGCTGTCCTGGAACTCACTCTGTAGACCAGGCTGGCCTCGAACTCAGAAATCCAAAGAGGCAGTGTTATATTACCAGGTAACCACTGACACAGAACAATAATGGGAAAAAGGGGAATAGAGAGTATTGTTACATTCTTGAATGACTTCAAAGTGCCATGCAGAATCTGGAGAAACAATAATGAATTCAAGGCATTACATTCTCAACTCAAAATTGAGATAAGAAATTGGAAAATCTGTCATCTTCTCTAAATGAAACCCCTTTTTTCCTGTTAACCCCAAGAATTGATATTTCTAATAAACAACCCAAAAAAGTAATCCTGCTGGTAGCTGCATCACAATACCAATTTAACTTCAAATCCCTCAGGACATGCTTCTCTGTGCTCAGCTTCCCAAGACATGGTCTAAAGGATCTTGGTTACTGCTCAAGATGATAGGAGACCTTAAAATAATCTGTAAGAATCTGTTTTTACAGGACATCTAGATGGGAGTCTTTAGGATTGTGAAGAGTTCTCCTGATGTTTCAATGAACCTCCTGAAAGGCAGGCAATTGTATGATAGGGTGAGAGGATTCCCTGCAGGTAGCTGGAGGGAGTAACTCATGAATCTTGACTACAGTAGAAGCCTAAAGCTGCTGATAGTGCCCGAATGTGGGACCTCTGTCAGGGAAAAACCAGGGCAATGAGTGGAGTCAATGCAAGAGAGAATCTGCAGCTTGCAGTAGGGTGAGATTGTCCAAGCCTGATAAAGCATACACCATGACACCAAGTGACCCAGTCGCTGCAAAAAGGGATCTAATGTCATTTCTGAGAGACCCACTCTCATTTCCCCAGTCCTCCCTTTTGATACAGGAGAGTTTACTTTGTGCCTTTACATTTTGGAAGTATGTAACTTTTGTGTTTTAGAAGGGCTCACAGTAAGAGTGTACCTTGGATCTCACAGGAGACTTCAGACTTAGATTCAGACTTTGGAGACAAGTTAATAAAGTTTTCATTATGACATGATCAAAAGTTCTTAGTAGTCAGAGGCAAAATGTTCCTTCTGAATTTAAAATATCCCCCTAGAACTCATCATGTGTTAAAACTTCAGTTCCCTGACAGTGGTGGTTGTAGACTTACATTTTTCAAAACCTACTTTAATTATGGCTCTTTAATTCTTCAACCTCCCTTTTAGCCAATCACCCACCAGAGGTAGGGGAAATGAAATATTAATAGGAAAGGGGGTTGTGAACCTGTTTAAAAATAGTTCTTTGGGTCAATTCCAATCTTCGTTGTCAGCAGTCCAGTCCACTAGCAAAACACCAAACACAAATCAGCAGTGGCAGTCCATTCGACTTAGCAAACACCAAACATGAATCAGTAGCAGGGACTCAATACAGAAGAAACCACAAGGCTCCATCAATCAGCAAGAGTCCATTGAAGTGGCAAGAAGCAACTAGAATACCACAAGAAGTTCTCTGGTGCATTTCTCTCTATGGAGTCATGACAAGCAAAGAAAGTAAGGCGAATCAATGCAAGAATGTCATCAGCAAAGACAAGCATCAGTGAAGACCAACGATGACCAGCAAAGAGTTGCAGGGCAAACCAATGCAAGAGTGTCATCCACTGTCTGTTGGGTTATATTTATACTCTTTCCAAACATCACCCACCTCTCAAACATCTACTCCAATAAAACATCATATGCTCTTTCACTGGCAACTTCCAGAAAAACACCACATGTCTGTTTCAACAAAACATCTTCTCACATGTCTGCTTCAGCAAAACATCCTCTCATAAGACAGTTTCCAGAAAAACATCACATGACACAACTGAGTCTTCAATAAAACCAAAAAGTTCCCAGTGCAGGTAGTATTTGGAAAATGGTAGCAATTTAGGAAGTAAGCCTAACTGGAAAAGGTGGTCACTGTGTGAGTCCTGAGCAATGCCTAATTCCTGGTCCCCTCCCTTCTTTCTGACTACCACAAGGTGAGTAAGCCCTACCACCTTTGCTTCTGCCACAGTACACCACACCTCTAAGCCTCAAGACAGAGCAAATGACGACAGGCTTAACCCTCAAAACTGAGAGCAAAAATAAGTCTTTCCCCTCTGATGTTTCCCATGACAGATACTCTGTCACAACAATGAAAGTGTGTCTAACATAAAAGGAAATGATTAATAAGGAGACAAATTATCAGATGGAATAAACTTTTTCAGGCCATGCATCTGATAAAGGATCAATGTCCAAAATACCCCATAGAAAGAAAACAAATCATTGGATTTAAGTGGCTAAGGAATCTGAGTAAATGTTTCTCAAAATAAGACATATTAATAGCATAAGTGTAAAGAAATAGTGCCAATAGCCCTAGTCAGTCACCCTGGAAGTGCCAACTAAAACCAGAATCAGGGGCTAAGAGATGGCTCAGTGGTTAAGAGCATTGACTACTCTGGCAGAGGATCCAAATTTGATTCCCAGCACCCACATGGTGGCCCACAACTCTGTTGTCAGGGTATCCAACTCCCTCTTCTGGCCCCTTCAGACAATGTCCACACACAGTACATAGACAGTCAAGGAGCAAAACACTCATATACATAAAATAAATATCAATACGCTTTTCTAAAAAATACAATCAGCATATCAAACCTGTCAGGATGACTTTTATCTAAAAGAAGAAAGGCAGTGTGGTGAAGATGCAGATGAGAGGGAGTATTTCCACACTGCTGGAGGATGCTCATTAGTGTAGTCATTTGGAAACCTGTATGATGACTCTTCAAAAAACAGCTAAAAATAGAATTATCATGTGATCCAGAAATACCAGTTCTAGATGTTTACCCAAAAGACTTGAAAGTGGTGTGTCTATTGCAGCTTCAGTGACAGTAAGTGATGAGACCAACCTAAGTATCTATAGCCAAGCCACAGACAGGAAAATAAGGCAAGGACACACAAATAGGACAGTATCCAGTTCTTTAAACAAAATAAGTTTTGTCATTTGCAGCAACATGGATGAAACTGGAGAAATAGCCAGGCACAGAACAACAAACATGGCTCTTCCTCATGTGACATCTAAAACAGGCAGATAGAGGAAGCAGAGTGTGGAATGTGGGTACCAGAGGCAGGGATGCCAGGAGAATAAAGATATGGTTGTCAAAGAGTGCCAAGCCTCAGTCAGACAGGAGAGACATTAAAGTGTGATAAATATGGTAAATAATGTGTACATTTCCAATCCTTACTACAAAAAATAATAAGTCTTTGAGATGATAAATATGTTAATTACCTTGATTTAGATATTTCATAATGTTATTCATGAATCATCATATCACTTTGTAGCCCATAAATATATACAGCTATAATTTGTCAGTTTATAATTAAAAATAACATTCAAAAATTACACTTTGAACAGCTTCAAATCACTGGGGGAAAATATTTTGCTGTAATATAAATGGGAAAGAGTTATCATAAAATTTAATATACAATATGAAGTTTCCTAGCAACGTAAGAAAATGCACTTAAAACCAAAGCCTACAAGGAAATCTACCGACCACATAGCTGCTTTCTCTGGTCAGGGGGATCTTTGATCATTTCCTTCGTGTACTTTAGTACTTTATACCTCTCCTTTTCCCTCCCTCCCAAAATAGCTTTGCTTCAATTTAGTGACATTATGTAGATGTTCTTATGAACCTATAAAGATTGCAATCTACAAATGACAACGATGTGAATTTGTCTTTCTGAGACTTAATTAAATATGACTATCTCCAGTAGCATCCACTGTCTTGCAAATGACATAATCATATTCTTTACAACTAAACATTTTGTTTGTGTTCATGGCCCGCTGTGTTTGTCCAGGTTGGTTGTTTTCATGGCATAGCTGTTGTGAATAGTGCTAAAAAAATTTTTAAAAATCACCTAAATACTTTTAAAATGAGAAAACAAAACATCTGAAAAAGTATCTTTTAAACAGTAGGTTATAGTATTATGACATTAGGACATTCATATTGGCTCTGAAAGTGAGCAGTCATGAATATATGCCTCTGTACTGAATTTCTGTAAAGTACACAGCCATTTGCTCTGACCCTGGAACAAATTGTTCATAGCGTTTGTTAACTACTATAGAAAGTAGAATTGCCCCTTTTCTGAATTTAACTCTTCAAACTACAAGTGAAATTCTCTGCTATTTCGATTCAGAAACACAAGTTAATCTGCTTAGTGAACTACTCTTACTCAAAAGTAAAATAATGCTTGTTTCTAAATCCTTCCAGAGCATCAAGGAAAGAGGTGGCAAAGCAGGTAGAAACCACAGCAAAGAGGCAAAAGACAACAAGCTGCAGGCCCTTCACCAGTCCCGAGAAGCACACAGTCACATAAGCACCACGAATGGGCCACTGGAAGCCCCTGTGACTAGACTGAGCTAAGTGGAGTAAGAAATGGCTACGCAAATGACAAATAAAAATGAGCAAGAACCATTACCAAGTAAAAGCTTCGTCAGACGAATGTCCTCGACAAGGCTCCACAATAAGCTCAAGTGTCAGGCAATCTAAAACAGCAAAATCACAATGTTTTGCCCTGACTTTTAGAAATCACTAATTTGAAGTTCACACAGCCAAGCAGTTCAGCACTAGGCTCCCTGTAGCCTTGAAAAATACTTCTGATGCTTGTGATGCTATCGTTTGCTTGGGTTGCTTTACAGACACTTGGAGGCCGTTTCGTGTAACACTAACTCTGAACCTACAGATGTCAGTCAGGTGGCTAAGCACCTTCCTCTCTGTCTTCATACACATCTGGCTCTTTGGCTGCCTCCAGTCTCTGAGTCAGATACCACTCTGTATTCCAGATGGATGGATATGCATTTCTTCTGCTCCATTTTCATGCTTTCTGCACAGCTCAAGCACATTAAGTCCTTCAGTTTTGTAACACCGCTGAAGCAAAACCTTTAAGGTGGATGTGAGGATGACATCAACAGTGGGAGAGATTCAACAGTTTCCAGTTTAAGCCACTAGTCACTCCCTTAGCCTGTAAACCTAAAGGCCACCATACTTCTACAAAATACACATCGCCAAAAGCCTACTTCTTCCATTGTTAAGATGAGCTGTCCAGTCCTTTCTCATCAGAGAAGTGAATGGAACCCAGCCTGTTTTGCTCTTAATATATGATTGTTTCATGTCAGCTACTCCAGATTCAGCAGATCATGTTTGGCCACGATTCCCTGAAAAGTTCAAATAAACTCAGTAATTCTGACACCAGTTACACAGGTCATTTCTGCTAGGCCATGAGGATTGAAATGAGGTGAGTTCAAAGATAAGCCTGCCAGGTGGCAGGAAGCAATTCATCCTGGGCTCCTGCCTTGCCTTTTAAAACTATCACTGCAACCAAAGAGTTACTTTATCAACAGTTCTGGAATGAAAAGGGAATGATTACAGGTGTTTTTTATAGTAAAATAGAAAGCAGTGAGTAAATATCATGTCCACCCACCCAGGAGCAGGAACACTACAAAGAGGTGGCAAAGATGCCATTTGAAAAATGAAATCATTGTACGCTCTGAGAAATCTCACTGTCCTGACCATTGGTCTTTCCCACCAACATGGGAGGGTGAGAAGAGGACTCAACTGGACAGGTTCAGACCTGTGCTCCAAATCATGGCCCTTCAGAACTAATCATAGATCTGGGCACTCTCCACATTCTGTTTCCCACTTATAAGCTGATGAGTTGCATAAAAGACTATAAGCTCTCCAGTTTCCACATCCCTTGGGGTTCGAGGAGTTCCATCCTGGCTGGCACCTGGGAGCACTTGGAGACTTTGGCTTCAGAGAACCAGGAGCTCTGTATCAATGAGGATATAGCTCCCCAGCACAGAGGTTTAGACACTGTGCAAGCACTTTGGGTCTTTAAAGTAATTAATTCGTCCCTGGGCTGTCTCTTATAACTTTAATATTTACACTATGACAAAGTAAAAGTGCTCATTAGTGTTTAAGTCAAAGTAAAACCATCCTCTCCGCTCATTCCAATGAACTTATTTTACATTAGTGAGAAAGAGCTGGAGATGTAGAGGCCCGTGGAGTATTCCAGACAAAGTAGGTACCAGAAGGAAATATATCTGAAAGGCTGTTAGCATGGGGTCTAGTGAAAAAATTTGTTCTTCATCTGACCTCTACTGATGGAAGCCAGAGCTACATAACTTCTGAGGTGCCTTTTTTTTAGGCAGGGTTGCCCATCAACTCACTTGTTCAATTTATTTTCAATCCATTCTAAAGCTTCAGGACTATCAGAGAGAACTGGTGTTGCCTAGGGTAAAGGATATGCTCAACAAGAGCAGATCAAAGATCTCTCTTGACATCTCAAGGACATCAAGTCTCCCTTAAGACTGCATTTTCTTTGCTACAGTCTCTCTAGTGATGATGGTTACACAAAGGAACACTCCCCCCCACACTAAGTTCATGTCACCTTCTGCTTCACTGTGAGTAGAATGTGCCATGACTCCAGTTGGAATCCACGCAGAGGCAATTGTTTTTTCGGTGGCCTAGTGAGGACTCTTGTCTTCCAGAATCAGCTGGAATTTTCTCAAAGAGGTGGGAGTACAGTAAGCAACAGGACCTAGAGTGAGTGCCGAGGCTCCCTGAGGAGCTCCTGCACTGAGGACTCTTATGTCTTCTAGTAATCCAGAGGGAACTGCGGAAAAGACTGGTCAAAGATTTTTTAGGATTCCTTTTGTAAGAGCTTCTTGCTCCAGGTAGAATTCCTCCTCCAAGGAGTGATCCTGTCTGTACTTTCTGAGCTCTGATGACATTCAGAGCAGCAGCAGCAGCAGCACCTTGGCAGGGTCTGCAGCAGATGCTTACATCCATACACTGACAGGATACTAGATACTGCTCCATAGTTTTACCAAAGAGCAGAAGGGCGTCTCTGCTGTTCTAGTTGGGAGCTTCTCTAATGTCAAAAGTAAAGCATAATTTGCTTTGAAAAATTACAGGTTTCATCATTGTAGGACAGAATTAGCCTTGCCCATAGAGTTATTATGTACATGGCAGAATTTAACACACACACACACACACACACACACACACACACACTACACAAAAAGAATTACATACCCATCAACTTGCCGTGAGATCTGAGATCTCTTCATTAGTCATCCTTTGGAGTTCAGCCACTGAAGGCACAAGTTAAAATGCAAATTTGTTCCTTGGAGAATGGCACATCAAACTTTGGGAACTGTTAATGCTCCAGAATGACTGAAATATCATACTGAGAAGTTGAGTTAAAATTGACATGTCAACAAAGGAGGAGCGGCTTTATGTGCTATGTGTCTCATTTAGGAAGAAGAGCACATAAATCGGTAGTCCAAAAATACAAATATATTCAAAAGCATTTGAGCTTACATGACTGATCATAATGGGTTGGTTATTAATGGAAATGAGTTTGAGGGTTAGAATTTAACCTTTGAGATTAACACTAGGAATGGAGGCTTTGTCCACTGGTTCGGTGGCAGACACAGAACTTTTGATGTTTCACAGGGGTCAGATTCAGCAGCAGCAGCACATTTGCTGGAGAAGGCAAAGATCCAGTTTTCACTTTGTCTCCACTACTCGCTAGGTGAATGACCTTGTTCTAGCCACCTAATTTGAGACTCAGATTCCTCATCTACAAAACTGAAATGTAGAGGCAGGCATTGTGGCACATACCTTTAATTCCAGCACTTGGGAAGCAGCAGCAGGTAGATCTCTGTGAGTTCAAGGCCATCCTGGTCTACATAGTGAGTTCCTGGACAGTCAGAGCTATATTGTGAGACCCTGTCTTGAAGACAACAAAATTGAAATGTAGAAATAAGGCCAAATATAAAATTCTTGTTCAGCAATTTCATATAAAGACTGTCCTTTCCTACTGCATCTATACCCATCAGGGAGAGGAGTGGGCTCCCAGAGATCCTCAGTGGACTGAGACTTATTCCTGAACTATTGTGGTCTTTGAATTTAAACCTGGCCATTTCCTTGGTAGAAAAGGATAACCTTCTTGTGCACCTAGAAGCCTGAATACCTGACTGCCTTCGCATAAGAAACATCTACTGACTCCGACCCAAGCTTCAGGGGACACAGTTTCTTTCCATTCCATGTACCAATGATGGTGATCAATAGAGAGCCAATGCAAGTGAAGACCAAAGAATGCATGGATGTTGTGATTGTGGGACAACAAATACTGAAAGATGTTTTTAGAAGATACCTCCTCTTTCACCACATCACCAACTCCTGAATTCTACAAAAACAAAATCATCATTTAAACACAAAGGAAGTTAGACAGAGTAGCCAAATGACTTAATTCTGCTCATCATCCAATGTGACTCCAAAGGTATTCAGAGCTGGGAGGAAGCTTCTCCGTGACTCCCCTCCCATTTTTATATGTGGCAAACTGGTGGACCAGCTGTAGCATGTTCCTCGAGACCGGCATACAGCTTAGGGACACACATGGCCTAAGTACACTAGGGAAATAAGGTGGGACAGGACATCCTGCTCCTAGGCACTTGGGGGTCAATGTCCAGTTAATGACATGGTTCAGGCTTTTGACTTTATAACAAGGAAACTGATGACACACACACACCCAACCCTCAGAAAGGCCTAGAATCTTACCTAGGACCAAAGATTAGAAAGCAGCATTGGAGTCAAGAATTGCTTATGCAAGGCCCTGATACAAAGCAGATGTCCACTTTTCTTTTGGTGAAACTTGGAATGTCATCACAATCCTACCCAGACTGCCTAAGCATGAGCTGAACAAGAACAACCAAGGGTGACAGCAATAGACACCCCAACGAGCCCGTGAAACTCAGCTCGTTTCCCTTTTATGATATTTTCAGACAGAGACTCAGGTCTTTCACTCCACCATGGGTCCTAGATCAAGACCTGTCTATGCAGGAAGAGAGGAAAATACCATTGTGACCCAGTCTGTCTGCAGGTCACCAGGCAAAATAGACAACCAGCTGTGTCCCAGGTCCCAGAAGCTACAGAAAATCACAGGCCACCTAGTACCAACCATTCCCTGGTAAGCTATGCCTTGGAATACAAAGACCCACCCCAGCAACAGGATTGGCAAAGGATGAGGCTTCGGGCTGTGTTTTACCTCAGTCCCTGGTCCCATATGGCCTGCTAAGAAGGAAACTAGGCACCGAGACAAAGGTGAGGGGAAAAGGCAAGTATAAAGTTGTTCTGACTAGAGGTAAAGACTGCACAAGAATGAAAGAAAAAACAAGGTAAGAAATGGCATGAGCTACTGTCCAACATGGACTGAACAAATTATTTTCCCACATGTGTATTCTGAAGACTAAAGGAGCAGTATTACATGCACTCTTTTGAGCTCTTTCTGACCAACATTTTTCTGTTAAAGGTTACGTTCCTGGAGAGCTGGTATCAAAGCTTCTTGCTGCATGTCAGTAAATTTAAGAGACCAAATCTGTGTAAATTTAAATTACATAAAATCTCTCCCTCAACTGCCTGGTCTCAGAATAGTCCCCTTTCACTGGGCATTATCATCAGGGAATATAAATGCCTTTATCATAGGAGCCCAGGCTTTTGAAATTTTGGCAATATCGAATTTCCTCCTCCCAAGGCATATCAAACAACATTGCAGAATGGAGTCTAATTTGCTTTTAACCAAGAGGTTCTTTCCTTTCCTTATTTGAAGACTATTTCTATATTGCAAATGCAGTGTTCTCTTTGACCACCTCCTGCCAGATGGCAGTGCCTGGGAGCCTACACAGTCACCCTAAGGACAAAGATTGATGAAATTCTGAGGGAAAACCAGCAGGACACTATGTGCATCACGGAGAAAGTGGGGACTGCATGAGCAGACACCTATAAGCATCAAATGTGGACATATACTTAACTAGTGAAGTACCAGAAGATGGGGGCAAGCAACGGCAGTGAATTGGCCTTCTCTGTCAGCTGGTGTGAAAACCTGAAAATCTTTTGTTGTTGTTGTTGTTGTGTCTGTAATGTCAGTGCTGGGACCGAATGGATTCTAGAATGAATGATGAATGAACATGCCAATCAATGCATGAATGGTAATATCAAGAAGGGGAGGAATCTGTTGTAGATCAATGTTTTGGGGCTCTGGAGTACCCCACCTCCGCGCCTGCTTCCCCCCCAGCCCTCCTCACCCTCACCCCCATGTCACTCATTGTCTTTCTTCTCTGGGGAAGATAGCTGACAGCTAGAGAACAGGCTGGAGGATATTGGGACTTTGAAAGCCCATACATTTTAGAGAACATTTTACTATCTTGATTCCCTGGGCAGTTTGACTTGTCTACTCCCGTGACCCAGTCTTTAGTGAGACCCAATTTTCTGTGTAGATGCTTTTTCCATTTGGAGAATTAATGCCACCTTGACTGTCATCCCTCTTTCTCTCTCCTTGCTCTAACAATAATATCTTTAATGATTCAGACTGTGTCATGCGCTACTTTTCGTGTCTAGTTTGCTGAATATTGAAATGTCTAGTACATATGAAAGAATGAATCAATTAATGAAATTAATGAGCACACGTCAAGGCTTATGGAAAAAGACATTAACTGCTTGGTTTAAGGACCAAAAACAGCAACCTCATTCTTTGTGTCTAAGTCCCCAGCCCAGGAGTAGCTTCCATCCTCTTCTGTTGTGAGCACACAGTGGTACACAAGCACCTGCTCCCTGTGCTTAAACCCACAGCTGCGGTGTGCCCTGCCCGGTTGCCGCTTGCCATGCTCATCAGTTGCAATAAGTTCATCTCCTCATTTTGCATTATGCCTTCCTAGAGGGTGTTTTCTAGCTCCTCGGAACCTCAAGCATATGGATCAAGGCTGAGAACACATTCTGATGCCGACACAGACAATGAAGCAGACAAGGTCAGACTCAGGAAATGCGGTACTTGGAGCACCGCTAGCCCTGGACTAACATAAGCCTCTGGGGAATCTATATGGAAGTAAGTGGATGGAGTGCAGAAAAGACACGTGGGGTTCCTTTTCTGTTCTAAGCCCTTTTTTTTTGCCAACCTTTGAGGAGTTTTTAATATATAAGGAATTTAGCATGAGGTGAAGGGGATCCAATGTCTTGGCCAAAGAATTTGCCTTGAGGCTCACAAGATCTGCCAAGTATGTATGCTAAATTCTTATAATTTACATTTAGAATCAGTTCAGTGAGGGAATCTATTGGGAGGGGGCCCTCTGGATTCGGGAGGCAGTCCCGGGGTGGCCCAGGTGGGCATCAGTTGATAACAAGAGATCTAAGGAGACCATGATTATCATTTTGTTCTACTTCATTGTTCTTAATCGAACTGTCTTATGCCTGTTTCGCTAGACCTAAGGCAGCATCTGATTCTGATCATGCAATGAAGAAGAGTCAGGGGGCCACTAGATGGCAGCAGATGGTAAGAAATGTGAACTACGGGCAAGGCTCCCGGAGAGCTGGGCTTGAAGCCCTCCATTTTGCTTTGCATCTTTAATGAGATATGTGAGGAAAATGAGTCCCTTACATGCCAGTTACAGATGCCACAGCATATGGAGAGATGCTGCACAGCAATCTTTCTCTGTTTATTAAACAGGAGGCAGCTACCCAGTCACTCACTGCATCCTGCTGCAGTTGTCCTTTAAGTTGCTGGCTACTATTGTTGACAAGGTAATAACAAGAGAAAGGGGGGGAGGTTAAGCAAAATGACATAGAGGTATGGACTTCGAGATTACAAGGCATCACCAAGTTGAGGTACAGGACAAATTACTACCAAAAGGCCAAAGACCCTGCGTAGCTTTCTGCTGCCACATTCCTCCCCCTGGGTCGTCTGCTGCTCTCTCATCTCCTTGGTAGACCTTGGGGGTTCATTTATCTAGAACCCCTATTACCACTAGACAGGCTCCATGGTCTGACCTTTCACCACAAATCCCAAATGGGAAAGGAAGCTCTGGGCATTTTAAAGAGCAAACTGAACTTGCTGCTGTAGCAGACTGAAAGGATACCGCATGACCAGAATGCATCAGGATGCACCTACATATGGGGACTTGCTTTCTAAGCTGCCTGAACAAAAATAGGGCTCCTGCCAGCTGCAGAAACAACACAGCCTGAAAGACACAGCTGTGTACTATGTCCCAGGTCTGAAGCCAGCCAATTTGGCTGCTTCATTTCTGTATTTCTATAATTTTCCCACTACTTACCCAGTACAACAATTCCCTATTGATTTCTTCTAACCCAGGGTATTCAGAAGCCCTGGGTGGCTTCTGAGAACAGGTTACAAATCCAGGCACCCCTCTTTGGCCTGCTAAGAAACTGGACTGTCCTCCATTAACCACAAAGCCCGCAGTTACCAGGACTTCTCAGCATCATTCATTAAAATCCTGATAGTGAGGTAAATAATTCAGTCATTTTCCACACAGAGAAACACGGGCATGGAACTGAGAAACAGCTTCATCTCTCCTGGACCTCATGCCTTTCCTCTCTTTAGCCCTCCATGAACACTAAGGTGACCTGCCACTGTTTGCCAGACCCCTTAGAATGACTCCATATGCCAGAGACTCTGCCAGTCTGTGTGCCCTTAAACAGCCTGTACCCTGTCCATGCCTCTTTTGTGATGTGTAACTTGAGGTCCTGGAATTAGATGATGACTAAGTCCTCTTCCAGCTCTATCATCTTGCAGCTTTACTTTCCCAAGCTTCTGCCAGCCCTCAAAGGATGGCACACAGGACACTGTTTCCAACAATAGGCCAACTCAGCAGGACCCAGCAACACTTGTCTTCCAGTAGAGAAGAATTGTGGCTGTGGTTGGACTCTTGTTGACATTCTTTGTCCTCTGAAGGGAGGCTTCAGATGTCATTAATACCAACAACAGGGCCTGGGGTGGTCACATCCTTGTGGAAGGAACCTGCGGAGCTGTCCCCTGGGTGCTAGAGAGGCCTAGAGTCCAAGACTAAGAATGTTTTAATAACTATTTCTCAAATTTAAAAAAGAGCTTTTATATTCAGCATAGGGGTGTGGGGTGCAAATCAGGTCTCCCAGGAGGGCTCTACTCTCGCCCATAATAGGGGATTGGTTTAGCTCAGCTGTTCCTACAAAGGGTTGAATACAGCAAGCAGCAGTGCAGGCAGCTCCCTGCAGCTCTATGTGAAAATGACTCACAGCGGTTATGAATATCAAGCCTCCTTTGATGTGTTCCCAGACGTGAGGAACAGCCAGGAAGAGGAGGTTGGCTCTGGATGCCTGCTCTGTGGGTGGTGCACAGAGGCCTGAGCACATCTGGCACTATCCAGAAACTCCAGGAGAAATTCAGGCTGGGTAATTACCTAGGACTTCCTAGGATAAACACAGCTCTGTTTCATAATTATGCTCTCTGTCTCCCTGTCTCTCTCAGTCTATTTGTCTCTCTCTTTCACACACACACACACACACACACACACACACACAAAAAAGAGAGAGAGAGAGAGAGAGAGAGAGAGAGAGGAGATAATAGGAGAATTAGATTCTCCTAGAAACTGCAACCTGTTTCTATACCTTCACCTTTCCCAAGGGGATAACAATTCACAAGCATGAATAAAAGTTGTTTTACTGAGCACAAAATGAATGTGCCTCCTCACCAGCATCTGTACCAATTGCTGTAAAGCCATAGACCCTGCCCCCAGTCAGCCAAGCGGAAGGAGTTTCCTCTGTAATGGCCATTTCTACACTCTTAGCCTTTCAAGCGGCTGCATGGTACCTTGTTCTTCTAATAGGCTCTCAATGGTGATTGACTACAGTGCCTCCAAGTCTTTCCCCTGACGGCAGCTCATGAGACTAAGTCAATCACACTTATCTATAATAGAAGACAGAGTTGTGGCCACAGCATCCCAGCTTGTAGCAAATGGGTGGGTAAGCCACTACCACTTCATGTCTGTTCTGGGGAGAATGAATGCATGCAAGGGTTTCTCCCATCTTAGGCCAGGCTCAATAGCATATAGTCTCTGGAGACTTTGGCAGTCTTTACAGTTATAGAAGCAAAAAAATACTGCTGTGTTCTAGGAGATGGTCCCACCCATGCAATGTTGGCAGCACTAACAAGATTCAGTGGGTATTTTTGATAGGGACAAAGAGAGAGAGGGAGGAAGGGAGGGAGGGAGGGAGAGAGGGAGGGAGGGAGGGAGGGAGGGAGGGAGGGAGGGAGGGAGGGAGGAGGGAAAGAAAGAGAATGAAATTTGAAGAAAAAGTGGCAGAGAGAGATGTTAGGGCAGCTAAAATATAAATTTGATTCTAACACATTATGTGCCTGTATGAATATGAGGTAAAATACATTTTTAAAAGCAATTGTCAAGGGGATTTAGGGAGACAATTGGTTTGATCCTGTGCTTGCTTATTGTCCTTTTCTGAAACGCTGTTTACAATGCAGTTACGTGGGGCTTTGAGTGAACCCTTCTTATGAATCCGCAGAGATCTATGTGCCCGATACATGGAAACAAAGCAAGCAGCTTGTTTTCAGGGAGAACTAACCATGTACCAGACACAATGCTTAGGGCCTCACAGACATCTTCCTCCTAACGTTACTTGCTGTCTGGATCATTGTGTAGGAGCTGAAGAAGGTACTGTGTCTCCACTAGACAGCAAACCAAAGGTTCAGAGAGGTTGAAACTCTCATGAGATTCAACAGCTAAAGTCTCAAAGAACTTGGATTTCAGATCATTAGATTCCAAAGCATTAGCTCTAACCACTGTGTCATGAGCTATATTCTCATCATCAAGGGCTTGTTATATGTGAAGCACTGGGGCTTTAATAAGGCTTAGCAGAAAAGATTTTGCAAAGCTCTTTAACTAACTACACACTAGAACACAGACAGCTCTCTATGTATACCATTGTGGTTCTGGTTGGAGTCTTGTTGACTTGGTTTAACTTATGACACCTTTTCCCAAGACAAGCAAAATTCCCTTGCTTTATCCATCCCTAGTGTTCTTCTATCTCAACAGTCCTGCCCTGCATTCACTCCCTCTGTTGCTCCTTGGCTAAGGTCTTCTACAGAGGGACCTCAGAGCCTTGAACTTGATAGAGGCCACATGAGCAATCCAATATTTAATGGATGCACTGTGTTATAGTTACTCAGCTACTGAACCAGCCACTCTTCTGTTTCATTTTTAAATTTAGCATGTTCCTCTTGCCTGTTTCTCTGTCTTTTCAGGGGCACAGTGCAAGAAAGCTGGGGGTGGGGAGAGGGACCAAGATTTCAAACTTGGAAGTCCAGAGAACCAAATTATAAGTCAACTGAAGAAATAAGTCCGCAGGAAACCCACGGTGTAACTCCACTGCTTTTATGACCTCAGAAGGCAGGTGATAATGCATCTAGCGGACACTGTGTGTTGAAATGAAGCAGCAGTCAAGAAGCAAACATTGCACTGGTTGTAGATCTTGCCAAGAGCAGAGCAGCTACCAAGACAACTTCAGCTTGACTCATACATCCAAGATCTCAGAGGAAGAATAGCCTACTGTGGTGAGCATCTCTTGACATTGACCCAATTGTAGCCTCTTCCTCCAACCCTCCAAGGGGAAGGATGGCTTCTTCCTGTTAAGAGAATCTTCCTTTCAAAGTCAGGTTAATGAATCTTAAACCATTTAAGCCCCTAAGGAAGCTTACTCTGTGATGGACTAGACTCCTTTGCAAACCTAACAATATTCCTTATCTACAGGAGTCTGCATCCTCCTTCATTTTAGATTTCTGCTGGTCACAGCCAGAGCATGTCAAGGTAGCAATTGTCAGTCAAAATCTCCCTAGGACCCTGAAAGACTGGGAGATCAGATGATCAGCTCTAAATAAACACACATACCCATACCCACCCGGTCAGCAAAATACCATCTGAATTCTGAAGCACCCTGGCCATTTTGCCAACCAGTTGCTATTTCTTCTGGCAAAATCTAGGTTAGGAAAATAAATTGGCTTTGTTTCTGATTCTTTCTAAGCATAGATCCTAAAGTAGCCGGCAATAAGTGAACAGTAATCTTCAATTTCATCTCTCACAGGCGGCTTCCAATCCATCTTCCCATCCTGCATCTGAGGCTCCTGAGCCCTTCAGTAATCCGCACACATCCACTGATTCACTCCCTCAATTCCTCATTCCCTATATCTCTGCTTTTGAACACTAGGGGGCAATGCTGGATCAGCCAAAACGCCAGATGCTCCATTTCATTTTCTCCCTATCTTGCCTTATCATTTCGGGATACAAGCCTCTGGTTGGAAGGCAAAAACAGGACCCACCCTAAGAGCACCCCTCAACCGACAACATGGTCAGGCTTCTTGCAATGCCTTTCTCATAGCTGGAATCATAGAAATAAAAAGCAGTTCACTGGCAAACAGATTCAGCCATGTAGGTGACCTTCCCCATAAGAATCTGACTGGGAGAGCTCATCTAATCATGTCCATGACCAGGAGCAATCTGTATCTTAGCTGCCTTGCTTGTCCCCACCCAGGCAGATGTAAGCCCTTGGGAGTGACGTATTTAAATTCCAAGGATCAGTGCAATATTTATCAGCAAATACTTGTTGGATGGATGAGTGGACACAAATGTGGAAACTGGAATTTACTAGTTCCAGATTTGTTACCCTTTTCCAGCTGTCTGAACACCTAATGCTCAGTTGCTGAGGATGCAGTTTTGGAGATGACAGAGGATGCTCAGACTGTGGAGCTAAACCAGTGGCTGCTGTTGTGCAAATGTCATTTCAAGAGGAAAGAAGAGGTTCAGGTCTCTTCTTTTCAGGAGCTCTTTCCTAACACTGCCCCAAAGTGCATGGGCCTCACAACACAAACAGACACTGTTCCATTAATAGTCAGATATACAAAACCTCGCAGCTCCTTTATGTAGAAAACATAGCACCCATCACATTCCTAAATAATTAATGGGAATTCCCTGGCTCTCAGTGGGTGCTCATCATAATCATCCGTGCTTCTCTGTGCTCTTCTTCAGGTGCCTGAGCTCTCAGGAGACACCTCTCCAGGCTGCACTTCCTTCTACTTCCATTACAATGGATGCCTTGGCCCCTGGGTTCTACTCAGAGCACTGGTGAATGCTCAAGGAGAGAAAGTCACGCCTGTTTTGAAACCCAGCACCATTTGTAACTGGGATTTGTTATAAAAGAAGACTGCAGACACTGTTGGGTCTCTGTGGTTGGAGTAAAGACTCTGAATGAGATTTAGAGCACTCTTCTTTTCTCTACATGAGACTTCCCAGTCATCTAGCTGACTTTTCATGGTGGCAGCCAGTTCAGTGCCTCCAAATAAAAATGTTATGGGAACTACGACATCCCATGTGCCTAAAATAGAAGATGTCATTTCTTCTCAATATAAGACTAACTCTTCCTGTCCTGAATGATTGACAGGAGGAAGGAAATGTTTCTTCTGGGGAAATCTTGCACTTTCCCCTCTACTGTCTCAGGTGGGGCCTTACCTTCAGATTTCTGACGCTGTAAACATGGGGTTTATCTGTGTTATTAGATCTAATACCACCAGGGAGCACAAACATCCCAACTAAACTCACAAACGAGAAAACAAGTCCCTCATTCTAACCAAAAATCACCTTCTTAGGTTTCCTTAATGAAGCACTACTGTCTTGGTATACCTACCTCAGTGTTAAGATCACTTCTCAATCTCCAAAACAACCAGGGAACACTTTCTAAGTATAAATACACTCATTCTCAACAAAAGAAGAGTGCTCTAAACCTCATTCAGGGTCTTTACTCGAACCACAAAAACCTAACAGTGACCAATGTATGCCAGATATACAAATTTCTGACTTAAACCTACCCTTAGAGTCTACACCTAGGGCCTCAGAGCACAAGCCTCTAACCATAATCTTGAAAAACTTTAAAAGCTGTTCTTTGATGTCTTCCCTGGAAACAAACAAACTGAACAAAAATTCTGAAATAGTATTTTTCTATCACTATTCATGAAAGTCAAGGTGATCATATATTAAGCATATCCTACACTATGACCTTCTCAGGATGCCTTGGTGTGGTTAAAGAAAAGGCTATTAGGGTAACTTCTCTGTTCTCTACCTTAAAAACAAAAATGTATGGAAATTTCCATATGACAGAAGACTGGCAACTAACAGATGAGACTGAAGAGAAAAGGGATGTCCCCAGGGTTAGCTCACTGCTTTCAAATACAGCCCTATCTTGGAGCCTGGATTTCCAAGTGTAAATCCTGGTGGGTGAGTAGCCTGAAGCCTCGATGCAAAGGCTGAGTACAGGTAGTGTATGAGCCATGCTTGGGAGCTGGGTAGAAACAAAGCCCATATTAGGCAGAGCAGAGGAGTGGCTAGGTGGGGTTGTGAACTAGCTGATAAATGTCTCTGGAACCTGGCTGAGGCACATGGATTCTGTTCTATGGACAATGGGAGTAAATCAGAAGCATATAGAGGAGATGCACCTGGAAAGTATTTAGAAAGATTGCTGTCAATGTGGAGACTGGTCAGGGACAGAAGAAGAAAGATCAGCCACGTGGGTAATGTAAAACCTGAGGTGGGCATTTAGGTTCAAGCTCAAGAAAGAGCCTAAAATTGGGTGGGAGATACTGAGGGACAAAGAGAAAGAAGCGGCAGTCTCTTCCTAACATCGTACTTGTGAGCTGAGGAGTCTCTTAAGTCTTATGCCCTAAGGTCTTATCATTCAAAATTCACTCTCATTTATTTTTAGCCATCGGATTTAAGGTGCTGATTCTTCTAAGACCATTTTTGTATTTCTGTAATCCAAAGGATTAATTTCCAAAGGCAGAATTCTAGGCACCAATAGAGAAGATTTGGGAATCCAGAGTCTTCTTGGAAGCCCCAGTCATTACATTGTTGATTAATTATTATTTATGAAGCCCATTGCATAAATATTCAACCAACTACAACTGGTGTTCTTAACTAATTCATAATGTTTGAATAGTAACTCCATGTGAAGCATCCTAAAAATTCTCTTTTCTCCTCTCTTCTGACATTGGAATAAGGGAACTCAAATCCAGAGAGAATCTGCCATCATGCCTTCTGTTCTCTTTCAGTCTCGGCATCATCTTAATCTCATTTTATGAGTGCGTCTCCCTCATAAACCCTGGCACCAGTGACAGCCTTCTCTAGGAATGCTGAATGGACCTGCCCAGGGCCACCACACAACACACACATGCATCTTCCCAACCAGCTCCACTGTGCCAAACACCAGCAAGACCATTTGGCCAAGTTCCTAGACCATTGGTTCTCATCCTTCCTAACACTTCAACCCTGTAAAACAGTTCTTCATGCTGTGGTGACCCCCCACCACCATACAATTATTCCATTGCTACTTTATAACTATAATTTTGCTACTGTCCTAAATTGTAATGTAAATATACGTATGATATGAGACACCCCCCCCCAAAGAGGTTACAACCCACAGTTGAGAACCACTACTCTGGAGGAACCCTGGCCCTCAGTGTTATCCTTCCCACTCCGGTGCAGTACATCACAGCCTCGCCACCCACAACCCTCGCCGGTGTAACTCTAAAATCAGATGTCCTGGTGTGAGTGTCTCCTTGCATCTATCCATTGTCTCAGCATCCTCTTTAAGTTGTTCTTGAGAATGTTTTTCCCCCAAAAGACAGGAAGCCTGGGAAGAGAAAGAAGAGATGAGGTAACTCTTTAGCAGAGGTAGGAGGAAAGACTAAGAAAAGCAATAATAAAAAAGTCCCTGACCTCAACTTCCAAAATAAGATCTGCCCTAAAGATAGCCTGGTGTTTACCCTAAATTTAAATGTCTTAGCTCCGCAGTCTTTCATTGTGTACACAATGAAAAAGAAGTCATTGCATAACGACTCTGCTGTCCTCGTAGTGGGAACAATAGGCAAGCTGATTTTGCTCCAAGAATAGAATGACTGCTTAGTCAGGAACCACAGAACTTTAACAGACAGGGTGATTTCTTGGTGGGAGAATAGCTACAAAGGAAGGTGGGAAGACAGTCCTCTGATTGCTGGGTGGAACACAGGATGTCAGGGAAAGTTCCAGACTTGTCTCCTCCATAGTGAGCTCATGACCAGCCGCATGGGCTGGGTCAATGTCCTGCCTGGATAGACTCAGACTCAAGGAAACCCTTACCTGTCACTGCCCAATCGTGTATATATATTCACTGTTACACTGTGCCTTTTTTCCATGCCTCAAATTAAATGCCAGAAGCAGATTTTAAACTCCATGATGGTTAGAAATGCTAGGTAGCTTTGCTTCCACTGTATCCAAAGCATTGGGGAAAAAAAGCTTATATTCAGATGTCTCTCAAGAAACATTTGCTGAATAGGTGTTGATTGATTGGCTCATTACAAATGAACAAGCAGCTTCCTCCCAGGGTGGCTTCTGAGGAGCAACTTTCAAAACCAGAAATTTTCAGTAGGGCAACGGAAGCCGGACACATTTAGAAAAATGACTGCTACTACCTCCATTCACCCTTTTGTGCACCTGAGATTCCTGAAATCTAGGAACAAGGACCCAAGAGATCGTGACCCACCAAGTGTCTTTCAAAAAAAGATTATCTCCCTAGTTGTTTCCTTTCAGAGAATAAGCCTCCCAGGACTGATAAGCAAATGTACCATATGCTGAGAATACAAGCCTGGTGTAGTGAAGGGGGACCCAAGCCCCCTCTAAAGGAGCCTGTTGGATTGCTGCCTCTGAAAAGCCTGAGTGTGCTTTTCAATAGCACAGGCACCAACCACCCCCAAGGACCTCTTTCTTTTATTGCTGCTGCAATAAAGCAGCCACATGGCAGTTGTAGATAAGGTGGCCCAAGTGTATTGTGCATGCAAAGTAGGCTATGTGGCACAGCTTTGAGAACCGCAAAGCATCCCATATTGGCTTCCTCCTGGTGAAAGGGTGTGTGTTTCCCACAACTTCTCATTTTCCACTTCCTATTCTTTATACCAGATGTCTCCTGCAGAACCAAAATCACAGAATCATCCAACATGGCTGCCATGACTAGGATGGAGGCCACTCCAAGGTCAGAATAAATATGTTGGTGGGAGCCACAACTCCATTTCTTGTATCTGCAAAGGCTCACCCATTTCTGTGATGCCTCAGAGGCACAGTGGAATCAGAGCATGGCCATTTGTTTGTGGAAAGTTGTTCTCCAATACCCTACCTATGAATATGTAAAAACAAGAGAAAAGGCCATTACTTTAGTGCACTACTGTGCACTAAAGGTGCTGTGATGTCTGTTGGACATCATTATGAATGAAAGACTGTAAGCCCCAAGCAGACACAATGCACAAAATCCAGAGAGTCTACCAACAAGACACAAGCATTTAGTGTTATCCTGAAGCAGCCTCATTTAGTTATCATACATTCATTTGAAACCAAGAAGCCCTTATGCCTTGCAAATCAATACGCTAAATGCTGTGGAAATACAAATTAAAAATGAGTACTTGTCAAATATAAACTACGCTCAGCAGGTACCAGCGCCTCACTTTTATCCTTTTAAACCATGAGAGGTGAAAATTAAATCCTATTGAATTACATCAATTTTCCACCTGAAAATAAAAGCATGGTCCCCAATTCCCTGAAGACAAATGAATTATACACATGCAAAATCAAGGCCAGCAATTAACATCTTAATCACAGATCCTTGATAGCCTACCAACGTTTCTAAAAGTCTGAAAAATAGTAAATATTTATATACCTAGATGTAGTAGATAGATTAAAGATGCATGATAGAATGATGAATGTATCAGTGGATGATAGACGCATGGATGGATGGAGAGAGGGATGGATGGATAGATGGATAGATGGATGGATGGATGGATGGATAGATGGATAGATAGATGGATAGATGGACAGATGGATGGTATATATCATAGTAAAGTGACTGAGTTCAAGTTCAGATCGAAAGTTAGATTTCTTCAGGTATGAATTCTAGGTCTTCCCTTATTAACTCACTAGCCACATGACCTTGAGCAAGTTATTTTGTGCTTTGCTTTTCTCAACAAAACTTTGATGAGAGAATTATTCCTAATATCAAGTGAACTACCCAGAGTAAGGTTTGGTACACAGAAAGCACATATCAAGTACCTGTGTTTTTGATGAGTTAACATGGTGATAATTACTATATTTTCCTGTAGTTGACTGAGTTGAACCTTCAGCAAGTTGTTTACAAAAATTAAGCCACTCTCTGGCCTAGGAATATAAACCAGTGAATAACTTACCCTCCCTGCACATATAAGGGCCTGAGTTCATATCTCCCAAACACGTATAAAAAGGTGGAACACAGTGGTACCCGGCTGTAGTCCTAGCGCTCAGAGGGGCAGGGGCAGGAGGGTCACTGATACTTACCGGCCAGCTGGCTTGCTGAGTTCCAAGTTCAGCCAAGGATTCTGTTTCAATAAAATAAGGTAGAAAGCAAGAGAGGAAGACATCCAACGTCAGCCTCTGCTCTCCATAGGTACCCACATGCACACATAAACATGTGTACAGACACATGTATATACTACAAACGCATACAAACAGACAGAATTAAGTCAGTCTCTTGGAAACTTAAGCATTCTTCTATATTAGCATCCTGTCTAGTAAGAACTAAATATCAATAGGAGTTTAGAGAAATACAATTGAAAAGACCTTCAAATTCTTTTCTCAGAGGATGTGGCAAAGGATGCTGATAAATTATTAAGGGCCTACTACACAGGGAAAAGCAAATAAGAAGGTAATTTTTGTTTGACCCTCATAAAACAAGCAAGCATGGACTGTGAGATATTAAAATACAATGCCTCTACTCATTAAGTGGGTAGAATAATGGAATAACTTACAAACATACATCCAGAAATAAAATTAAGGCTGTTTGTGAATATATAATATATATGTATGTATATATAGTGAATTAGTTCTATCAAAGTACCAGCATACTAGATGACCTGAAAAGATCTCGCTTTCAACAAGGTAACAAAAGAAGTCTAGGTATGCCTGACCTTACAGCATCCTGAAAATAAAAGAAAATTAGAGAGAGAGACAGAGACAGAGACAAAGACAGAGAGACAGAGAGACAGAGACATAGGCAGAAAGAAAGAATGAATCAAGGCTCAGCTCAAGCCTCCAGGCTGCCCAAAGACACTTCCACATCAGCCTAGCCTATTGCAGAAACTACCATGGAGATTCCTAGGTGTGAACTGCTGAACTGGGAACTGAGAGTGGGTAAAAACTGTCTTCTTTAGAGTAGAGAGCAAGAGAGGAAGACATCCAGTATCAACCTCTAGTCTCCATATGTATCCACATGCACACACATGTGCACAGAAACAAGTACACCCTGTACACACACACAACAGACACCACACACACATACAACACACACACACACACACACACACACACTACATACACACATCTCTTCTAAGGATGAATGTTTTCCAGGCTTTCATCCCCTGCCACGTTTGTGGCTTTCTCATTTGCAGCATATGAGCTTATCAGCACTGATGTGGGGTTCTCTGAAACCAGCTCTTCCAAGGTACAAGATAGCACAAAATAGGTTTTTAATGGGATGAGAAGTTGGAATGATTCTTTGTTGAATTTGGTGTTGGGATCAGATTTCAAAGGCTTAGCTTTGCTGGACCAATTCCATAAGTTTTTGGCTATTTCTCCTGGGCTCAGTTTGCCTTCAGAACACTTATGTTCAGTGAGGACATGTCATCAGAATTGCTGAATGAAATTTAGGTTACGTACTCTTGGAGCACCGATGCATTGCCTACTCATAAGGAGCACTACTGCAGCACACAAGGGGGAAGTGTGGCTCTATGTCAGGGCTCCAATCTTCTTTCCACTATCCAATGCTGAGTGTGTAGGATAGCAATCGTCTTTCTTCTTTTCCATGACAAGCTACCACAGCCGTAAAGGAAAGTTTGAATTAAGAAGGACAATGCCATGGCGAGCAATATATTGACAGGCAAGTACTGCCCAAGGACAGGTTTCCAGGTATTGATTTGTGGGAACAAAATGAAAATCTCATGTTGGAGCTGATGGAAACTTCCAGTCTTCTCTAACTATCTTATCTTCTGCAGCAAGCCCTCCAGCCTCCATCTCAGATCTATGAAGGACAAACATTGAAGAAAAAGTGACTAGGACCATTAAAGCAATTAAGTGTTTGAGTATTCACAAGTCTCACCATATAGATTGGGAATCATTAATTTTTCATTCAACAGTGTGAACTGAGTGTCTACACTGGTCATGGGAAGGAGCACAGACCCCCACTGACTGTGGGGTTCACACAGTGGTGGAGCACACAGTGCAGCAGAGGAGCTGGTCCAGACCTGTATGGGAACAAGAAGCTGAATCTTGGCAGAGACTCCGGGAGCTGTGCCAGAGTGTAGCACAGGCTTGAATTGTGACACTTAGATCCCAGGATGAGCTGCTGCTGCTGGGAACCAAGACAACATCCTAGTGGGATCAAACCTTGAGCTGCAGCTAAATATGAAAATGTTTATTTAGTTACATCCCAAGGTCCCAAGTCTGCAGCAGCAGCAGCGGAGTTACAACTAGAAGGAATCTCAGCTCACCTCTGTGCTGTTTTCATTGGCAGCTGCTTCAGTCATTGCTACACAGCTGGGTAAGTGAATTGCAGATGGAATATTGGCAGCCGAAATCTTTATAGACCCAAATGAGACCGTGATTTTCCTTGACACCCATAGAAATGCCTCACGGATTTCTCTAAATCTCTCGTGTTTGCTTTAAAACAACCAACGAAGCACAGACACTGCAGGAAAACAAATCATAGAAATAAATCCCAGCAGCCTGCACATCCCAAGCCCAAAACAGACGTAGGAGTAGAATCACTTTTTTACGGAAGGCAGTCGTGGGATGCTCAGCAGCTAAGGTCCTATGTCTGTCTGGAGAAACATAAATGCCACTCCTTTCTTCTGTCACCTCCATTTCTGCTCTTTGGTCCAGCAAACTAATGACAGCAGAGAAACTAGAGACAAATTAGAAGCAGGGTGACAGCTGATAAAGGCCATCCCCAAACAGAAATCCATCACAGCCCGTGTGACTGTTACTAAACCTATATGTGAGAAGTCTTAGGGTAGTGTGTAAAAAGATAAACCAAAGAAAAAGCTTTTCATCATTACATTTACCCCATTTCTTCACCCAAAGAATCTAGAAAGGTGGGAAGAATGGATATGTTCTCAAGCCAAAGGCAAAGTACGCCCTAATGTTAATAGAGAGCATCTACCTGGCTCTCTTTTTTTTTTTTTAAATTGGAAATTTTATTTACATTTCAGATGTTTTCCCCTTACCCCATTTTCCCCCTCCCTCCCAGGAACTCCCTATCCCTCCCCCCTCCTCTTGCCTCTATGATGGTGTACCCTACCCACCCTCCCCCGTACCTCACCTCCCCACCCTCAAATACCACCCCCCATGACGTCCAGCCTTCATGGGACCAAGGATTTCTTCTCCACTTATATATAGCTCCCTTGCATATATAGCTGGAGCCATGAGTTCCTCCCTAAGCACTCCCAGGCTGGTGGTTTAGACCCTGGGGGCTCTGGTTGGTTGGTATTGTTGCTTTCCTCATGGTGTCACGAATCCTCTCAACTTCTTCAGTCTTCACTCCATCTTCTCTATTGGGAACCCCATGATCAGTTTAATGGTTAGCTGTGAGAATCTACCTCTGAATATGTCAGACTCTTGCAGACCTCTAAGGACACAGCTATATCAGGCTCCTGTCAGCATGTACTTCCTGACATCTACATCAACATCTACCTTTGGTGACTACACATGGGATGGATACCCAGGTGGAATGGTCTGCAGACAGCCCCTCCTTCAGTTTCTGTCCTGTACTTTGTCTCCATATTTGCTCCCTTGAGTATTTTATTACTCTTTCTAAGAAGGACTGAAGCCCCGCCCCCCCCCACTTGGTCATCATTCTTCATGAGCTTTATGTGGTCTGTGAGTTGAATCTTGGGTATTTCAAGCTTCTGGGCTAAAATCCAATAATCAGTGAGTGAATACCATGTATGTTCTTTTGTGATTGGGTTACTTCACTCAGGATGATATTTTCTAGTTCCATCCATTTACATAAGAATTTATCAAATTCATTGTTTTTAATAGCTGAGTAATATTTCATTGTGTAAATGTACCACATTTTTTGTATCCATTCCTCTGTTGAAGGGCATCTGGGTTCTTTCCAGTTTCTGGCTATAATAAATAAGCCTGCTATGAACATAGTGGAGCATATGTCCTTGTTATATGTTAGAGCATCTTCTGGGTATATGCCCAGGAGTGGTATAGCTGGGTCCTCAGGTAGTGATATGTCCAATTTTCTGAGGAACTCCCAGACTGTTTTCCATAGTGGTTGCACCATCTTGCAATCCCACCAACAATGGAGGAGTGTTCCTCTTTCTCCACATCCTCGTCAGCATCTACTATCACCTGAGTTTTTGATTTTAGCCATTCTGACTGGTGTGAGGTGGAATCTCAGGGTTGTTTTGATTTGCATTTCCCTGATGACTAAGGATGCTGAACATTTCTTTAGGTGCTTCTCGGCCATTCGCATTTCCTCAGTTGAGAATTCTTTGTTTAGCTCCATACCTCATTTTTTAATAGGGTTATTTGGTTGTCTAGAGTCTAATTTCTTGAGTTCTTTGTATATATTGAATATTAGTCCTCTATCGGATGTGGGATTGGTAAAGATCTTTTCCCAATCTGTTGGTTGCCGTTTTGTCCTATTGGCAGTGTCCTTTGCCTTACAGAAACTTTGCAATTTTATGAAG
The DNA here is from genome assembly GCA_021653895.1 of Mastomys natalensis. Lineage (NCBI taxonomy): Eukaryota > Metazoa > Chordata > Mammalia > Rodentia > Muridae > Mastomys > Mastomys natalensis. The sequence goes on along the minus strand of JAJTUV010000283.1, from coordinate 1,555,802 downwards.
TCCCATTTGTCAATTCTTGATCTCAGAGCATAACCCATTGGTGTTCTGTTCAGGAACTTTTCCCCTGTGCCTAGGTATTCGAGGGTCTTCCCCATCGTCTCTTCTATTAGTCTCACTGTGTCTGGTTTTATGTGAAGGTCCTTTATCCACTTGGACTTGAGCTTTGTACAAGGAGATAAGAATGGATCGATCTGCATTCTTCTGCATGCTGTCCTTTATGGAGTGTCCCTAGAGACTAGCAGATGGTACTACAACCCGGAGCAGAAGAGACCATCAGAAAGAAAGCTAGCAGGGTGGGTGTACAAGGAGTAGGAGCTGGTTTTATTTGAACTCCTTTTGCCTCTTAAAAACCCTGCTCATCCCATATAAGCAGAAACAACTGTGGCTCTCTGCTCTTAGGTCCTTTGCCTAAAGGTACAGAAGATAGCAACATATCTCTTGACGTGGATCCATTCAGCGTATCCTCTCACAGGCCCAGAGTCCTGCAAGCAAACTCATATACTCAAGCATAAACCTCCCTTCCTCAGAGGTTTGTTCTATGCCAGACTTGACATTACAAGTTCTGTATCTTCCCTGGTGACTATGACTCAGGCAAAAGCTATGATCAGGTCACTAACCTTCTGTGACAAGAGAGAAGAGACAACAAAGAAATCAACATCTCTGGTGAGCCTACAAATATCCACCAAACAAAGGAGTCTCTGCTTGTCTGTGACCTTTCATTTCCATCTCACAGCATCCCTACAAAGTAACTAAAATTTCTGTTTACAAATGAGGAAATTAAAGCTTCGGGATGTAAATTGCCTGGTATTGGCAAGTTCCAAAGTAAGACTCAAGCCACAGATGTTTAGACCTGCAAACTCGGTGTTCTTTTACAAAATGGTGGTCAGTGGCCCCACCTAAGTAGTGAGCCTCATGCTATCACAAGCAACTTCTGTTTAGATAGATATGACCTTGTTACCAAAGACACCCACAAAGGTGAGCAGAAAACATAGACACCCTGGGTTTTAACCTGTTTGCTGATAAGTCTTTCCCTAATCTCAGCCTTCACTAGAGCAAGCAATCAGCCATCTGGGCTCCTTAGGAGTCAGATACTTCAAACAAAAATCCTGCTTGGCCAGTAAATATCTGCCAAGCTACTGATATTGACATAATCTATGTCTGGTAATAGTACCACAAATGCAAATAAGTTTCTGTTTTAAAAAATCTTAAAGCTTCATGCAGGAAATCAATTCCCAGACAAATAGTATAAAGTTGGTGCATGTCATACCCAAAAATTTCAAGGAATCCAGGGGGATGCCTCCCTCATGGGAGATGGGAAAGGGAGAAGGAATCCAGGAGAATGCCTCCCTCATGGGAGATGGGAAAGGGAGAAGGAATCCAGGGGATGCCTCCCTCATGGGAGAGATGGGAAAAAAGGAGGAGGAAGTTATTGTCATTCCAGGAAGAAGGAACAGCAGACCTGGATCAAGACTATATAACACAGTTTTGAATTTGCAAGTACTTTCCTTCAGGTACCAAGCACAGGTAGGGAAGGGCTATAGACTGGAGGAAACATCAAGCCAGGTATAAAGGACTGCACAAGAGGTTATCTGAAGATGGAAGAGCTAGCTAGCACCCCAGGCTGGATCACTTCACTTCATGACTTCTCTCTCCTCTGGGAGAACTCTCTAGATGAAAAATCTGCCATGTCCTACTCAGGTCTCAGGGCTCAATCCAGGATTCCCTGCTTTGAGCTCTTCCTTGGTGCTCTTGGAACACTGGGGCCACCTCTTTTGTAGGATCTAATTTTCCTGTAGCTGCTGTTTATCTTTTTTCTCCAATTCCCTGCAAACAAAAAGAACCCTAAATTCTTTGAATTCAGAAGTCATATCTTTTTTTACCTTTATATCTCCCAAATACTATCTGGCCTGTTGTGGTGGGGGAGGGTAGTCTCGGTTTATGGACTTAACATCCTACAAGCCCGTGACCTCACTAGCTCGCCACATGTCTCTCTGAGGAAGTGACTAATATCAAACCACCTTTACAGAAGATAAGGATTCTCACGGAGACAGAGACAGAGGCCAGTTTCAGCAGGGCCGCCCAAGAAAGCACCAGCCTATTGCAAACTCATCCTCAGTGAAGCCATGCTTTGGAGATGTCCGGTCTTCTGCATGTTCATCTTCAGTACGGGTAAGGCCAGGCACCTAGACCGTTTCCTTCATTGGGAAGTGTATCTCTAGATTCTCTGGGGCCTTAATCTGGTGAACTGATGCCCAGCATGTACCCAACTCCGTCCCCTTGGGGTGGAGGAATTCCTTTGTAACCTCTCTGACTTTAGCTTCTTCCCTTCAGGGACCTCTTTGGATGTAATTTTGGAACCAGTTGCCAAAACTTTTACTGTTGTAGCTGGGAATCCTGCCACCTTCTACTGCACTGTAACAGGAGGAGACTTGAAGAATTATCAAATGAGCTGGTATAAGAAGAGTGGAAATAATGCTCTGGCTTTAGTATACAAGCTAAATAACAACTCTACTGATGGTTTAATGGGCAACTTCAAAGGGAAAATTAACATTTCAAAAAATCAGTTTATACTTGACATTCAGAAAGCAACAATGAAAGACGCTGGGACGTACTACTGTGGGTCAGATATCCACAGTGCTACAGTTCTGCTTCTGATCCCTTCAAGAAAGACTAGGGTCAGACGAAAGTGGAAGACCCAATGAGAGACCATCTCAGGCTGAGCTACACAGCACATCTGAGATGAGATGTCCTGATTACATTAACAGTCACCTCTGATAAGAAAGGCTAGAGCTGAGTTGGGGCAAGGCCCACCCTTTGAAGTTTCTATACCAGTTGAGAGAAGACAAGGATGCTAGAGTTTATGTGGAGAGACCAACAGGACCTCAACCTTCTCTAGCCACAAGGCCCTCGTGTTAAAACAATGAGCTGATGAGCAGAATGTCTTCCATCATGAGTGTTGTAGCTCATTGCAGTCTTTATGGCGGAAGCTTTCTTGTGCAGAAACTAGATAAAATGAAGATGGTTTCCATTAGCATTTTAATCAAAGTTTCCAACACTATTAGCAAAGACAAGCAGAGATGTCTGAAATATTTTCATGACTGTTTCAGGTTAAAGGCTTTATATCTTAGCTAGAGAGGAGTTCTGAGGCCCCAATGGCATAGGCAGAGAAGAGTAATATGCAAGTTTCCTTCACACTGGTTATGAGAAGGATCTTGTAAACAGATAATAGTCATGGTACTATACACTGGGTTGACTGTGACTCAAGTGAATAAAATACTTGGATTAGCACCTAAGAAGGGCTGAGTCCATGAGGCATAAGGTCTGGAGGAGCCCAGGAAACAGACTAGAGGGAAGATGCATCTTTAAAAGATGCTACTATTCAGGAATCACTAGGGAATGTATTCCAGCAGGCAGTTTTCTTCTGCTCAGGTAGCTATTTGGAATCTTCTCCTCATGCAAAGCTAAACTTTAGCATAGGTAGCAGAAATGACTGTAGAAACTAAAAGTCAGATTCTCCAGTGGCTTCCAATCAACTTTCCTTATGATGCTACCTTTACCACACACTATTTAAAGCCACTGATGTCATTCGTGGTATTAGGAAAAGTCATGAGAATAAAAAGGGGGGCGGGAATTCTTATCAATGTGCTTAGGGTTTTTCTTTAGAAGACCTATCATCACCAATTATAATTAAAGATCACAAGAGAATACAAAAATGCAAGGAATAAATGTGAAAACATAATGATATATGTGAACATGTCATTTTGAAGCCCATTATTTAGTACACTAATTTAAAATTGGAAATACAAAAATTAAAAAATATAGAACACATGCTATATAACAATGAATATTATTGACTTTATATGCAATGCCCTAAGAATACATGAAAAGTCCAATCTCTGTGAAAAAATTTTTTTCATAGAATTTTCTAGGCTTGAAAGACTCAAGATTTGAATAAACGAAAAAGAATTTTTCCCAGTAGGTATACAAGTTATCTATTATTATAAATTACTTCAAAATTTAAAAGCTCAACAACAACAACAACAAAAAAGTTGTTATGTTGTGCCACACTCTCTGTAAGTCAGAAATCCAAGTGTGGCTTAGCTGGTTCCAGAATTCTCATGAAGCTGCAGCTGGGGTATTAGCCAAGGCTGTAGGCATCCCAGGGCTTGATCAGGAAAAGATCTACTTTAAGCTCATTCACATGGGTATTGATATCCTGTCTTAGATACTTTTCTATTGCCGTGATAAGACACCAAGACCAAGACAACTTTTAAAAGGAAGCATTTAATTTGACTCATGATTTCAGAGGATTAGACTCCATAATGGTGGATCAAAAGAAAAGCTGAGAGCTCACATCTTGATCCACAACCACAAGGTAGGATGTGGGAGGAGGAGAAAGGGAAGGAGGGAGGGAGAGAGGGACAGAGGAAGGAACTGAGAGAGAAGGAAGAGAGAGAGAGAGGAGAGAGAGAGAGAGAGAGAGAGAGAATCCACTAGGAATTGCCCAAGTCTTTTGAAACCTCAAATCCCTCCCCTGATGACATACGAAGGTCATATCTCCTAATCCTTGCCAACAACTGGGGACCAAATATTCAAATATAAGAGCCTATAGGGGCCATTCTCATCCAAATCATCACACAACAATCTTCAACGAGTATATCTCCATAGAGCTCTTCTTAACATGGCTAGGACTCTGAGGAAAAGAATTGTATGAGGCAGAAGCCACAGCCCTTTTGCAATCTATCTTGGAAGACATCTCACCATCCTGTTAATAGCACATGTGAGTATAAGTACCAGAAGCATCCCACCTTAGGAGCTGCCTAGTGCACGGATGGGTGCACAAAGTATTGAAAAGGAAGTCTAAAAGTTGGTTATAACCAACTTGTTTAAAGATCTCTGACTATGAGGCTAAAGAGATTTTATTTTATCTTACAGGACAACAGATTATTACACATAAAACACCTGGAGATACTGTTTCAAATATATGTTCTTAAACTTAACGTAAAGATTCTATCTGCCTACGGGCAGGCACAGAATTAATTCATTGGTTAATTAATTAATTATATTTTAGAGATGTTACCTATATGTAGCCTTGTCAGGCCTTAAACTCCTGGGGATGTTCCTGTCTTAACTTCTCAAGTGCTGAGATTACCAATATATATCACTAAGCTTGACAGAATATCCTTTTTCAGCAAGCGCCCAGGGCAACTCTGGTGCAGGTAATCTAAAGACTTGCTTTGAGAGCTTCTTTTGTGAATAGACAAGAAAGAGCTAGGGTTTTGTTTGTTTGGGAAAGTGCCTGGAATTGAACCCAGGGCCTTGCTTCTTGCCCTGATGTCAGAGAAACCATCACTCTATCTCTAGAACAATGGTTCTCACTCAATTCCATCATAATATTTGAATCACCTGGAGAACTCTTTGAAAATATCAGTGTCTAAGATACATTTCCAGAGATTTAGATTTAACTTGCATTGGAGTTCTGGCTTCCCAGATAACTCAGATAACCCCTTGCTTCTTGTCCTCTTCCTGCCCTATAGGATTGAAGATCACTGGTCTACGTAAACCATTCTAGGTGTAGCCCAGATGGATGACATAAGTATCATTGGTCATTTCTTCAAATGAGTCCTACATCTCACTCTGTGTCTGCTAAATCAGAATCAGAATCTGTATTTAAACAATGTCCTTAGGCAAGTTACATCTGCACTAAGGTTTAAGAAGCACTGGTCTAGGAGATCTATTGTCCTAGCCTACTTTGTGTGACTATAACAAAATACCACAGACTGGACAATTTATATACAAAATAAATTTATTTATCATAGTTGTGGAGGCTGAGAAGCTCAAGAACCAGGGACTCAAATCTAACAAGAGTCTTAATGCTATTTTAGCTCATGGCAGCAGGCAGAAGGGTAAGGAGCAAGAGGGAAGGGTACTATACTGGCTGTTTTGTCAGAAACCCACTCCTGTGAAAACTAATAGCATTCATCATTTCTTGAAGGCAATACACAAGTGCCTCTTAAAGGTCCCTCTCACCTTTGTTGCATTAAGGATCAAGTTACTAAAGCATGGATCTGGGGAAATACATTTAAGCCGTTCTCTTAGGGTTTCTATTACTGTGAAGAGACACCATGACCATGCAAACTCTTACAAAGGGATGCATTTAATTGGGGCTGGCTTTCATTGGGACTCAGAGGTTGAGTCCATTGTCATTGTCATCATGGTGGGAAGGAAGTATGGTAGGATGCAGTTAGACATGGTGCTGAAGAGGAAGCTGAGACATCTACATCCAGATCAGCAGACATGAAAAGAATGAGCCACACTATGTCTGGCTTGAGCTTCTGAGACTTCGAATCCCACCTCTAGTAACAGACTTCCTCCAACAAGGCCACACCTCCCAATAGTGCCAGTCCCTATAAGCCTATGGTTCTAATTTCATTCAAACAACTATCATTATTGAAACATTCTATTGAGGTAGAAAATATAAATAGGTTTTTCCCCATTGCCATGGAAGAGCCTTATTTGTAAAAAAAATTTCCTGAAGTGATTCTGACAGACAGATGTAAGCCTTACTTGTAAACAGTTGCCCATCCCAAAATCAGAACAGATGGTTTACATTATTTATATAATAACTATAACTATTCTTACTAAGGTAATATTTTATGCTCACTGGAAGAGTATATTATGTAAGTTTTGTGTATGCCCATTTCTCATTCATTCACAAACAAAAGAAGAAATGAATAAATATTTATTGATTCCATGCTTTGTACCACACCTTCATAAATTATCCAATGAAATCCAAGATCTTCTTCCACCAGCTCAAGATCAAGACAGAAAAACAAACAAACAAAACATGAATCTTTAGTACACACTTAAGTCTCATTCGAAACAAGAACAGTAGGAAATAAGAGACTAGTGTTCATTCATTCCCTTACAGGGTGGATGGGGACATGTTTAGGTGGGAAATTTCAGAACATAAAACGGGCATGGAGAAGGCAAGCAAGGCACAGTCTAGAGCCAGCGGAGAAAGGGAGGATGAGGGAGGGAGATTAAAAAGACAGAAAAGAGTTAAAGGTAAAGACCTGGAGTAATTCTAAGCTTACTAGGAGTAACTGGGTAAGCCTTTTGAATGATACCCAAAGCCTCATACTTCGGTGGAGACAGACCTGCTGACGGTCTTACCTAGTGTGCCCATGAACCAAAAATATCTGCAAAAATTCTGAAGCTGAATGAATGACACAAAAATTGACTCTTATTTCTATATTGACCATGTGTTTCCCAACCCTTCCAATAAAGGTGATTGATATCAAACTAGTTTATATAATTGTTGCTTCCATTCTTCTGTCTACAATTTTTATCCATTATGAAGAGGGTTTGGTTGAACAGCATTTAGAACAGTAAAAGAAAATCTCACTTTCTAAGAAAAAGAAAGAAAAAAAAAAGAAAAGTCTGCATCAATTCCTAGGCACAGAGAGATCAATCAATTCCTAGGAACTGGAATAGACTCACCACTTCCTCCAGACTCCCAAGCAGGATCCTCTGCAGGTATGCTGTGTGGTTGGGAATCAAAGATTCAAGGACAGACAGAAAGTGTCCTAAAGCCAGAAACAGTGCCATTAACAGGCTATAGTGACAAATAGAACACCCACCACACCAGAGCCACTGTTGTGAATGAAGGACAGCAGCAAAGAGGGAAACAGAAACCGTGTGTGCCAGTTTCTTCCTCTTCCTCAGAGGGGGCTGAGGCTTCCGGCAGCCAAGAAAAATGGAAATGCTTCTGTCATACAACACGTTGCATATTCCAAGGGCACTGTAACCCTGAAGAAGGCACTGGCTGTGGCCTTTTTAAATGCCAAGGAGGTAGACATCTATAGTACAAATAAAGGAACGAACCCAAGCTGTGACCTTCATTTGGAACAATTAAGGTTTTAAATGGGAAATTAAAATCATCGAATTTGAAAGCCTGAAGGAATCAAAAAGGTCACACAGGAAGTCTTTCATTAATATGCACGTTCATCAAATATTGATTGAAATAATATGACCCATTGTCCATTCAAATATTTTCAATAACAATTCTGATTTTAAAAAAATAGAATTGCTCTGGGAAGTCAGGAAAGGGGAAAGGTTTTTTTTAATCTAGTTTTTAGTTACTTCTTTTATTTTTTGAGATAATATAATTACATCATTTCCCCCTTCCCTTTCTTGTCTCCAAACCTTCCCATATGCTCCTTGTTCTCCTTCAAATGTTTGGCCTCGTTTTTTCATTAGTTGCTGTTACTTCCATCTATGTATGCACATATACACATATATTCCTTAACACAACCTGCTCGGCCTGTATAAAGTTACTCATGTGTATGCTTCCAGGGCTTTCCGTCTGGTATTGGATAACCAGTCGGTGTGCTCTTCCCTGGAGAAGACTGTTTCTCCCATTCTTGGAATGCCTGAGTTACCTGTAGTTCTTTGTGTAGGGCTGAGGCCTTGTGGGCTTTCTCCCATTCCCCTTGGCATTTTGGTTAGTGCCATCCTTGCTCAGTTCGGGTTTAGGCAGCCTTTGACTAAACTATCCAGCCTCTAGTACCAGAGTGACCTCTTCAATATAAATACGATCATGTCATGCCTCTCCTTAGAAATTCTCCTGCAAGTTCTCATTACTTGCAGAAGATCTGAAGCTTGCAAAGCCCTTAAGACCTTAAGCAGTCTGTCCCCTTCACTTCACTGTGTAGTTATACTCCGTCCTTTCTCGGTTTCTGGGCTTCAGTCAACTATGTCTTCTTGCCATTGTTTGCATATCTAAGCTGATACTCTCTCACCCAGGGCTTTCCCACGTACTGTTTCCTGTGGGATTTTTCTCTCTCTTCTTGTTGTCTGATTCTTGCTTCTCAGAGGCATCTTAAGATGGTACTTCATTAATTTAATTCTGCCTATTTTCTAGTTTGTAAGCTCAGAGAGAATAAGGACCAAATTTGATTTTGCTTTTTATTGGACCTGAAAATTACATAAATGTATCTGAATGAAAAATTGGATGCATCTTTCAGAATGTGGTCTTCATGGCAGACTCTGGGATACAATGAGGCCCTGCTGTGCTCTATTTTTACTCGTGGAGTGATCTTAGAGATCTGAGATGGAATCAAAAGTGTCATCCTCAAGAGCACATTGTGAGGCACATAGGTCAACAGTGGGGCAGATGGCCCTCCATAGCTCTAAGATGTCCTTCTTCAGGGATGCTGACAGGTGAATGAGTCCTTCCCAGAAAGTCCAGAGCCTTGATGAAATCATAGAAGCCTAATATGATTGTTTTCAATGACCCTCCGAATTGAAGTAAACATGAACCTTTTGGTTATTTTTTTCCACTTGACTATTTTCAAAACCTATATTAGTAAAATGCACAAGCCTATAATTACAGAGAGGCATAGCCTCATCCCTCAAATATTTACTGAGCACGCACAATGCTCCTGATGCTGTATCACACACTGAGCTGCAAAACAGCCAAAGCTGGATTCCTGTCCTCAGGGTGAAAAATGAAAATGCAGCCTTAGTAACAGAGCAAGGAACAACGGCTAGGAGAGCCCTGGGTGGGGGAGCACCTGCCAGGATCCTCAAGCAACAGCAAGAAGACACATCTTACCAACAAAAGCATGGAAGTTGAGGGAGGCAGGGGAGAGCTGCCCAGGGAGGTGAAGGGCTCAGATTGCACAGGGTTGGAGGCTTCTAAGGCTTTAGCTCTTCCCAGGAGTAATAAACGGTTACAGAGAATGAGATGATGGCTCAGAGCCAGCTTCTCTGAGGTAACACATGTTTATAATGGGAAAAATGCTACTTTCCTCCAGTAAGATGTTCTTAGGGGTTCCTTAAGATGGCTCAGGAAGGAAGATGACCATCCACACAGTGATACATCACACAAATGTTCTTTGGTGTTAAGTAACTAAATATAACCAGTTTCTTTTTGTGGGAAGGGTGCCGATCATCGATCATCGAGATTTCATGGGGACCACAGGATGCAGCTAGTTCCCTGTCAAGAAGAGTTGGAGGCTTTTTGTTTTCTTGTTTTGCTTTATTTTCTTTTGGTTTGGAGACAGGGTCTCATGGTGCAGTCCCAGCTGGTTGGAAACTCCATTTGTAGAACAACCTGGCCTCAGATTTGTAGAGATTCACCTGCTTCTGCTTCCCAACCCTGAGATTAAAGGTGTAAATTCAGCTATCATACTCATCTCAAGACACATCACCTAACATAGTAGTGGTGATATTTTTTGAGACGATAAAGAATTAAGGCGAGCAACGAGGGAAGAGAGGTTCTCTCTCTCTTTCTGTAACAACCACTCCTTCTAATTATCACTCTTATTAAAGAGTTATCCAAAACTTCTGGGATTTCTTCAGACCTTCTGGGACACAGAGCCCTTCTTTCCCATCAGTGAGGACCATAAGAGAACCCGGAGAGGCCAGTGGAGAAGTACGATGTCTTGGGGGAGGCAGATAATGCCATCCGGACCAGCCATGAATTCCCACTTTGATTTCATGCCATGTGAAGTAGTGAGAGCTCACTCTTCTCAAATATGCAGGCCCCTCACAGCCTACATTAGCTCTACAAGTCTTCATCCAGCCTAGGTTGAATTGTTTACACTCCCAGAGTTGCATTCAATCAGAGAAAAGTGTTTCCCTGCGAGCGATGAAATACTCAGCTACAAACCAAGTCACCTGGGTCCTGCTTCCTGCTTCCCTGAAGCTGTCTCTGAAAGGGCTCTGAAGGAAACAGCATTCATATCTATTAGCCTTCCCGTGTCCCTCTCTGCCTTAGAAAACTCTGATATGTTATCAATGCCTCAACCCCGGCAGTTTGAATCGAACATTCCCTGTTTGCTTTTCCTACAAATTGGTGGCTAGAAATTAAGACCCTTCCCTGCATGTTTCAAAAAGCCAGTAAGACACTGCTTGGGACACGCTGCTCTTATAGTAGTGGAAAGAGCAAGAGAAGAGCCAACAAGAGCTGAGCAGGCTTCCCCTCTGACACATCAACCATGACCATCTGGCCAAACTCAAAAGCAACTGGTTAGAGACCAAGACCCTTCCCATCAGAAGGTATTAGCAAGATGCAGAGCATGGGAGGCCTTTATACAAGGAAGGAAACATCAAATCTTTTGGGATAATAGGCCATTGTACCTCTGACTCTGCCCAGGTGTTTTGTCCCGGATGTTGACTGATAAAAGGCTTGATAGGATTTTGGCTTTCTTAGACTTCTTGGAGCACTCCAAGCAACAATTAGCAAGTTCTTCTTCATATGTCATCATCCCTCCAGATGGCAATAGTAGTTGCACAATTAAAAATAATTTTGTGGTTGTGTTATTTTGGCAAAAAATGAGTATTAACAATGTCCCTGAATATTCATAATTTCTCCTGCCATATCATCTGAAAACCTCTGCTGCTGGTACCTATTCAAGCTTTTCTTTCTCAGGTTTTTTCTAACAGTTGTATTCTGCATTCTGTCTTGTGCCAAATTGTGTACCAGACACTAGGTATACAACAGGAGCAAAACAGACCCAACTCCACCCTCATAGCTTTGTTTAAAATAAAAGAAACCAGCCCCAAGACAAATACATGGGAGGTTGCCATATCACACCACTTCCCAGCTGTGGTCCCTGTTCCTCCTTCACTGCTTCCAATGTTTAGCTTCGAGCTTCAGTCACCCTTTGCAGATCTCCATAGACCCCTCTTGTCGAGTCCCTTTCGTGGCCTTCACTCCACTATGGAGCTTCTAGAGTACCTAGGGCTCCTACTGGACTTTCTGATTCTTCCTGAGTGACCTCATTAATTCTTGCAGCATTAAATCTCACAGACATGTTCATGGCTCATGAACGTATATCTCCTATGTAAAACTCTCTTCTAAGGATAGCGTATCTAACAGCGCCACATAAGCACCGGCCTTGGATTATTCCAGGTGTTTTCTCTCATGCCATGATTGTTTAGCTATTTCCTCATCTGCCCTCCCCCTCCCAATTTATACATCCCTCTGGGCAGGCTGCCTTGGTCCATCTTCAGTTTCTATCATGCATTACGAGTAAGCCCATAATACGTGAGTATTGAGTTCACTGTCTGAACTGAATTTCTGCTTTAGGGATCACTTGAGGCACAGGCAACATGCATGAAGATGTTTTATTTAAAGAAATAATGCCCCGTTCCTGTGTTTTCCTAAATGAACAATCTCAAATGAGAGAACACATTGGCACGGGGTGAGTAGTTGAATTTAGAATGCTAAACTGAGCTAGTATCATCCCTGGTAGGTATGGAAAGTGCTGTGAAGCTTTTATAAACCACCTACGTTCCTGCACCCCAGCTGGTGAGCAGGGATATGTACCGGCAAACATGATTCAATTCTTACCACAGTCCACTTGGATCTACTCTCTACTCCAAAGTGAAAAGACAAAGGGAAACAACAGTAGGCTTTCTTAAGATTCTCTTGCTTCAGCAGAGCAGTGGTTCAACTCAACCACATAATGCTGCTCCTTGATTCAGACCTGGGGCCACAGAAAAAGCCAAAAAGAAAAACTCCCTGGACCAGGAACGATGTCTCCCAGCTGTTCTAATAACAACACATGGCAACCTCACTTCCTCTGAATTCCGATCCCAGTCTCGCTCATGCCCGCCTTTACTAACTAATCAGTTACTTCTCCCCCTATACCTCAAGAGCCCAAATTCTACTGTATTGTCTAGATACAAACTGAGAACATCGTTGCACTTGATCTTCCTGTATGAGCTGAGATCCCTGGTTGTAAACTGGGAAAGCCCTGGTTCATGTGTCCCTTTGAACAGCTACCTCGTGTTACATGCAAAGGCTAATTCTTTCCCCTTTGGTTGCCATGAAGAAAGTTTGCCAAAAGCCTCCATATATTTGAAGCTCAGGATTTGACCTCTATCAGTGTAGAGGATGTTTGTCTGATTGCATCTCTATTGCAAAAATAAATATTTCTCCACTGAAATAGCATTTTGAATTTTATTTTCTTATTCCCTCTTATGCCCTTTCTGTACCTATCCCTAGATAACAGTTTATGCTATAATATTTATTTATACTTATATAAATAAATTATAAGGAGTCCTCTGGGCTGACAGTGGTGTTGTGGTGGGCCTTTGGTATGCTGCCCAGATGTCCCCAGCTATATTTTAGGTCAACTCAGACACAGCACATTCGTGAATCAAGGCAATAGTAATAACACTGGCATACTAGAACCATGATTCTCAGTTTACCCTGGGTCACTAATCTGGAAATCAAGCTGGCAAGTTTTAAAGTAAGATATTCTGAAAGGAACTGTTCTCATTCGAGTCTTACAAAAGTCCTGTTTCTCTGGGCTCTTCTGGTCTGACTTCTTGGCATATGCCATCCCCTATGCAGCCCTCATTCCCACTGTAGCCTGGCCACTGCCAATGGGTAGACTGTTGCTGTGTGCTTTGTCATGGGCTGTGACTCCCCTCAAGATACTGCTGGATGCCAGGGCTGTTCATCATGGAAAGACAGTCGTGAAGTATTTCCTTTGCCTTCTTCTGGTAGCTCCCCAAGTACAGTCACTACTCAGTCAAGCACATGCACCGACTTTCAGACTCCTTTGCAATTAAAGCCCTGCCAAAAGAACAGTTTGTATTCCCATCCAATAATCTTTTCATTCACTCATACTGAGCATTCATTACACAGCTCAATGTTAAGAGCCCTTTAACTTGTCATATACATGATGTATGCAGCAGCACATGCATTCAAAACTAGGTGCTAGCACAGCAGTACAATGGTAACTATAAAACAACCACTCTCAGAGATGACACCTCTAATTGTGTTGAATGTTACCAAAAATTGTATATATCTGTCCCTGTACTTGTCTCTACCTACCATCAAACTTCCCTGCCAATCCCACAGACTCTGCCCGAGTATCAGGGGTACACAGGTCATGGCAATGGGACAGCAGCAGGTACAGAGTGAGTGAGGCTCTTGGGACATGACAAGGACACTGGGTTGTGATGATCTAAGCTGCTGCAATAAAGTTGCCATTTGAATATCAAATGTCCCACTTCCTTAGTTTTGAAATTCTTCATCCAGCCCAAGGCTACCTGTTGCAATAGGTATTAAAAAAGTCGGCGCAGTTTGGCTAGCTCCCAACCTGGCCGCCGTGTTTCCTCTCTAAGTTCCCACACTAAAGGCGCCAGCCCAGGACCCATGAGACTTTGGCTTGGCTGTTGCCTCTGCCGATCAGCTCCATGGCATCCAGCCCCCAAAACCCAGGGAATATCCACCACCCTTATAGTGCTCGGCTCAACCTCAGGCCAGGTAGAATGAAGACTCTTAAGGCTTAAAGATTAACCCAATAGATGTATATATCAACAAATACTTAATACACAAGATACCCACACAATTAGAATTGTTAACCTAAATTGTCTAACCTTGTTATGAATAACTGCTAGAGCATGAGGGTAACATCTCCCGCCATCTTGCTTCTCCCTCTGTCCTTTCTCCTCCTCCCAACTCCTAGCTCCGCCTACTTCTTCTCTATCCAATGACAGAGCTCTTGCCACAGTTACCCGAGAAGGCACCATTTTATTGCACATCTGCCTCCATGAAAGTTCCCACGGGGATTTCATGGTTTTTCTCCCATTATTTCCTCAGCTAGCTCTAACTCTATTTTGCCATTCTTTCCATCCCATTCCTTTTCTCCTTCTGATCTGTAATAAAACTAATTGAAAAAACTACTAGGTATATTTAGCCTAGACGGAACCTAAGAGCTGGGCACACTGTGGAACCATGGGTAACACAAATGTTTGTTGGTGGCTCTGGGAACCACTAGCATGAAGGGTCAGAACCACCAACCCCTGTTCCCAGGAAAAGGGGACAAGTCCTTTCCACATCTGTCTTCCCAGTCTGACATCCAAAGCCCTACCCAGAAGGCAGGCTCCTCAACCCCATTCTCTCCCATTTGTGCAAGTAGTAGAAAGTCTTGCTCCCAAAGAGACTCCCACAGCTTTCTCCTTTTTCTTTAAAAAGCAAAGAGTTGTTATTTGTTTCCCCATGGAATATGAAGTGGGAGTTGTCCCTGGGGTTCTGAGAGAACATGGCAGTGTCACCAGCCTGTGCTGGACAGGATAACTAGAAATGAAGGGCGCAAGATCTCAATACCACAGCTGTGTAATTCTATCCACAAAATGTGAGCTTCTTACAAGTACTAAAGCAGCCATGTTCTTCTGTTATCCAAGTTTTACCATCAATGAAGAGGGGAAAGCGTTCATTGTTATGATGGTTGGTGTTGGTTGTCAACTTGACAGAATCTAGAATGGTCTGGGAATAGGGCTTCTGGATGTTTCTATGGAGGACTTATTTTGATTACATTCATTAAAATGGGAAGATCCATCCATCCACTATGGGTGGCACCATTCCCGGGGCAGGAGGCCCTAGACTGTATAAAATGGAGAAAGAGAACTGAGTAGCACCACTCCTACATTCATCATTCTCTGCTTCCTGCCTATGAATGGGAATATAATCAGCTGTTTCTAGCACCCACTGCCTTAACTTCTCAACCTTGAGCCCTGAGCTTTCCCTCATATGCAAAGAATACTTCAAAGAGAAAGGACCCATTCAGATTCTTTAAAAAATAATTAGCCATATGTTTCTAATCCAAGTTTTTCCAGCTTTTAACTCTCTTTTAGGATATTATTAGACAGAAATCCAACATCACATGCTTTGTTTGTTTTTAATAACTGATCTTCAATCAATAAAATTTATTTTTCATCTACCAGCAACATGAACACCTTTATTGTTGTCTCTCTGGTTCTGTCTGAAGTTCACTAGGTTCCTCAAGCTTCCAGCAAGCAAGGAAAGCAAAGAGGATTTTCAGAGTCAGAAAGAACTCTCATTCCAGGCTCAGTCACTACGAGTACCAGCTGTTCTTGCAGAAGACCCAAGTTCAGTTTCCAGTGTCCACCACTCACAGCCATCTGTAACTCCACTTCAAAGGAATCCAATGACCTCTTTGGGCTTCCATGAGCGTAGCATACATATAGTGCACAAACATACCTATAGGCAAAACACCCACACACATAAAATGAAAATAAACATTTTTTAAAAAGAATTTCATATTCTATTCAAATGGCATAAAATTCACATCCTATGACATAAAATTGTCTCTGTGAAATAAATCCTAGGAAAGTAGAAATTCATCTGCCAGCCTCTTAAAGGAAGTAGATACCTCCATGTATTAGTCAGGGTTCTCTAGAGTCACAGAACTTATGGGATTATATATATATATATATATATATATATTATACATATATTATATATTATACATATATACATACATACATATTATATATATACATATATATTATATACATATATTATATACACATATAATATGTGGTATATATAATATATATAACATACTCTATACATATATATATAAATATATATATCATAACATAAATTATAGATAGATAGATAGATAGATAGATAGATAGATAGATAGATAGATATGAAATTTATTTGAATGACTTACAGGCTGCAGTCCAACTAATCCAGCAATGGCTATGAAAGGAAAGTGTAAGAATCTAGTAGTTTCTCAGTCACACAAGTCTTGGTGTCTCAGTGGTCTTCTGTATATACTGGAATCTGAAAGAAACAGGCTCCAATGCCAGTGAAGAAATGGATGTGCTAGCAAGGCGAGGGCAAGCAGGCAAAGAACAAAAACCTTCCTTATTCTGTTGTTCTTATATAGACTTCCAGCAGAAGGTGTAGCCCAGGTTAAAGGGCTGTCTTTCTGCCTCCAGATCTGGATCACAGCTGTGCCCTCCATTTCTGGATTGTAGTTCATTCCAGATAGAGTCAAGTTGACAACCAAGAATAGCCATCACACTCTGAGCGCCAAATATGTCACTCTTTATGGCAAATTTTCTTGGGTAATAATGGACGGCTTCAAGCCTAAAAGAGATTACAAGGCAGAAAAAGGAAGGGACAAGGAGAGGGAAGGAAGGATACAATGAATAGGATGTGGGGCACAAAGTTGAATGTTGTCTACTGCTCTGGCTGGGCTGTGGGCTGTGTTCTATCTCTCACAGCTTTGTGTTATCCCCTGGCAAGCATCAGCTAAAGGGCAAACAGGCTTCCCTGAATGAACGCTAACTCTCAGAAAATAGCTTGGTAGACAAATTTAGATGTGGAAGGCCAGGGCAGGATTAGCAGAAAGAACTAAAACATGGACTTAGCCTAGTAAGGCCAGGATATACCCAGTTACTTGGGAAATACCAAGCAACAGTGACTGTCCAGCGCTATTGTGGAAGGTCAGGAAGACAGATTGGCACTGACCTAAACACTGCCTCATGCCTTCTGTTTGTAAGAGGTCAGCAGTGAACCACCAGCAAGCAGATGCCTCTCTGGGGATCCATATTGTTCTGGAGAGAAGACAAAGAACAGAACCTGACAATCTGTGGCCTTCCTAGTCACAGGGGGCACGTCTGCCTTATCCCCTGGGCTCCACTGTGTAATAAGCATTTACTGTCTGCAGTTCAGCCTTGGTTTATGTTACACTGGAATTACTTGGAATGGTTTTTTTTATTTACATTGTTGTTTTTTAGAATTTCTGTGTGACTACTGTATTTATATCATTTCTACCCTCCCCACTCCACCTCTAAGCCTCCTTGTGTTCTTCTCAGTTCTTCTCAAATCCATGAACTCTTCTTTAATTTTTATTGTTACAAATGTGTATGTTCATACACATGTTATACACAAACACACACATACAGATACAATACCCTCCATTTTATGCTAGGCATCCATCTTGGTACTCACTGGGCTTTTATCTCTGACACCAGTCCCTGGAGGTAAGTTCTCAGTAACCCTGACTCAATGATCCCCACCCAGAAATGTACAGCTGTGACCACCTACTTCTCATGAGACTAACTGCCTTTTAGCGTCTATAACCTGCTTATACAGACCTTCTAGTCTTCCTGACTACCTAATCTTGGCAGAGCAGAGCAGCTTTGGCTTGCTTGTGCAGATCCTAGAGGTCTTCTTGTGACTTTTCACCTTAAAATTTCTTCCCTTACCCTCTTCTCACAGCAGTTTCAAGTTTGGCTCAGAGATTGTTGTCTTGCTAGCAGAAATCAATAAATCCTTTAATTATAATTGGATTGAGTCTATGGTTTTTCCCCAGGGGTCAGAAACTCCATAACTGAGTACATTTAGTGTAATTTACTGTCATTCATATGCATATGTACATGTGTTTAGGAGTAAACACTTGGTACTGAATAACCTATCAGAGAGCTTGTCCCTGGAGAAAGCTGATTCTCCCTCCCTCAGCAACCGTTGCTTGGCTGTCTCACTTCCTACAGAATGGGACCTTGTGAAATTTTCCTCATGCACATTGGAGTGTATCTGGTCTTGTTTAGGCAACCATACTGTTTATCATTTATATTTCATGAGGCAACTTGGGAAGGTATTTTTAATGTGTATTTTTCTTTAAAAAAAAAGAGAGAATATATACCAGGTTTATGCAGTTCCCACTGAGGCCAGAAGAGGGAGTCAGATCCCCTGGATTTGGAGATTCCAGTGATTGTGAAAGACTTCAGGTGGATGCTGAGAACTGAACTCAGGTCCCTTGGAAGAACAGAAAAGACTCTAACCACAGAACCATCTCATTTGCCCCTGGAAAGATTTTTTTTTTTTAATCTTGATTTCCAGAACCTGTCCCAGATTGACTAAGGAGATTCTAGAAAAGTAGCTCCCAGAATTTAGTAACTCTTAAAATTCCCAGGTATCCCAGTGTGAGCTCAAAGCAGGCACAGTGTGTGCTAACTGCCTCATCAGCTTCTCTCTGCTTTCCTACTGTTGTCCATTCTGCCCCAGTCCCTTCCGGATGTAGTTTGTTCTGCTTTGTCCTTTAAAGGATAACTCTATAGCACTCTGCTAAGTCTTCTCATGTTTTAGGTTTGATTTTCCTCCTTTAATCTCCATGCCTGTTCTGCTGATTCATCTTTCCATTATGTTTGTTTGGTTTTGTATTTTCTTTCTTTAGTCCATAACAACATTCATAGGCACTTGATGTGGACAGAATACTGTGGTAAGCACTTAGCTGCTGCTAAAAACGAATCTAATCTAATAATGTCCTCTGTTAAATTCCTCGCTACAGCTATGGATTAATGTCTGGTGAACAATTGGCATGTTGGCAAAAATCTATCTCTCTTCCAAGGAAACAGCTGCCTTGGTGTATAAATAATAAATCCAAAATAAATAGATAGATTGAAATAAAAAATAAAAGAAACACAAATAGAGGCCAAAGCAGCATTAATAACAGTCAGAAACTAAATACCAGCATCTCTTCTAACAAATTTAGCCTTGGCTCTATGGAGGAGATGCTCCAATTTGCAACAGAAAGAACAAAAGGCCCAGATCGTACAGCTAGTGGGGTTACTTCTGGACACAGAATACCTGCTGATTAAGGCTGTTTTCTGTTCGTTTATGTCATTTTTGTGATGGCTATTCTTGGTTGTCAACTTGACTACATCTAAAATTAAATGAGATCCAAATATCTCATCTGTGGAGGGATATCGGTTAATTTAAAGGAGAAAAATCGATTTCTTCTCTGGATCTTTAGGGTAGGAAGACATGCCTTTAATCTACATCTCCTTGAGCTGGGGGAAAACTCACCTTTAATCTGGATCTTCAGTCGGGAAGACATATTTTAAATCCAGATCATTGGAGCTTGGAAAAGCCACCTCTAATCGAGGACACACATTCTGCTGGAAGCCTATGTAAGGAAGTACACTGTTGGGAACTAGAAGCCACAGGTAGTGCCACGATGGGGAGGTATGGCCTTATTGGAGTATGTATGTCACTGGGGGTGGGCTTTGAAGCCTTATATGCTCAAACTAGACCCAGTATGGTATTATCTCTTCCTGTTGTCTGCAGACAAAGATGTAGAACTCTCATCTCTTTCTCTAGCACCATCTCTGTCTACATACCACCATGTCCCACCATGACAATAATAGACTAAACTTCTACTGATCCGCCAGCCCCAATTAAATGCTTTTCTTTATAAAGTTGCTGTGGTCATGGTGTCTCTTCACAGTAATAGAGCACTGACTAAGTAAGTGGGGTGTAAGAAAGCAAACAAATGAGGCTGCAGAGATGACTCAGTGGTCAAAAGCACTGATTGATCGTCCAGGTGACTTGGGTTTAATTCCAAGCACCCACATGGCAGCTCACAAGCACCTGTCACTCCAATTCCAGGACATCCAGTGCCAACTCTGGCCTCCATGGACATCAGAGATGTCTGCGCTACACAGTATGTGCTACACAGATGTACATGCAGGCAAAACACTCATACAAATAAAAATAACTATTTAAAAGAAACAAACCAAAGAAAGATGGTGAAATAACCCTGGGCTGACAACACCCTGGGTGTGAAATGCAGCAGGAAGGAGCCATCAGGAAAACCAGCACCTGTAAGAGGGTCATAGTGTCCAGTGGAGGAAGGCAGCCTCTGCCAACACTAGTCCTACAGAAAGGAATCTGTCCTTTCCTCCTGCCTCCCACTGGCCAAACCAGAAGGGATGCCTGAAGCAAAGGAAGCAGACAGATGCCATTCAGTAAGGTCAGTCTACTGCTAAGAAGGGTGGCTGACAGGCTCATTGCCTGAACCATAGTTGCTTGCCCTCCCTCCTAGCCAGACCCTGTCCTCCTCACCAAGCTCTTATGAGCTTTCTGTGTCTGCTGAATATTCACCACTGCTGTGATGAAGGAATTGACTATGCAAATATTTGAGTAACGATCGGTTCTGATGTTCAAACATGAGCACCATGAGACAAGAGACCACGCCTGTCATTCATTAGTGAATCCTCGGGGTGTGATACATAGTAAAATACCTAGACTCATAGACCAGGAACTAGGCAACCTGATGTGAAAAGATCAAGGATTCAATCCAGAGAGGTTGCCTTTGGCAACTTCTAAAGAGCTATAGACAGTGAGCACTGTTATGTCCTTCATGTGAATATTGATGGCATAATCTGTAATAGCAAATAAGCGTCTACCTGAGTATCCTCACAGTTCTTCAAAACTCGTGGATAAAGTAGTATTGGGGCCAAGTGAATGGCAACATAGTTAAATGAAATGAGCAACTACCCAGGGGCAAGCAAATGTAAACATAATTGTAAATGTCCTCTGGACAGGCTAGCCCCTGTGACACTCGAAAAGTGCTGAGAACTTAAAAGTTGTTTTCACCACTAAGGTGGGAATGTAGGTCCTGGATCCACCCAAGACATTGCAACATTCTTGCTCTTTGGGAGTTTGTGTTTGTTTGTTTGTTTGTTTGTTTGTTTGTTTTGGGCATAAAACTTGATTACAAGTTTCTCCTGCACTCTATTTCCTATTGTTAATTAACATGTTAGGCATCAAAGATTCTGGTTTTCAATTTCTGAAGGATAAGCCAAACATTCCCCGCCTTTTAAAATCAGTATAAATTTAGTCTGCCATAAACAGGAATATAGTGGTAGTATCTAAATTTTTTGAGATTTTATTTTAATTACATTTCTCCTTCCCTTTCCTCCTTCCAAGTCCTCCCATACACCTCTGTCTCCCCACTTTCCTTCAAACTCATAGCCTCTGTTTCCATTCATTAGTATTATATTTACATATGTATGTGTATACACATAAATGTTACTTGTATGTACGTTTACAGGGCTGTTTGACACTGGTCAATCAATTGGTAGATCTAAATTTTTTACAATGTTTTGCCTAACTCAGCATAGGTGGCACTTCAGGAGAAAGGAGGAGAAGGAGCAGGAGGAGGAGGGCGAGGAGGAGGAGGAGACAGATAAATCTAATAAAGATCAGGAAATGGCTCAAATTGGAAGCTGATGCTTTATGGGGTTGTTCTTTTAGACAAAGGTGAATCATGCTTGTCCAGCTTTGCCCAGAGGGAGTTTGCAGCAAACACAACAATCATTGCAACATCCCCAGTCTGAGCACACATATCGATCTCCTCCTTTGATGTTTCTTTTGATTACACCTGAAATGCCAATGATTCTTCTCCTTTATATTAGCTGCTAACATCACAGCAGACTCTCCGACATATACATCTAATTAAAAACAGGCTAACAACATCAGATTCTACTTCTAGGGAAGGAAACAGAAACCTTGCTACCAACTCATCAGTCATATAAGCCACCCCGAGAGCACCTCTCATGTGGCCTTAGTAGATCACATTGCAAACCTGAAGTTTGTGTTATCATCTCATTAACAGGAGGTAGGCACTGCAAGCCCCCGTGCATGGAAGTAGAGTCCTCTGAGGCAGAGCATGGTGGTGCACATCTGTAATCCCAGCCTTGGGAAGCTGAGACGGAGAAATAAAACTTCAGAGTCAACACGAGTTACACAATGTTTGCCTGACAAAGGGGAAATGTTCCTATGGAAGGGGGTGGGACAACTAGAAACAGGAACCAACTTTCTCAAATGCAAGTGTGTCACAGAAAAAGCAGGGAGTGGAAGGAGAACGTAGTCAGGAAGCTGAGCAAGTCCTGTGCAGAACCCCAAAAAGAATCTCCTTTCTCATCTATCTCATCTTCTTCTGCAGATCTGTCAGAATCCGGAACTTTAAAACCAAGCAAGGTTCTGCAACCAAAAGACATGCAGTGTCCTCACTCAGTCGGCTCAGCCTCAGTCCTCCCTGGGCCCCTCTATACCTTGTCTTTCAAGAGTCACAGAAGATACTGTGCTGACATCTCATGATCAATCAGGCACCCTGAGGAGCCCTCAAATACCCCATAGAAGGGAAAACTCATTAACTAGTACAATAAGACTAGATTAATACAGATTTTCATACAGAGAAAACACCTGTGGCTCTGGTTCCAAGGACACATTCCAAAGTAAACCTAATGACCCCCTCCCCCACCAGGCTCCACTCAATATTACTGAGGCCTGAGAAAGATCTTACTGCTGCCCACTTCAGGGTTACTTCTGAGCAGCTGAAAAACCGCTGAGATCTATGTAAACAGTAGTCCCCTAAGAGTGTGGCTTTCTTGAACATACGGTTTACTTGGGATCAGTCATTCTAGCCTGTCTGTGCATTCCTATTTGCTCTGACAGGCACCCCAGCTCCAAAGATTTCAGTCCAGCGTGTGACTGAGAGAGGAATAAATTGTGGCATTTACTCTAACAATGTTCTTGGAGCTTCTCAAAACACTGAACTACACACCCAACATTCTAAGGCTATGATGTCATTTAAAAGGCATTTCCTGCGGGACCGCTGTGGATAGCATACAGTTTCTCCTCACCATTTACCCCTGACTCTGAGTGTACTAAGGCAGAGAGACTGGGGTAGTGAAGAAGAGCTTCCCTGGTCCTTCAGCTCCCAATAGTTAGTGTGCACTGTCATCTTGTCTAACAAGAGTCTCCGTCTCTAGCATCCCACATGACTTGATGACCACCAACTCTTGCCTTTCGATCTCCCTTCCATCTCTGTCTCCTTGCTTCTCACCTGTGTTTGTGACAAGCCCATGAGGTCATTAGCAGCTCCACTTTACACGTGGGGTACTGAGCCTCATAGAGACTGGACACCTTACCTCACAAGCAGACCCAGAAACTGGCTTGCAGGATAGTTGTTCTTGTCCTGGGATGTGGGCTGTGGGATAAACTGAAGAAACACCTTACTTGCCCAAAGAGTGGCTAAGATGGAGTGTGGAGTGATGGAGTGTGGACTCCAGTCATCTTTGCTGACGCAAAGGTTGCCTTGGATTCCTTGGCCAGTCTCCAGAGGGGTAGGAGATGAGTATCTAAGTCTTGCTACTGCTCCATCTTCCTTCCCTCCTTTAAAACACCATTTGCATTTTCAGCACATGAGATAATCTTCCAGGGTGCTCTACTCTCACCAAGTACCACTCCATCCCATCTGTCCTTTGCTCCCAGGCCAAAGTGTGAATAATGATCCTGTATGCCTCTTTCTACTGATGCATGTCGAAGGTAATTCTTACTGGACTCTCTTGGATTCATTGGGTTGTTCTGTTTTGTGTTTTGTGTTTGTGTTTTTTGTGTGTTTGTTTATTTGTTTGTTTGTTTTTGTCTCCTTGGAGGCCTGGAATGGTGGTGGTGAATGAGGAAATTTTGTGGGTTCTGTCAAGTCCACAGACTTGCTATCTTTAACACCCATATACCTCCATGCACTGAGGCAAAATGCCCAGATTGTCTTTTTTTATTTTCATCCACTTATCACTTAGACAGAGGCAGCAAATGGGTTTACAATCTGATAGCAACAGCTCTCACATTCAGAGATGAGGTAATGTGCTCAAAAGTACTGTAGTGGGAAAAACTGTTCAAAGAAGGGAAATAAATTTCTGACCAGTCCGCCCTTGCTATGAGGCTGGTCATAAGCACACTACAGCATCTCAGGCATTGCGTGCTGGCTGACAAGGTGAACTCCAGGATCTACCCTCTTTCTTCCATTACAGTTGAATACATTTCTCTCAGCATTAGTTAAAATTAGATGATTATAAAGCTCTGAAGAGACTTCAGTTATTGGCAGAGCAAATAATGTCTCTCATCTCTGCCTAGTTGTGGAATACAGATACCGGGTGGCAAGGTTCTCTTTGCTCTTTTTCTTCTGTTTTGTTCTTACCTTAATTCCAGCATTTGGAAAAGTCTAGCACATGTCCGACATTCGCTGCAGGGATGAATTCATGAGAGCCATGCACATTACCCTATGTTGATGCTGGGGGTACAAGATTGGCGTTCACTTTGTCCTGGGAGCTGCTTTGCCACAGCCTGATCTACCCACTCACAAAATGCTATTGACTGCAACAAGATTTTCTGAAGAGCTGACAGCCCAGCACTTTCAAACACCAGCTACACAGATATGAGAGGCCAGCCCTTTGTCCTCCCATATTCCTTAGACACCAGCTGGTGGCCATGGGGAATGGGATGGTGACAGGGCTCCCCTTTTTACCAACTCTTTTCATGTATGCATCCCAATGCCCAAAACCTGTATCTTGGGCTGTCAGAGGAAAGTTGAATGTTTCTATTTTATTTCATGAAGAAAGTCTGCACTTTCTCCCCAAACAGGCCTTTGAGAGACTGCCATTGCATGATTAAAATTTATAATAACTCATTTTCCTAAATAAAAGACCATTCTATCCCCAGTACTGAAAGTAGTGCGTGTGTGAGTCCTAATAGTCCTGCATCCTACATTTCCACATCATACCTACCTACCACCACCACAAAATGTGGACACTCCTCATGAATACAGTATCTATTAGGTGGTCTTAAAAGTTTTTTAAGTAATATACACATACATTTAGGAATGGTAACAGCATAAGTAGCATGCAACAAATATGGAAAGGACATCATGAAGACATGACCTAGAGCTTCTCACAGGCTCCTGAAGCAGCCATCAGTCAGTGGGGCAGTGTGCTTGCTGAGTATGCCACACTCAATTGGGAAAATACTTGCTGACAGGACAAAGAAAAGTTAAGCCAAATGCAACAGCCATATGAATTAAAATAAGGTCAGATTCTCAAGTGCTGTGTTTGACTAATAAATCCAGCAGTCTTACACTTCCTCTTTACCTGCATGCATATGATACAACAGGGAGGTTTAAATTATCCTTCCCCAGCTTAAGGGCAGAACCTCATGAGTATTTATAACTCTCAGAAACAGAAATGTCAGTATAAATATATCACCAGGACAACAAATCATTAAGAGAGAAAAATCAATTTCAACTATTGACTTTTGGAGATTAAAATTGCTTTCATAGAATGTAACAACATTCATTGGTTCATTCAATAACAATTTATTAAGTGCCTACTGTGAGGTGACTATGTCTTTAAAGGTGCTGGGACCATCTCGAGTGTCATGCCAAACACCATTGGATTTGTGTTAGTTCTAAAATTTACAGTGGTATTCATTATAATTAGGAAAAAGCTTAAAGACACTTGCAGTGTATTTGGCATAATTCTAACACCTCTCTGGATGTTTCAATTTTATATAGGGCTTATGAATTTAAAGAACGCTGCTCTGCTGAGTGTTGATGTGGCAGATACTGCTGATAAAATTACCCATGGCCTGAGGTCAGTATTTCGATTTTGGTCAAGCTTCAAGAATGGCATATATAGCTTAATCATGCTCACCCTTTTTGTCCTGGGAATACTTTTATTCCTGCCCATCATGTTAAAGCTTGTCTTTAATAACATCAACATGTTGGCAGCCAAAGTACATGACTTGAAACTGAAAATGGACCCCCAGACAGAGTTATTAAATTAACAGGCTGGCAAGCCAAGGACAGGTAAGATTCTGCACAGAGCCTTATCAACTTAAGACATAATTACATTGTTTTTGATAATGCATATTCCATGACAGGTAAGGAAGGCATTCTTGTCAGAACGACCTAAGACAGGCTCAGTCTTGTTTATGAAATAAAAAAGGGGGAGAGGCAGAGAGCTTTTGGGGCTGATTGGCAAGAATCTGACATGGGCCAAGGACAAGGAAATGGGCTGCTTGGCAGGAATCTGACATTGGCCAAGGACAAGGAAGTGGGCTTCAGGCAGGAATCTGATGTTAGCATAGAACAAAGAAGTAGTTTCAGGCAGGAATCTAAATTTTAGGCTAGAACAAGGAAGTAGGCTTCAGACATGAAAATGACTTTTGTCTAAGACAGGGAAGTTGGCTCAGATCTTTTGGTCATCCTGATAAGCCCTTAGAAACAGTGATCATGGGAGTGTTCATAGAATTTTGTTTTTATTGCCCTGCTTGTTCTTTGAGTATTTGTGTTTATTGTCTTTTTTGTTCCTTGACTATTTGCATCTATTGTATTGCTAGTTCCTCAACCTAGAACTGACCTTAATACTTGCACGTAATTAAAATGGTATAAAAGCAAAAAGGAAGAAGGGGATGGGATGGGGGTTTCTAGGGAGGGGAAATTGGGAAAGGGAATGGCATCTGAAATGTAAATAAATAAAATATGGCTTTTCAAAACTCAGAGAGTTTTATTTTCATGGAAATAAATGGCAAATTAAATTTAAAAGCAAATGTTACAGGGCGATAATGTCCATACAGAAGGATGAAGTGAGACACGGAGAAGAAAAGAAAGGAGAGAGAGAGAGAGAGAGAGAGAGAGAGAGAGAGAGAGAGAGAGAGAGAGAGAGAATGAGAGTAAGGGAGAGGGGAGACTCAGAGAAGATGTTCCAACAACCTGGTGAGACTCAAGTTTTCACCACTTCTCAAAAAGGCTGTAACATAAAGGTGACACCTCAGCAGGGGCTTCCACATAAACAGCCTGACATTTGTCTGTTTTCTGAATGCCTCTGTCAAAAACAACCTTTTGTCTGGTTTTAAGCTGTAATGGCCACTTTTCTGTAAGTCCTGGGAGCAGGAATGCTCTCCCTTTTCTTGCTACACATTCCTTCATAGTCACTGTCATTTCTTTAGGACTGAATGATGAAATCTGATTACTTAGTACAAACTGTCAGAGGACAAGTGTGAGGGGCAGCATGGAAGAGGTCCAGAAGAGGTCAAAAGTTAGGACAGAGAAGGAAGAATTAAATTGCTAACAAGTGGGAACTATATGGGGTGTGTGCCAAGAGGCCTCTGCCTTGCCTCCCTTCCTCCTTACATGACCATATTCTATGATCTGACAAGCTCACCCTGTCCACCACAGAAGGAAAGGAAGCAGAGAATATGACATACTCCCTTCCCTAGTCCCAAGCTGACTCTAGTCTCACTGGGACACAGCCTCCTCCTTTTCTGCATTTGCAGATCGATGTCCTCCCCAAACTACCTCAATAAACAGTGAAGCTGAAACCAAACATGCTAACCCCAGGGAGCTTCTTAGATATTCCTCCTCTCAAGGAACCCAGGAACAGAGAAACCAGGGGAATGGGCAACTCTGAGAAAGCTTCAGTGCCTTTATGATCCCTAACCAGCATGAGGTGTCAGAGCTTCTGAAACCACAGGCCCAGAGAAAACCCCAAAACTTGTTCCCATTTCTGCCTGTCATCTGTCAAGGCACCACTCACAAGCAAGACACATTCCACAGGGAAAGTGCCAAGGACACACAGCCTGGGCATGTGGTCACAGCTCAGTCACATCAAAGGTGTCCCCTCATGCATAAAGACTTCAGCTATGTTTACATCACTTCTGGGTTTAACCCTGAGTAGTTGGTAAAGGCTTAACTACCCGAGTCTTCTAAACAAAAGTAAATGAGGCTTCATGCAGTACATTATATATATGTAAGGACACAATACTCAGCACAGCAGCCAGAGTATCACTGAAATCAGTGAGGTGGCCCAGGGTCAAGGCCCTTGTGGGCAGGAAGAGTCAACCAAAGCCTTCAAGTTCAGCATCCTAGACACCTAACTATGCTCTTTCCAAACAAAGCGTTAGAAGTGAAGAAAGTTTACTCACCACCTAGCTCAGCCTACCTCACTAAGCTTGTAGAAAGTGGAAAATGAAGAATTCAGTGACCTTCCTGTCCCCACCTATCAGCTAATAGCCTAAAGGACCAACCTCTGGCTCAGAACTTCCTCCACCAGACCCTGCCACAAGAAAGCACTGTTACACCCCCCACCCCCATCCATGCTTCCAACCCACATCCCTGCTAAGGAACCCTTTGCTAGTCAACTAGAAAACCATTCTTCACCCAGCCAGGCCAAACCCCCCAAGTAACTCCTTCAAGGTTTGAAAAGTAAGAAGTTTCTTCTACTCTATGTTGTGAGAGTACAAAGCTTTCAATGAAGTCAGAGTGCTTATCTAAAGCTCAGTCTGTGGTTTCTGACTCTTTCTGAAGAACCTCAAAACCCTAATCCTCCGTCCAATTCCTCTGCACTATCTAGTATCACACTGAGCACAAAGAGGTGAAAGAAAAAAGGCTGGGCTCCTCTCTCTCTCATCTTAACCTGGGTAACCCCTGCCCCTCACCACAGGGCCTCTCACTCACTCTGCTGAGGGATAAACGGATCAATGACCAAGTCTGCCAGGCAGCTTTTCCCTCACTTTCATTTAGAGACAAAGAATCTCCCATTTTTGTCTTTTTCAAAATAAAAGCAAGTTTCTTGTCTTAGTTAGGGTTTCTATCGCTGCCATGAAACATTATGACTCAAAAGCACGTTGGGGAGAAGAGGGTTTTATTTGGCTTCTACATCACAGTTCATCATTGAAGGTCAGGACAGGAACTCAAACAGGGCAGGAACCTGGAGGCAGGAGCTGATACAAAGGCTATCGAGGAGTGTTGCTTAATGGCTTGCTCAGCCTGCTTTCTTATAGAACCCAGGATCACCAGCCAAGGGATGGCACCACCCACAATGGGCTGAGTCCTCCCCCATCAACCACTAATTAAGAAAATGCCAGGCAGCTGGATCTTATGGAGGCTTTTTCTCAATTGAGGTTCCCTCGTTTCAGATGACTCCAGCCACAAGCACACTAGCCAGCACACTTCTAGGATGACAATATGGTAAAGAAAAAGCCAGGTTATTAAAAGTGTTTTTAATAAGAATGATGGTTCATTTTCCTCAGCACTGGTCAGCCTGCCCTAACTACACAGTCCTGTCCAGTTTCTGAGTTATCTCAAGTGAGAGACAAAGAATTAGACAGGATTTAACTGCTGCACAGGAAGAGTTGTTGCAGGATGGGAAAGAGGCCACTCACGACTTGACTTATTCCAGACCTGCTTCTCTCCCATGAGAACCTGAGCCCGTCACTTCTCCTCTCACACTCACTTACAAGATGAGGAAGTTGGACCTGATACCACCAAGGTCTCTCCCAGTTCTCACCCTCTATGATCAATCAGCCTCATTTCCTATTAGTTGGAAAAAGGAAAACCTTTTTGACTTTCAGCAGTATGAAGCTAAAAATAAAAAGCCCTGTGAAGTGGAAATTCATTAGTCACTCCAGAGTTGCCAGTAATGAGGTTAATAATGCTGGCCTGCAGTCTCGGAGAACTTCTGCATGAAGTCATTGTGTGCTCCATTTGATGAGTCCTCTCAGCAACCGGTTGCTGTTGCTATTTCTATTTCACAGATGAAGAAACCAAAGCATGAGGAAGTTTGGAGAATGCCCAAGGCCACACCACTGAAAGCAGCTGAGCCAGGACATAAGTACCGATATCCTTCCTCCACATTGCTGTGCCAAACAACCTAAAGGTCTTCTTTTATTGGCATGAATCAAAATACAGCTCGTTAAATGGACTCGGTACTTTCTCAGAGATCTCTTGGACTCAGCAGATGTTATCAAAGAAACATGTTACTTGGAAGGCAGAAATGTCTCCTGTTTAGCCCCTGTGATGCTGGCAGCCTCCTGTGTATCTGTGGCATGTATGTCATGCCCTCAGCCTCCAGCACTTAACATTTGCCTGAACTGACTGCTTTGTGGTGTTTCTCTGTGGTGATGCAGTAGTCACCATCTTGAGATAATATGATGTGAGGTTGACCACATGTTCAGTAAATCTCTTGGGGTGTAACCATGAGAAATAGTGGAAACTCTTATGGGTTTAATTTTGGATCTTCTGTATAAACTAGTGTTACCAAGCTCTAGAAAGTCTACATGAATACTTTTGCAAATGTAGTCCTTGGGAAGTACGGTAGTTTGATTGAAAATGGCCCCATAGGCTTGTATATTTTAATGTTTGGTACCTAGTTGATAAAACTGTTTGGGAAGAATTAGGAGGTGTGCCATGTTGGAAGAGGTGTGTCACTAGTGGTAGGCTTTGAGGTTTCAAAAGACACCTACCATTCTCTCTCTCTCCTCTCTCTCTCTCTCTCTCTCTCTCTCTCTCTCTCTTTCTCTCTTTCTCTTTTTGTGTGGTTGTGTGTGTGTATGTGTGTTGTTTCTGGAACAGTAAACCCCAAATTAAATACTTTCTTTTGTAAGTTGCCTTGGTCATGGTGTTTTGTCATGGCATTGATAAAGTAACTAAGATAGAGAGTATTAATCACTGAACATCTTGCATGAAAGAATGAAATGATATTTGTTATCACCAGGTAGAATGCTGACAATCTCTTGTGTTTACAAACCAAGAAATTCAAACAGGAAGACTCAGCTGTGTAATGTACTCTTATGTCTGGGAATCCAGAGAAACTACACTAGTTGAAGTTCCCCCAAGAGGCAAAACAAAGTAAATCTGCAAGTACATTGAGGGATACCTACCCCTTTTTGAGACTGTCTCTTCTCAGTCTATCTCTATCATGGTTATGTAAGGACATTATAAACCCCATTTGCCACCATTTAAGAACCCCATTTTGTCTCCATTTTGAAAACCAGGCCTGATTTAAAAAAAAAAAAAAGGTTATAAGGCACCAGCTTCAGGAATAGACCATAAATCCTAGGAACTAGGTCATAAGACACTAGGAACAGACCATAAAATCCAGAACAAGGTCATAAAACCCTCTCCCAAAGAACAGCC
The DNA here is from genome assembly GCA_021653895.1 of Mastomys natalensis. NCBI lineage: Eukaryota > Metazoa > Chordata > Mammalia > Rodentia > Muridae > Mastomys > Mastomys natalensis. The sequence goes on along the minus strand of JAJTUV010000283.1, from coordinate 1,524,417 downwards.
TGGGAATAACCACAAAAATGGGAAAATATCTTATCTCAGAACGGACCATAGGAATGTAAACCACTGATCACCTGTGATCCCTAGCACTCACCAATGAAATTTTAGATTACCTAATCCTTCTAGAGAGTTCCCCCTGTTGCTTATAAGAAAGCCTGCATGCCTTTATCTGGGGTCACCATTTCAAAGAATGGTTGACCCCCACATGCTGGTTGTTTCTGCAGAATAAATGGTCTTGTTTTTGAATACTATCTGAGTCTGAGGTCTTCCTTCAGTGATTTTCAGACCCTTACATTTATACTTAAACAACTTCCTTATTCTCAGAAGATAAAACCTGCCAACTTTGCTCCTTTAAGTTTTCCTGTCCTTTCCCCTACTCATAATTGTCTCCAAAGCTGCGTGGGCCAAAGGGGAAAGAGCAGCAGGATGAGACATAAAGGTTCTACCCCTTCAGAAGTTCTGTTGGCAAAAGACCATGACTGCTCAGTAGACAGAAGGTCTGATACCTCCTCTTGGATGGAACTGGCATCCTGTTATAGTTGTCTTCCCTAGTCTTATAGGATACTGGAAGAAACCAACAAGGGCAAAAGGTGTGATCATGCCAAGACAAAAGATACAAGTTTCTCCCTGAGTCTCAGATAATTACCTCTAAGCTTTCCTATATTCGCAGATCCATGAAAGCTTCTTTATTGTCCTAACAAAAAGTCTCATGTCACAACTTAAAAAGCATGTTTTCTAATACATGCCAAGATACTACAGATAACTAAGTAATATATAAAAAACAAATGTGATAGCCATCCACAAAAAATATAAACATGTGTTGAAATTAATTTTTTCATAATATGAATATTACTGGAAAAGTTGTTTTATTTCTCTTAAATGAACATATTTAAGAATTTGGCTCATAAGTTGCATGTGTGTTTAAATAGTGATAGTCACAACTCCTTACTTACTAGCTCCAGGATCTTACAATAGGTTGTTCAAATTCTCTAAGCCTTTAATCTATCCTTTATAGCCTATCTAAGAAAATAGGAAGAATAAGTTCACAGGATTATTACAAGGAGCATCTGTGATGCAAATCCCACAGGTGTTCAACAATGCTAACATCCCACAGGAAAGGAGGTCTTACACAGAAAACACCAAAGGATCTATCCTGGGAGGGGGCTCCTTGTCAATAACTATGAACATTTTCCAAGTCCAAATCATGCTTTTACATAAAAGTGACATATCAAGACTCTTCTTTGCAAAGACTAATCTAACATTAATTCCCTGTGCTGTTTATAGTAGAAGTTCTAAAAGCCATGCCATGCTAGAGGGTGAGTATACCACCTTAATAAACACTGGTCCTTAAAGGTCCCTTATCTGTACAAAGTGAACATGGCTCTAGTTTTCTAAAGCAGCAGAAAGAACAAATTTTTCATAGGAACCATTTTCCATCAGACTTGATCAGACATCTAGACAAGAGCAACACACAGAATCCACATTTTTATAAAGATTAGCCTTGTCCAGCTTTAGGAATGCTCTTAGGAAGGGAACACAAAAGTCTTGTGCCCGCAGATGACTAGGGAAACCAGGAATGTTAAACATGTAGAGTGTCTCCTCAGTGGAGGAGATAAAATCAAATACCTGCATTCCATCCAGAATGAGAGTGGGCCTTGTTAATGACCTAGTGACCTTTGCTATTTGTGGAACCAGATCTCATCCAAATACCCCAGAATGATTATCCTGGACTCTCCCTCCCTAGACCTTTGTCTTTAGCTCCCAGTTAATAAAACCTTTCCTTAGTGGGGATATCACATCTACTTAAGGCCTCCAGCCCTCTCTGCTATCTAGGTCAGAGACCATACTAGATTCTAGCCTTTTAGCTATAAAACCCACCCATGGTCACATGTACTTTGAAAGGGAATTTCTGTGTAGTCACGCCTTAAGCATTTTTGTGCACATGGAATTAGAATGATTGCTGCCTGGTGATTTGGAAGAGAAATGATTGTTTCTTGGAAATTTTGTCCCAAATTGTACTGTGTTTAAATATGCTGGCAATAAACCACCAGCTGTTAGACTTTCTAGAAGTTTCATCCGTCCTAGGTCAAGATGATCTGAGCTTTCATTCTCTTCTCTTTGAGGATCGTTTCCCTGCTCCCATGAAACCTGCAGGAACCCCCTCACCCAGGTCTTAGTTAATGTGTCCTTTTAAGAATTGAGCTTTTCCTGTCCTTGAAAACTATTAAGTTAATTACTAATATGAAGGTGGCATTCACTCATCCTTGTATTGTCCATGTTGTCTACAGAAGGTTAGTTTTTATACTACTACTTTGCCAAGAAAGCCAAGTTCTCCTAAATGAACCTCAAGGATAAATATGTTCATTCTTCCATTAAAGAACTACAGGGAACTGGTCCAGGAGAGCTGGGAAAGAGCCAAGGAATCAGAGTCACTGTCTTGCCAGAGAAATGTATGCTCTGATGGGAGACAATAGTGAAGACTAGTTGTGCCAAATCATGGGTCTGAAAGAAGTCACTCGAGGCCCGAGGACATTTCTACCTGCTAAAGAGAGCTAAAAGCTCATGGGGAGTCAGGACTCGCTTTGAACTTTCTGTGTGACTTTGAATAAGTCAGTTGAGTTCTTTGACCTCTGATGGCATCTACACAATTGAGTTGATAGTTGATTATCTCTAGGACTCCTTCAGTGATAAGCTATGTCAGCATCTGCACAGAAAGAAGATTTAGCTTATGGACAAAGGGGTTGATTTTGACAGATTCCCAAGATTTTGGGAAGCAAAGATCCCTGCACTGCTGATTCCTTTGTATGACCCAGTAAGAATATTTTTTAAAAAGAACTAAATGAAACACACTCATCATTAATCAAAGGCAATTGAAAGTCATTGCCAGCCTCACACCTACCTTGTGCAGACTCCTGCTCATCTCCCTCGGGACACCCCACCTCTTCTTTAATGCCTTGTCATGATTCTCAAAAACTGTGATCACTCAAGGTTGAAGCTTTTAATCTCCCATGTATAAAAGGATATGCAAATAGAGTTCAGTTTCCTGTTGAGTCCCTGCCAAGGTCTTAGCCTGGCAATTCTGGGAAAGGGGCCAAAGACCTCATATTTCTCAGCTGTTATTCCCCCGTCTCTGCCCAAGTCAGCAGCTGGAGCTCCAGGCTGAGCTTTGTCTTTAGTCTTACCTTTTCCCAAGTCTTCTAAAGGAGCTTTCAGCAATATCACTAAAAGGATGTAATATACAGCTGAGATGCAGTACAGATAGAGCATTATCTGGTTACATTTGAAAATAGTAAGTTAAGCCAAAAAGTGTATATTCATATAGTATGACCTCAAAATTCAGTCTTATAAACTACTTGATGTACTGATATTGATTAAGTCTGAGACTGGGATGTCAGTGCAATTATCTGTATCACCACAATGAGGTCTTGCATTGTATGGGGTATAAAGAAAGCAAAATGTATAGGTACACTTGGGCAGGTAACAGGCCTGCCTAAACAGCCCTCAAAACAGAGGCCTAAAAACACAAGACACCTTGCAGCAACTCTGAGCCTGCAGCTCCACTAAACAACCAATGATCAGATGCATTATCTCATGTCTCTTGACTGAACACACAGGCATCCAGACCCAGTGCCAGTGCTAATTTACACATCCCAAACTATATTAAGTATGAGCATATATTAAGCATAAAATCCTCACTTTTTCTGCTAATGCTATGACCTATTTGTATTTCTCAGAACTTCCCTTCTGAAGATAACTCCCATCAGGACCCTCTTATGCATTCTCAGTTCCATTATAAGGCCATCCCATTATAAGTTAACTTTTACAAGCTCTTTAGAAATTTCTATGGGGAGATTTCTTCTTTCGTTCCTCTGTTATTATTATAGGCAACCAAAATCCACTCATGACAAAACACCAGTAAAAAAAAAGTTCTGTTCCAAACCAGGTCATTCTTTGATATCTCCTTCAGCATTTATTCTCTCTCTCTCTCTCTCTCTCTCTCTCTCTCTCTATTCTATATATATATATAATATATTATATATATATATATATATATTCAACAAATTGATAGTAGGTCTGGTCTAGTGTTGGAGACAGCATATAATGACAGAGACTGTTCATAATAGGCTGGGATGGAGACATCTCATGAAGCCCATGGCAGTTCTTTGTAAAGAAGATAGCATCTGGGACCCCGAGAATTAAGAGACACATCTCTCTAGGGGAACTGCCATCTAAAATAAGGGACTGTCTATAGTAGGCCGAGATGGAGGCATCTCAGTAGCCTGCGACAGCTCTATAAAAAACAGTTGTTTTCATTTTTCTTAACCTTAGTGTTAGACAATGGTATATAGATTTTATTTGTGTGTGACTGTTTTTCAGTTGGCCTTGGTGTATATAATTATCTTATTATATCTGACTTTTTTATTTATTTTTTTGTTCTGGTGAATTTTGTGAAACTAGGTGTTTTTAACAATTAAAAATTAAGACATGAGGCACAACACAACACAGTCTTAATGCCCCATGTATATGTTGTGTGTTTTTATCTTGGAAACAATATAATAACTATAGAATGGTAGTTTTAGATTAATGTTTGACTTATAAAGAAAGTTTAAAGAAATTATTAAAAAATGAAATAGAGCCAACATTGAGACCCTGAGAAAAGAAAAAGCTATTAAAGTTACAAAAGAAGCTTTATATAATATTTAAGAGTGGTTCTTAGATAAGCAAGTATATAATATATAAAATTATATACTAGTAAAGCTAAGTCAAAACATTGAGACTCTTAAGAGAGTCATCATGTATAATGTATAGAAGCAAAAAGCTAACAAAACTATTAAATTAAAGGTTAGCTTGATTTTTTTTTTTTTTTTTGCCACTGTCTGACAGCTTTGTGTATGTCATTTATCATTAGAGATTTATAGGAAAATGTAAGTAACCAACCCTCGGAGCTCTGAGCTCTAAAGTATAATAAGTCAAAGTTAAAGTTTAAATAATGATAAGTTTATAATTATTATTATTTTGACTATAGGCTTAAGAATAGGGAAGGCTTGAAACTGAGAAACAATTGTAATGTTTAACTTTTGTGGGACATGGTTATTTTTTTTATTTGATTTGACAATGATTATATAATGTCTTTTTATCTGTTTTTAAAGTATTAATAAAAGACTGGAATAAGAGAAAGGCTAGAGAGTGAGTAGTGAACATGTAAAGAGTGAGTGAGCGGGCAAGTGAGAGAACATGAGAAGAACATGTAAAGAGTAAGTAACGAGAGAATGTGAGGTGTATATAGAGTGTGTGTGTGAGTAAAAAGAGAGTATATGTGGTGTGTGTGAGATGTGTGTGAAGAGTGTGTGTGAGAGTCAAAGAACACACAGAGGTATATAAGAGTGTGAGAGTTCAAAAAAGAAAAACACACAGGAAAAAAAAACAGTGCACAAGAGAATACAAAGTGTGTACAGCCTCAGGCTGCAAGAGAACAAGAGAGAGAGAGAGAGAGGAGAGAGAGAGAGAGAGAGAGAGAGAGAGAGAACAGAAAGTAAGAGAGAAGAGAGAGAAACTTTAAGCCTTAAAAAATTGCCTGTCAGCTTGTACCCAAAAAAAATAGTCTGTGTATATTTTTATGCGCCTTCCAGATATCCTGCTTCTAGTTGAGAACTCCAATCCTGTGTCGAGGCTAGACCCCAACAGTCTAGTTGATAATAACCTAGAATAACAAGCCAGCACCAGCTTGTATTGAAATGCAGACCCAGTGTAAAATAAGTGAATCTGACACAGAGAAAATTATTTCTAATATAGAGAGTCCAAGAATACTATACAAAGCAGATCTTTAAACACCCTATTATTTTCAGCTAGATAATTTTTTTGCAGTCCCTGTACATTATTTCTGCAAGATGGTGATGAAAATTGAAATTCTTTCCTCCGTGTTTTAATCAACTCATCTGTCAGTGCAGATTGACACGGAGGGGAAATGCTTTGAGACCAAAGCACACTAAAATCATCACAAGGAAAACTTGAAAAAAAAGCATTCTTTCTACTCTCACTTTCTCTCGATTGCTTGCCAGCAGGGTTGAGGATAGTTCCGCCATAGTCTTCAACCTCCACACCCCAAGCCATCGGGTCTTCATCTCATCTGAAAGAAGGATCTCCTTGTTCAGCATTGTGAATGCCATCACCCTAGATCCACCAGTCAGACCTGACCCTGCAGCTTGGCTAATGGACCTGGAAAAGCCTGTGTTCCGAGAGAAGTGGACAGTGCACATGGGGCCCGAGTGTGTTGGGAACCGCTCACATTGGCTGCTGACTTGGTCTTCTCTCCAGCTCCTTAATCCAGCAGATGCGGCTTCGTTACGAGGCACCAGAGGCCCAGAATGCTCACATCCTGTGGTTCTCTAGACCCCTAAAACCCCACATTTGAGTTCCTTTCCAGTTCAGAGAACCAGAGCTGCTGGCACAGAGCCAATCAACAACAGCTGTGAGCCATAACCACCAACTACCCAAGAAGCATCCACAGAGACAGGCATGAGAATCAGCGTCCCAGAAATTCTCATAATTATAGTCCCTTCAATCATTTAATACCCGCTCAGAGAGAGAGGCCTGGTAGACTTTCTCCTGATGTTTAATTCATTCTGTTGGGAATTAAGACGCTTGAAATATTTCGGAGACTTAAAGGAGGCTTAGACAGAGGTGAGGAAGTTACTGGAAAATCGGCACTATACTTTTGCTTGAACTGCTTGGAAATCTGCAAATCTATCCTGACATAATGCCCCTATGTCACTGATATTGCCCCCTTGATTTGTGCGTCCCATTTAGTGGCCATATACTAGATGGACATTCAAAGCCACGAGCACCAGGATTTTGTCCCTCTGAATCCAGAACAATAGAGATGAGGATTCTGGTGATCAAAGTAATATCTTCTGCATGTGCCAGGTCTTGTGCCGGTGTCCTTGACTTCCAGGTGTCTATAAGGAACTATACCCTGGCTGTCAGTACATCTTTTAAAATATACCTTTCTCCCCTGCACCCTCCCAAAATAGTCCTCATTGCACCTTCTACTTAGTAAAAATGAAGACAATAAAGAAGAAAGGGACAAAGTACAAAGGGATAAACAAAAATATTAATGCCAGAAAGTGCTGTTGTTCAGAGTATTTATCATTTTGGTTAACAACAATCTGACCTCCCCAGAAAATGTCAAGGTCCATATTACAATGTATATTTTCTTATGGGCTATGAACAAAAAAACCATATAGACTTCTAAGAGTGCTACTGCCCTCCAAGGAAGGCAGGTAAGGAAGAGAGAAGAGGAGAGAATAGCTGGGATGGAGTGCAATGCTTAATTGTGGTATAAATGATCTAAAGAATTAGCACTGGATAGGAGAGGCTGGCAGTGGCTGGTGCCTGTGAGCTACAAAGCTTGTCATCAGTGGTTCCTCCATTTCTTATTGGGTCCCTTTTTCTGGGCACTCCCTCTCCCCCCACCATATCCCTCATGTATTTTCAATTTATTCACATTAAAACACAATTTCAAGAAGGGTCTGGAAACTGATATGCACTAATACTTGACTAATAAAAATAAAGAAAATGAATAAACATTGGGAGTGAGTAGAAAGATGGCTCAGTGATTAAGAACACTTGCTGCTCTTGCAAAGGACCCGGGTTCAGTTCCCAGAAGCCAAATGGCAACTTAAAACCATTTGTAACTCCAATTCCAGATAATTTGATGCCCTCTTCTGACCTCAGCAGGCACTGCCCATATGTGATATGTATACATATAAGAAGACAAACTCATACACATAAAAATAAATAATTTTTATAATAAGGAAAGGTTTTGATTTTTCTAACTCTTGTGGGGAAATAAGGAACTATTACATTTTAAAGGAGCTTATAAACTAAAGGCTGGAGCGACTGTGGCAGCATTTTCAAAGACTGAGAAATACTGCCCAAAAAGAAAGACAGAAGGCTGCACTGTCTTTGGAATCTCAGAGTAAAGAAATGGAGGGTGGATTTCCCTTCCCATGTCTAAGAAAAGACCAGATTGAGCACCAAGCCAAAGACAACACTGACCTGACCAAAGGGAAGGAAGAACAAAGGAGTAGAGAGTAGAGTTGGAGTCAACAGGTAAAGGTAAGCAGGTGCCAGGGAAAGACACCATTTCAAGAGCAGGAATAACCTGTAATCATCCAGTGGGGCAGCATGCATCCTTGTCTATGAGATCCATAAATGGCCACCCAGGAAATATCACTCACACTTTGCTGAAAGCAAAATTCAACAACTGAGCTCTTTCCCTCCCTAAAGTGCTTCATAAAATTCACCTCACCTGATCTTCCTTTCCCCTTCTCAGCTGTCCCCTTCCTCTTCCCAATTAGTCCCCCTTCTATTCCTGTGTCATTTTTTTAACTCTATGTATGGGAAGGAGTATGAACATGTAGGTGCAGGTGCCCTCAGAGGCCAGAAGAGGGCATCGAGTTCCTGAGCTAGAGTTAGAGGTGTTGGTGAGAAAGGCACTGGGAACTGAACTCAGGTCCTCTGCAAAAGCAGTGTACAATGTTGAACACGAAGTCATGTCCCTGTCCCTTCCTCATTGTCTATTCCTAAATCTAAATTCCACATATGAGACAAAATATGTCTTCCTGAAACTGGTTTGCTTTGCTTGACATGTTTATCTCTCCAGTTCTATTCATTTCCCTGAAAATGGAATAATTTTGTTCCTTTGTAGCTGATGAAAGTTTCATTGACAATATCTATTTTCATAACTATCTCATAACATTAAAATTGTTGTTTTTAGATTGATCTTATAAGCAAATATTCCTGATCTCCACAATAAAACATTCTTAAAGACTTACTTAAGCAGTATCAAACACTGAATAATTACTACATTACTGTCCTAGTTTTACTAACTCCGTCAGCTGGCAGCCATGAGCATTCAAGAACAAGCACTGACTGTGAGATCATTCTGAGATGTCTATACTCAACTCTATTTTGCTATTGAAAGAACAAAACTTGAGTATACACATTGTATTACTGGTTTTGTTATCTTTAAAGGAATCATATAAGCAGCTCCTTCTTTGAATTTTGATAATTGCCTTCCAATAAAAATTAGAACAGTTTATGTTGTCACCAACGTCTTCCTAGCATGTAAAGGCAGCACCTTTTCTAAATCTACATCATTTACATAATTCCTTCTTCCAAAGAGCTCAAGCCTGTGCATAAGAAAGCAAGTGCTCAGAAAAACAGTCATGAGATTATGTCTATAATGGAGTAAGACATGTTTGCTAAATCCCAGCTTTTTACAATCATATATTTCCAAATCCCATGACTAGATGTGAATCTCTGGGGAGAAACTCTCATACTGAATTCCCAGATCCTAACAGGACATGTGCCTCATTCTGATGAGAAGACTGCCAAATGAGGAAATAATGGAGCGAGAAGGTTGCACAGAACCGATGTCCTATGTGATGAAAAATGTAGATCTTGCCTAGGGAAAACCTGTATCACTGGGAAATAAGAAAACGTGTGATGGAAAGGATATTTTGTTGGGTCAAAACAGTTGGAGGAGCTTTTGAAGATGAACCTTAATTGGTCCTTGCAGACAGCACAGCCCAGCATCACTGAGGATTTCAAAGTCAAATCTCCTCCTCTCAGGAATTCAACAGAAGTTCCCTCCTTGCATAGTAAAGACACAATTCCTCTCCACACACTTGAACTTAGGTTTGGGTGAGATGTTTCCTGGGAACTAAGCAACATTTCTGTTCACTTCAGAATCACCAGTGCTAAGATCATAGATGTGAGAGTTTTCCAGTCTTAGACTCTTCTCCATTCTTTTCCTGATCCTGCATGAGCAGGTCCAGAGGCACAAATACGAATCTCTTCATCACAGGATGACAATCTTCAATTAGAATGCCATATTGGTTTCGATTTTTCAATCTAGGAAAGCAAATTCCACACACAAGGGAAAACTATGTCAAGGGCTCCTTTCTGTCCTAGTGAAAATAACAGGGTGCATGGTTCCAGTGATAGAAATAGCAACTCAATCAAAATAAAATCAAAGAAGCTCATTGTCAGAGAATATGAACAATTCACGGTCATAACACTTTTAATGAAATTATCATTTTTTCATACAGAAATAGATTGCTTATTTGATAAAAGTGCAAATTGTAGATATTAACTTTTGAAGAGAGTAATGGTTTGTAATTGCTTTCTTATAGCAGACTGTAGACATTCATGGTTACAGAAAGAAATGTGATGAGCTTTCTGTCTCACTCAGACAAACCATGCCAGAAAGCACATGGCATGCAGAGATAGGTTTAAGACATTTGACAGTCTCAAGATTCTTGCTGGTTGTAATGGGAATGGTTAACCTTATAGAATAGCAGATCTGCCTGTTACTATGCTATCTGGGTTCTCCCCATCAAGCCTCTACGTCCATCTTGGCGTGATTCCAAACTCAGTGCACATGACCTTCACAGTGTTCTTGATGGAAATTAAAACGTTAGGTCTGATCTAATCTTCCAGTCTAATAAGAAACAAGGAAGTAAGAAGAACCAGCCACATGATTTCACAAAGGAACAACTAAACAAATCCAGACAGTGAGTGTTATGGTTTGGATTGGATCTGAGTGCATCCCCTAAAGGTTCAGGTGTTCGTGCTATTGGGAAGCAGGGAAGTGGAGCCCAGTGGGAAGTTAAGAAAGCTGCTGAAGCACCTGTGTTTAGAAGGAATTGATGAGGTTCTCAGGCCCCAGTCAATTTTTGGCTTTAAAAAAAAAAAGACTTGCTTGTATTCTATTTATTTAATGTGCTTTGCCTGCAAATATGCACCACATATATGGTGGTATCCACAGAGGCCAGAAGAGTATGTTAAATCCCTGGAACTGAACTTTTAGGATAGTTGTGGACTTTCATATGGGTGTTGAGGACCAAACCTGTGTCCTCTGCAAGAGCAGCAATCACTATTAAGCACTGAAAGAGAAGTAAGCCTGCAAAAGAACCAGGTTCCTCTGGGGTCTCTCAAGCCTGGTCTGTTACTGATGCTGCCTGACGATGTTCAATATGGTGTGACATAGGGAACTCATAGACTCAGTATCCTATTATTTGAACTTCTTGATTCCAAAGACATAAGTAAATAAACCTCTTGCTTTTTAAAGTACTCAGCCTGAGTATTTCATTACAGTAAAGGAGAATGGACTGATATGGTGAGATGTTCTGTAGAATAGCAGGCCTACTCACTCCCATGATGAATGATATGAGAAAGGGGAGGGGAAATGCACAGGGAAGAGAAACAGTGGGTGAGAACTGTTACAGGACTTAAAGGGAGTAGATAGAACATAGAAACTATAACCTTGACCAAATAAACTATAGTGCCTTTAAATAGATCTTCATCATTTTTTAATCTGGAAAAAATGGGGAATTAAACAAATCTGACCACAGAGATGTTATTAAATGATTTGAGGAAATTACTATTGACTTTGGTAGATGAGAATGGGATTGTGATAGTGTAGAAAAACATTCTTGGTTAATGCATAATAAAGACTATCACAGTGGCTCCACCCATAATCCCCGAACTGAAGAAGCCCAGATTTGCCCAGATTGCTGCCATTTTGAAAACAATGTGGGCTATATAGTAAATTCCAGGTCAGTCTGTGCTGCAGAATAAAACCCTGCCTCAAAAAGCCACATGAAGAAAGTTAATGTATGTTGAAGTATGCAGTAATGAGCTGTCATATTTGTGATGTATTTTTTATTTTTTGAACAAAAAGTAGAAAATATAGTCAATGTTAACACTTGTTAGGGCTATGTGACACATCTATGATACTCTCCTAGTCTCCTTTGGAATATTCAAAAACTTAATAGGATTTTTTTAATTGGTCAACAAATCTACAGCAGATTTAAACAAATGAAAACATGAAATATAATATTGTTTTGAAAATTCACATATTTCTTTTAGGATCTATAGGGGTCAAAACCAGTTACAACTCTGTACTCACACATACGCTGTGTAAGTGAATTCACTTCTCCTGTGAAAGTGAATAAGTTCCTATTCACACTTTATATGGTACCAACAAAGGCCAAAGATACCAATTCAATGCCAATGTAGCTTGCTAAAAATAGTGAGTATGGATGGTGATACTTACAGGAGTGTCAGGAATAGTCACAGGACCATTAGCAAGTTATGGGGGTAGCTATACCACTAAAGAAAAATTTCTCTCCATCAACTGTTAACTATCTACTTATCCTTGGGGAGGGATGTAGGAACCTTATGAGACTTTCCCCTAGCAACTGTTAGCTACCTATACACTCTTAGAGAGCTACATGGCCTCATGAGCAATGTCCCCCAACATGAGGGCAAGTATATGGCCCCAATAATGTACAGGTCTCCTCCAAGTGGTAACAATTCAAGATGGCAATGGCCATGCCATGCCAAGATGACAGCTAAACAAAATCATGATACATTTCTCACATAACAATTAATCCTGTCCATATATTTGTATATTTGCTACATACATATCAAATAACTAAGAAATCCTTTAATAATTATGTGTCCATTTTGGAATCTTATTGTTTCTTTTCTCAACTCACTGCAGTCAGCTATTTTGTCACAGCAACAATACGAGTAACTAACACAACAAAATTTAAACGTTTTAAGGCCAAAGATGAGTCTCAGTCCAAAGACCTGGTTCATTTTTATTCCTGTCTAGTTGCTAAATTGACCAATTGACCCTACAAGCCGTGGCAGTCCATTCTTCCCCTTCATGGTTTTGTAAAAACGCATTATCAGTTCCAAGTATCAGCTATGTAAATAAATGAGCATTTATTCTAATGAAAATACTGAATTATTGCCCAAGAAATGAAATACATATATCAATGATATGCAGTCAACTTCTTAGTTGTTGAACCTTTTATGTCAACAAAGGAGTAACTTAAGTAAGTAGATACTTACATAAAATGAACACACTGTGTATATTGAATATAATGCAGTCAGACACTCAGGTCATCACTGAGTCCTCCTATGTCACCAAACAGTTACCATGGATCCAGCATCTGACCTCCAGAGTACCACCAGAAAGAAGAAATTAATAATAAGCAACATAGAGATTCATGGTCCTTCACTCTAAAGATCCCAACCAACATGTTCAGGTCAGATCTATTCTAGCTACAAACCTAGAAAGCTGTCACTCAAAATGGTTTCTGACCATTGCTCATTGATTTGTCAAAACACATGCTGTGAGTAATCCACAACCACTAGCAAGCAGGCAGTGTGGTGAAACAGCAGAGAAAAGCTGGAGTCTTCTGCTGCTGTTGCAGCTTTGACAGCACAAACAACAAAGAATTAGAGCAAGCTTCTCAAAATATGGCTCTATCGAGGCCTCAGGTTCCCAAGACCTGCTCAGAGAACCCATGAGAGTCAGACCTATTTTCATAATGCCAAAAGAGTGTGTCTTCTATCATCATGTTGACATTTGCACAGATGGAGCAAAAGCAATGTTGGGTCAAACATCAAATGCCTTAACATGAGGCAAGGGAGTTTCATCAATGTTCTAATAATATTCCCTGTGTTCTTCACTGCCACATATTTACAAGGAAAAAAGTAACTACAGATAAACATTTTATTACTCTACCAGCTTTTGGGCTCTGTGTGCCTTTTTGCATGAATGTGTGCATGTATTAATGTATTGTGTAATTACAAAACTCTGCTCAGGTTGCCATAAGTGAACACCGTGGACTTAAACAACAGAAAGTAATTTTCTCATGGTTCTTGAGGCTAGATAGAAGTCTAAGTCCAAGGACTGGCAAGGTTGGTTTATTCTTAAGCCTCATGCAAGGTGGACAGCTTCTTGCCATATTTTCACATGGTCTTTCTTCTGTACATACACATCCCCAATTCCTCTCTTATCAGTTGGAATACTGTACGTCAATTGGATGTGCAGACAATTTAGCTATGATATCTATCATGCCGTTGATCAGAGTATCTATTTGATCCAGTTGGGTACTTTATAATCTGTTTCCTTCATTCTGATAACCCCATGTGTATCCCACTCAAAACAATGCTCTTCATAGAAAAAAAAGACAACCTTTCCCAATAAAAGAAGAGCATTTTATGGTATTAAGGGTATATGAGCAGCTGCTATGCTCCCAAGCTACAACCTGCAAACAAACTTCCAAGGCTATTAATTATGTTGAACTAGGTCTCCCCTGAGAGCTTCATTTCCAAGAACAGGCATGTCCTGAAGTTAGAGTGTGTTGTGGAACTCTGTCTTTGGGGCATCATATGGACAATTCTGTCTTGAAGTTGGAATATATATGAACTTCTGCAGGAGACCCATTGACAGAGTGGGCACCCCTAGAGCAGCAAATGTTTGCTGTTTATGGAATCTCATGAAGGAGGTTTGTAAACCATGAGTTTCCTGTGCCTTCTAAGTTTAGTTAGTTGGCTTCCAGAATCTTTTGATTCTCACCCCATGAGAGAATGTTTCATTTCAGTGAAAATAACAACATATCATCAGTTACAAAAACCTAATAACTGAAGGCTTGGCTGGCCCAGCAGCTTGCATGGCTGCTGTACATGTGTGAGGACAAGAGCTTGGATCCACAGAATCCATGTAAACATTGGATGGCCATGCCAGCCATTTGTAATTGCAACTTTGAAAGAAAGAGTCAGGATCCTCTGAAAAAGCTGGCTGGCAAGACTAGCCATGTCTGTGAGCTCTGAGAAACCCTGCTTCAATCAGAGATTGAAGAGAAATTAAGGGTAGCTCTGAACCATAACCTCATGCCTCCACTTGCATGGACATGAATGTACACCAATACACCCACACACATGCAAACCATGCATACACACATGCATACCACATACACATGAAAATAAAAAGTATACTGGTGGTGGCTGACTTAACTACTCTGATATTTTCATATTATATAACACACTATAATAAACTTCCAGCAGCTGCTTTACTTGCTGAATCAGTTACTTCTCTGATGAATGGTGGATGACGTTACAAAGCCATCACTGGATAGAAGTTTCATTCAAAGTGCAGAAGGCTCATTATTTAAATATAACATAATAAGTTCACCAAAATGGCTTCAGACTCCCGATTCTAACATTCAAGAAACTATCTCCTGGCCCATTTTGGTTGCATTACTATTTGGTTGGATAGTACTATGGCCACAGGCCAGGCATGGTAACTCATACCTGTAGTTCCGATGCTATGAAGGTTAAGGCAACAGGATCACCATGGACTTAAGTCCAGCCTGGGCTACAAAGGGAGTTACAGTTTGAGCTACACAGTGAAACTCTGTCTCAAAAATGTTAGGTAAACAACATCAGCACACATATACACAAAACAACCTGTAGTCATGGTTTCTTAAAAGTACTTAATGTGCCCTCTTGAAAACCTACTATCATTTTGCTAACTAGACAGTGTCTGGCTCCTTTTAAATACTTATCCTTAAACCCATAATGTCAAAGTCCTTTAGGAACAAAGAAACTCCAGACCCAAATGGGACCATTTGTGTCAAAGAAGAAGCCTAGGTGCCAGCCAGCTGTCCCTAAGGTACAGAAAGGGCAAGTTTTAGGGAGGCATTCTGGGAAACATAAAAGGCAGTGGTGGGTAGGTTGTAGGAATGGTAACATGAGAGAAGGGGAGAGTTTGAAGAGGCAGAGCAGGAGGAAGCCCTGGTGATGTTTGATCAGAAGGGGACTCATCTGATGAATCAGGATCCGGGAGAACTGGGTTTGGAAGCTGAAGCTAGTAACACATGACATGCAGATTAGAGAAACAGCGGGGAGGACGGGAGTGGAGATTATAGGAGGCTTGAGGACAGGGAACCTCTATCTCTTGATTCACTGGAGTAGTTTTGCTGAGGTCCTACAGATGAAGGGTTCAAATATGCCAAATTTAAGCCAGAGGTTCGGGTTGTCAAGGGAATTATTGAGGCCAGCTCAAAATCTGACTTGAGGGCTATTTGAAACTTTTAGAGGACAAGCCAAAGGACTGTCTTTGAGAATAGAGGGACTACTGCCAGTGTTTATAGATGTAAAATGGGTCAGGGCTAGCTGGTACCCCCCAACTGCTGGAGATGGACATTTGACTAGAATGGAGTTTCCAGAGAATCACAGAGAACAAACTCCAAGGGCCTGAAGCAGAACTGACCGAGCCCTTACCCACTTGTGTGCTGAGCAGGGGAATGGCCTGTGTTGCAGATAGTTCTGAGAGTGGTAAAGATACTGGAGATCCAGTTAGATAAGACAGTGAACTTACCATTACTGCCAATAAGAATTAAGACAAATCTCTTACTACACTTGAATGGCAGTGAGGGAGCTAGAAACCATGGCCCCAGATACGGTGAGGTTCCAGGGTGGCATACTGGCTGGCAGCCATTCAGCTTTACCTTTGAGAGTGGAGTGACTCTCTGAAGGAAAGATGAGAAACGGAAGCTGGGGTATAAGATTAAAGCCCTGTGAAAAAGGGGGCCTGGCGAGGCTGTTACCATCAGGGAAGCCCTTCTTGGGTTTTGATGTCAGTGTATAGGAGTTTATATGCAAGAATTAAATTTATAGGAAGAAACAGTGAAATTAGATGGCCTCAAACAGCTAGAGCAGCTTTAGTTAATGGCAGAGAGGCCACGATAATTAGGACACAAGATCCAAACACAATGACCAGAGTTCTAAAGAATGCAGATCTGTGCTTGAAACTAGGGTGAAGTAGGGAAAGAGAAGGAGGGTTTCCTTAGGGACAGAGTGGGGAAGTTGGCTGGTTTCTGAGATGAACTGTATTTGAAACAGCAATCTGTTTTCTCCTTTTGCAAAGCTAGTGTCTGAGGTCAGGGTCAGCTGCTTTTCTTCTGCAGTATCCAAATGGCTGGCTTCTTGGGACTTTGAGCTCAGGGTAGAGCCTTGGCTTGTGAGTAGAAGTCAGCTATTTCTGTTGTGACTATGTTCTGTAACAAATAGCACTAAATTTTTAGTCTAAGGTCTTATTTTTGCAGCAGGCCAGCTGGATTTGGTTTCAAGATGTGGGTTACGTTCAAGACTATACCATATGATAGAAAGAACCCAGGCAGAAACAGCAGTGACTTCCTAGGACATGTTCTTTGTATCACAGAAGGTTTGAGAACACTGGTAGAAATTCACAATGAGGAGCCCCTACTTGGAACTGAAGCACTGTCATTTGCATCAAAAATGAGTAGGGGTTCCCCATGCCTTTTGTACATCATGTGTACAGTAGCAAATCTGTATCTACACTGCTGAGAATGGGGGAATGAAGAGCTGAGAGCTATAGTAGCCACATCCTCATTAGGAACCCAGCTTTTCCTTTCCTGCAATAGTCTCTCTCGGAGCAGTATCTCCTGGTCACTTCTTGGGAAATTTTGCTACACCGGTATTGGGGGGGGGTGAGTCTGCACGTGACATATGAGTTAACCAGGAGTTTGACTTTTTCTTCAGCACAGTGACTATCCATCCACCTCTGGACATTTCAAAGACTAAAGGCCAACAGGAGCATAGTCGAGGGTTGGAGTTACAATTCTTGATTCTCCTCTGGACTTCTGCATGTGGACATTACATCTAGGTGGGAAGGAGTCCGCAGAAAGACCACAAGTGAAAAAATAGCATCTGTGTTAAGCCATGGGCATCTCTTGAGATCTCCAAGAGTGAATTCGTTCAATCCTACTTCTTCCTGATAAATAAGAAGCATCAAACTCATACACTCCATTAATATTCAACATTTAATAGGGTCACTTTAGATGAACCTATTGTGCTGCCGTGTTTTCATAGTGATGCTCACAATGATCAAGAGCAAACAAGATTAGTATTTGAGAGCATGATTCAAGGGCATGACTCAGCCCAAAATCAGAAGCCAAATATTTATATAACTAAGATGTATCTATCGCATTTAGACAGAGTTACTGTCTCTGCTTGATCTGGTCGTGCCTTGACCAAGGTCATTGGGCCAAAAGAAGTAGCTGGAGTGTGCGAGGACCTAGTACAAGGCAATATCAGCTGGAGACATGGATACCTTTTATAAAGTCTACAAAAGAGAGTCTGTTTACTAAGCTGGAACCTATGCTGCCGCCTCTGCAAGCCCAGCAGGTCATCATTTCGCTCACAAAACACCATATGGGCTACCAGCTCCAAATTAAGCAACAGAGGGGTCAATGGAGAGGACAAAATTTTAAATTTACCTGAAAGCCTTTTATAGACCTTATAACACTATCCAAGGGGAAGGCATGGCAGGCAGAGGAGGTTTGAGGCTTGGTGGGAAAGAGGAAAAACTACATTAACCACAAACATTTTCTGCCTAACCCACAGCATGTAGCATACACAGGAGACTTTCAGATAGCTAACACAGTCCCCAGTGGGAAACCATCTGAGAGAAGACTGGCCAAAAAGCACGGATTGATAGGGGTGGACATTATAACTTCTAAAAGTCCACTCTGACCCCAGAGCAGAGCCAGCCAGCAGGGCAAGCATTAAGCAGTAGTACCCAGGCAAGTCTGGCCTGAACTAACTGCCAAACCTTTTGATCTTCTGTGGCTTGACACACAGAAAACACCTGGCTGGGGGTTCTCGGAGACATGTGATACAAAGCCCAGGGAAGGTTTTTGTAAAGCTCTCTAGCACTGTGATTGGCGGGATACGAGCACGGTGATTCAAACCCCATAGGGACCTGTACAAAAACTGCAGAGTGAAGAACCATCTCTCAGGGAAGTGTCCTGCCTGAGCCAGCCACCACAGAGGATGAACACAGTGGGGCAGCCTGCCCTTGTATGGAAGCCTGGAAAAATGTCAGGAAGTTGACTGGACAAGAGATGACCCCACCTGCTAGCCTCTGTCTCACATCTGTTTCCTGGGTAAAACTGTTACTTTGTCATTTACTTCCATGGCATACGAGGAATACAAAAGACATTTGCTAAAAGGGTATCCTTAATATGCTCTCATGTTGGTTCTACAACACTTACAGAGCTAAATGAGATGTCCCATGTGGAATTTGTGAAGTCAGGTCCCTAGAGAAATTTGCCTGAGTTCTTTCGTTTTGCAGCTTGGAAGGTGGGCTTGACAGAAAGTTGATTTGTTCATTGCCAATTCACTAGCCACACTTAGCAATGTTGAAGTTTTCTACCTGGAACTAATCAGCACTTCTGAGCACCTTCTTCCTCTCCCTGTCATCCAATATATTCTCTGACCTTAAGGCCACATGACACGTGTAAAAGCCTTCACTGGAATAGTCATGAATCCAAGACCTGATAGTGCTGGCTTTCCAAGACAAAGAGCTATGTATGGGTCTATGTTTAAAACAACAGAAAATTCTGCTAAGAGAATTTCATATATGTACTGTGCAGGAAAGGTTTACTGTGGGATATGTTGCTCCCACATGCTGCTCAAACATCAGCCTCCTGTAAGCTAACCCATCCTTGTACATGTTGTTAATCATGATGAGCCAACTGGATGAATAACTCATGCCGTCTTTAAAGTATAGAAGCATGAAAACCTTCCAGCCATGACATCAAAGCAAGAAGAAGATGGGAAACAGCTATCGAGGTTTTTGGAATGGCCTCAGTAGCTGTGCTGCTGACAAACTCATCTTTGGACAAGGAACCCAAGTGACTGTGGAACCAAGTAAGTCATTTATTTGTCTGGGTTGGGGACTAAGGGGTCTTCCACCTAAAGAGACTGGAAGTATGAGGAGATGTGAAAGGAATAATATCCGCAGCCCTGGTGATCCAGTCATATTGAGGAAGATGCCTGGGAAGAGGTGGACTCTGGTTAGCTCCTCCATAGGAGTAGGGGCTGTCTATTTAAAAAGTAGGATTTGGGAGGTTTGAAAAAAATGCATCTCAGAAGAACCTGAGAGAATTGTGCCTGCTCCAATCAAGTCAAACTGTAGAAATGACAAAGAGGGACAGCTCAGCAGAGTCAGGATGAATGTGTGCCCAGGTGATCAATCCTATAGCAGTGGCTCCAGATTTAATATAATGCTGACCTTCCATAGGCCAGACATCTGTTCCTGGGACAGCACAGAAAGAAATCAGTGTCCTGGACATGGAGCATGAAGCCAGGATAAGTAGACATTCACTACAAGTGTGGCAGTCACCACACCACAGGCCTCTGTGGAAGGAAGGCATCCAGACACCAGACACTCGTGTCTATTTGGCCAAACTGCAGAAAGAAACTGTTACTAGAGAGAAATACGGATGGAGCAGTGTGGTTCCCAGTGAGACCAGATCCAAGAATAAGAATTAATGAGAATGTGGGACTTCTAACCAAGGGACACTTAAAAGTCTGCATGAGCTCTCTATGGACTTTGTGAATCCATGTTCCTAGCTACTCTAAGCCAGTCACACTAAGGTGTTGAAGAGTGTATTCTATACAAAATGTGTCAGTCACACTGAAGGTGTTGAGTGTACTTTACACAAAATGTGTCTTCTAATTTCATTTAAGTTGCCATCTAAATTCAACAGTTTCTTGCTATTAAAAAAAAAGATGGGTTTCCCACTTGGTAGAAGCTCTAATTATTGAAGTCAGGTAATGGATACGGACCCTAAGCCAAGGGTCTACTAAACCAGCAAGATAAACTCCACTGCAACAGTCCTAAAAAAATTTAGTGATAAGCTCCAGTGCTCACAAATCACCAGACCGGCTTCTAGGAAAGCAACAAGGATCTCTGCCCTGCCACTCTGACTTTCTACTTCTTTTCCAAGCTTAAGAGAAGGCTCTGAACCTCGTTACCTTGTAACCTTAAGTTAAGAGGTCAGAAGGGTCCTGAGTGTGGAAAGTGAAGGAAGCAAAGGATCTAGAGCCAAGAAGGGAAATCCAGGTCTGGGGACATACATCTTCAGACCCTCTAGAGTACCTACTGTAGAGACACAGAGCAAGTGAGAGACAGACCTAAAGCTAAGTAACAGTGAAGTGGGGAAACTCAAGTTTGCCATTTTTTGGAAGAGTTTGTAAAGTCAAGCAACTCAGACTTTTGCCTTTAAATTTCTTTGACTTTAAAATATCTCACTAAAATAACAGCATGTCCCCATCCCCATGAGGTAGTGACCAATTTCCCTAATCTCCCTTTGTTCATGAAGCTCTTCCTAATGAGTTAACTTGCTCTGATCTACTGGGCCCATGGCCCCAAAGTGTAGAATCGCAGAAATCACTTCTCAAATCCATATAACTTAAAGTTTCCTTTTAATTATATTTTAACTTCAAAAGTGAGTGAACTTAAGGAACATGATTTGGCAAACTGCAGCAGGCAGATATGACCCTCTTCCCCCTCCAAAGAAAGAGATGTGATTAATTGAAGTTTGCCAGACGCCCAGCGGGGCATTACATTATTCTTTGAGCTAGAAAAGCTAAGGAGAGTCTACGGGGTAGGACCCAGAATAGTTTTAAATAGCACCTTCCTTTTTAACCAACCAGTGCTGAACTAATGAGCTACAGCTGCAAACAGGGCCTTTGTCTTATCTGAAGCCAACTTTCTTTTGATTCTTTCTTCAGGAGCCTCTTTCAAGCTCTTACTTGCAAGGTTCCCAGGAAGCTCCATACTAACCAATCATATCTACACACAGCAGCAAATCCCACTGGGGAGTCCAGCCCACCATGGAGAGTAAACCTGGGGATACCATGCAATAAGGCACCACCATGTAAACTCGAGCTCGACAGTGTTCAGGGCAGGAGTTCACAGAAGGGTCATGGTCCTCAGAAACATCATCCTAAATGAAGGTGCCTGTAGGATGTCTCACAGTGCCCTCTGTTATTGTATACCAGCCTTACATCACAATATTGCTTTGGGGGTGCTTACCTTGCATCAGTTCTTTTCTTCAATGGTCTTGTGAAATTAGTTATCACTTTGTGTTTTTGCAAACCAGGAAAATGAATCCAGGAGGGGGTTGCCCAAGATCACATAGCTTATCCAAACTCTAATTTGAATCACCTGTGTGGTTCCGGCCTCTGTGCTTTGACGATCCCTGCTGCTCTGCCAAGCTGTATCTGCACACATGCAAGGTTCATCCCACTCGGAACAGCCACCCCTTCAGGACTCTGTGCTGTTTCCTTTCCAGCCACCATTTCCAACACCTCCCTCACCAGGAAAGGGCTCCTTCCCTCATATCACACCATCCCTCTCATGAAGCGGAGGACAGGCTCCTCACTCATGCTACAGCTTTAGAGTCTCAGAATTCCTGACACAGAAAGGTCCAGACAATTAGTCAGAACTCTCTTATTCCTCCTGGTCACTGGCTCTTCAAAAGCTCCCCTCCCCCATTCCTTTCTCATAAGCATCTCCTGGAACAGAGTCTTTATGCATTCAGTTCTCTACTTAGAGCCATTTTCCCACCAGGGACTGGTATAGCTTTCTCCCAACCCCTGCTTAGAATGTGAGGCCTTCCCAACCCACCCACAAACCCCTTCTTCCACTCTATTATTTATAGTCCTTTTGTCCATCTAAAACTGTCTGTGGATTTATTATCTATCTCTCTTGGTCCATGGAGATAAACACGTTAAGATTTACTTTCCACAAAGACATTTAAGACACTGACTGTATTTTGTAACATAAATGATTCAGTCCATCGGAGGACACCTCCATTGTGGTATAGCAAAATGGAAGTATGCTAGCAAATTGCAGCACCAAGGCAGAGCCCTGATGTGCAGCCTGGGGCATGGGCACTCTCACCTGTGCAAGCACTGTTTTAGGTACAAGGTGTCAGCACAAACAGAGCAGATCAAAATTCTTACTCTGTAAAAGCAAATGACACAAGGTTGCAACAAGCCAAGATCCAAGAATGGGATAAAAGGCATGTGCAGAAAGGACCAGGGAGTAATTTCAAACAGAGGAGTCTCATTGGAAAGGTGGCATTTGACATGGCGGAGTAAACCCTTCAGCTTCCTGGAGGAATGGGACTTCCAGACACAGGGGACATAGTACTCTTTGGAGTGTGTGAAGAATGGTCAGGAGGCTCTATGTTGGAATGAAAAGAATGCCAGGGAACAAACTTGAAATGGAAACTAAAGAGATGGTTTAGTTCGCAAAGGGTTTACCATGCAAGTATGAGGACTTGAGTGCAGATCTCTAGAACCCATATCAAAAGCCCGGCATAGTGGCTCTTGTCTACATCCTAGCACTGGGGAGGCAGAGACAGGAGGATCCCTGGATCTCACTGGCCAGATAGTCTTGCCTAATCAATGAGCTCCAGGTTCCATCAAAGATTCTGGCTCAAAAAAAGTAGAAAATGATACAGGAAGATACCCAATATCTCTCTCTTGCTTACATGTGAGTGCATGTGCCTGTGGGGGAGGGGACTTAGCAAAGAGGGCCAGCCACACTTGCTGTCTTTACCTCCAGTAACAACACCTGTAGAATGGACCTAATACTACCAGTTCTTGAAGTTGTTTATAATGTCTACTAAAATAATATGCAAACCAGTGTTAAGTAGTGTAAGGTTTTGTTATGAATGGTAATTTTACATAGTTATTATGAACTCTGGGACAGACCACCTTTCTTGTTACGAACTCTTGGACAGATCCGGCTCTCCTGGGTTAGTGGCCCTTGCACAAGAGCACTTTGCCCTTCCTTGTCCAGATGATGCATGATCTGGTGGTTGTTATCTTACTTGAGTCTTCCTATAACTATTTCTGCTCACGATGGCCATTTAGCACTTCAGCAAAACCAACACTATTTGTTTCTCTTAGGGAAAATGAGACCATCAGCAAAATCTAGGGATAAGAAATGGCAGATTGAAGAGCTAGTAGCCAAAAGCCTAGGGGTTTCCCTAAATGTCAACATTCAGAAGATAAAAGAAGTTAAACTGGCTGCAAAATACAACACTTAACTCTGAAAGCGTCACAAGATTCTGCTCCTCCAGCCACCCTCATGCTGATCCACCAACCCTATCCAAACAGGCGAGGCAGACTGAAAGGGATAAAGACCAAAGAATTCAACTGATGCCTAAGCTAGTGCTGTGACAGTGTAGCTTAGCTATGGAAGTGGGGGTCCACTCATCACAGAACCTTAGAGCAGCGATTCTCAACTTATGGGTCGTGATTTCTTTGGGGGTGGAATGACCCTTTTACAGGAGGTGCATATCAGATATCCTGCATATCAGATATTACATTATGATTCATAACCATAGAATAACTACAGTTATAAATAGCAATGAAATAATTTTATGGTTGGAAGGGGGAATCCCACAAAATGAAGAACTGTATGAAAGGGTCACAGCACTAGGAAGGTTGTGAGCCACTACCTTAGAGTCAGTAACACCGTGGAGATAAATGAAGCTTCTCAGGAAATTGGGGTTGGTCTAAATTTGAAACTCATTATTTGTTGCAATGGATAATAATAACATTTAGGGCAAATGTATTAGATTTTTCCTAATAAAATACCTATGAATAATTAAAAACTCTATCCTGAAGTTTAATAAGAATAAATTTTCTACAACTACCTTGAAAAGCCGTAGGTTAGGTTTCTGGTTCTGGCACTCTGGTCAGGAACTAGGACCAAAGAAGCTCCAGGTGAGAAAAGTCTCTCAGAGTAAGAATTGTGATTGTGGTGTAAGAAAGAAGGTTAGAAACAAGGAAAAGACATGAAAGAAGGCATTAAATATAATTCTATCTATCTATCATCTCATCTTGGTCTCTTTCTTTTGTTTTTCTTTGAGAACTTGCATTAAAACCAGTTAGTCTGGCCCCAAATCCCATGCTACCCAGGGAAACACCTCTCCTGTAAGCCCTGAATCTGGAGGCTCTGCACAAGGCATCAGGGACTCATCTCTCAGAGAAGCACAGACACTGACAATGTGTGTCCAATGGACACACACATTGAGAAGTGATGGTGTTCTCCTGAAAGCATTATTCACTGGTAACCTGATCCAGTGTTTGAAACCCAGGGTCTATGTTCAGTGGTCTGGCTACCAGCAGTGAGGCACTGGAGCCAATCCAGAGACCAGCAGTCTTTCTAATGGCTCCAAAATTCCAAGTCCATTAGGGAAGCCATTACATCTTACATGGTAACATGTGAGTTTTTCTCATTCTCGAGGAAATAAAGAAGTAGGAAAGGTATGAAAATGGAAACCCTGGCTGTCCTGAGTGACTGGTACTGTCAGCTTGGTCTCTGACTCTCAGAGGATAATAAAAACTTGCAAAGGTTCTCCA
Source organism: Mastomys natalensis (assembly GCA_021653895.1). Classification (NCBI taxonomy): domain Eukaryota; kingdom Metazoa; phylum Chordata; class Mammalia; order Rodentia; family Muridae; genus Mastomys; species Mastomys natalensis. Next base: position 1,499,295 of record JAJTUV010000283.1, on the reverse strand, counting down.
TTGCCTATTGCTACCAGGGAAACAGTGGGATTTGTTAAATTTTCTTATTTCTAAGGAGACAAACACCAGAGCAACGAGAGAAAGAGGGAAGCAAAATTATGTTATAGCTGATTGCAGCCTGATTGATGTTTGGCAAATTGCATCTGAGCAAAAAACTATGTTTCATTTTCTCTTTAAACTGTTTCCACTTGGAATTCAGAATTATCTTCTGTATAAAGAGTCAAATCTTTAAGGCTGAGCCTTTGGGAGTCTTGGGAGAAAGGAGATTGAAGAAATAAATCTTTACTATCTGTTGGGACACTGACTACACTTCCCAGTGATCTTGTACTTTCTTCTCTGGTTTCCACCTGCACTGATAGAAGTTAATATGATATGTGAAGCTCAGGAGCAAAAAGTGAGAATTTCAAATCAGGTCTTCAGTTCTGAAAGCTTCGACTTCCAATGATGGTCCTCCATTCCTGTCATTTCTTTTTGCCGTGGTTCTAACTCTAGTCCTTGAGTTTGGTGATGATATCGTGTGGTCCACACAGTCATGATGATTACTATGCATTCCTCAGACTTGTATCTGGCTCCAGGATCAGAAGAAATTATAAATTTCAAAAAACGAAATTTCTAAATGAGGACAACAACACAAGGATTGGCCTCTCTGACCTACAAGCATGATACAGCACTAATGGGGTCTTGACCACCACAACCATTTGTTACTCAACCTTCAGGTCCTTGGCTCTCTTCTAGGCTCAGTAATTAGAAAGCAAACTACCATAAACTCATTCCGAGTAATGGAGGAAAGTAGGACTCAAATCAAAATCTACTGTTCGTGGTTCAAGAGAAGGGAGCTAGCGCAGAAGAAGAGAATGTTTCTAAGGCCTCCTTGCCTTGCCTTTCAGTCAGTAAGAAATCTAGTATTCTGTCTCAGTATCCAGCTACTGTGTTTTCTTGAAAGCCTTCTCAATGAATTGAGAATTAAATTTTGTGTCTTGAAGTGAGCTGTCTGTCACCCTCTCTTGCTTTACTTCAGCCCTGCCCCCTCATCTCTTACATGGAGACTTTGTGCTCACTTTCCTATCCAAACATTCAGCTATCAGCTTCAAAAGAAAAGGACTGCTGTGTACTTGGCCTCCTGTCTCATCAAGAACAACTTTGCAATTCTCTGAACTGTAGCCTCTATAGGCTGAGTTGCAGACTGAGAGTCAAGACACAGATGTTCAAGCCCAGGCCCAGGGCTAGTCCCAGACTGGTTATCTGTAAAGCAAGATTATAATGTGCTCCTGGGACACCCGACAGATGTTTTTTGGAACTGGCATAAAGCTCTTTGTGGAGCCCCGTAAGTTGTTTTTTTTTTTTTTTTTTTTCTATATTTCTATGGATAATTTGAATCCTGAGACTAGAGCTACTCTCCATCTTATATTACAAATTATAACTAGTAGATTCACTTACATCTCAGTGTTAGAGTGGGACAGAAGGAAGCGGGCCAGGGTGAAGACGCTGAATTTCTAACATGCTTCTGTTATGACTTTTATTTTTAAATATATAGGTATTAAAACTCTAGTCCTTATTTATTTCTTAAATCTACAGATCAAGCTAGAAAATACAAAGAAATCTTTTTAAAATTACACTAATAAATGTATCACTTAAGGGGAAGGAGGCATCATAGGAGGTGCTTGGGCTCAAACTCCCCAGGAAATTATTTGCTTCCTTCACATACCTTTGGCTGAGATAACTAGTCTGCATGCCTCCTTACAGACTACAAATATCCTACAGCCTGGAAGGCTTCAGAGACAGGTGATTAGCCAAATCAGAATAGCCAGGTAGAACAAACTTCAGGGCTTAAGTGCAATTCCATATTGGCAAAGACCCTTGAAATTCCGAGTGACATTTCTTATAGATGTCACAATTCTTAGAGAAGCAGTAGGATGCTATGTGTGGTTCTACAATGGATAATATCTAAGTTTGTAAGTCATAAAGAGCATTTAGAAAGGATGTTGTCTTCTCTTTGTGTTGTTTCCCAGCAGGTCATTTTAGCATTGTATGAGTGCTCATACGAGGAGAATATCTGAAAACAAAATAGTATTGTCCGAAATATACCTGGAAAAGCATTGAAATATAGTTAAATTTGTGGAATAACAAGAGACTGTTCTCAAAAGATAAACATTGAAATTTTTCACTTAAATCTTATCTTCAAATATTTGTTTAAATCAAATACAGAATAGACTAAGTTCCATGGAGTCTATTCTACTTACTTAAAAAGAAAGATCCAACCCAAACAAGATATCTGTTTTCTTTAGTTACCATGACAACCAGATGCCAATTAATTGATTGAGTAAAGTTTTTTTCCAATTGTTTTAAACATATGGATCTTAACTTAGAGAGAGACTGTGAAAACGTTTTACTAAATCAATGTACTATGATCAATTTGAAAACCTGACTAATACTTTCAAGGCTCAGCATGTACATGCATGAACCTCTTCAAACATCCATCTTGCCAGTTATATTATAATATACATATTACTCAGAAATGATCCCCCTAGCCCAAGATGATTATTGATGATAGCTTTGTAATGAGTTTAGATTTTAAAATCCACAGAAGCAGCTGGGCCCAGAAGCATACACTGTACTATTGGCACTCAGGAAACTGAGGCAGGAGGATTGAGAGTGTAAAATTAGCTTTAACTACTTAGTGAGACCCTGTCTCAACAAAAATCAAAGCACGCCTTCAGTGTCCAACTTATTCATATTGGATCGTGCTCTTGAGTAACTGATAAGGTAGAGTTTTGAGTTTGCTTTGGTTAACTTGGTGGGTTTGTTTTGTTTTAACAAATTTTTAACTCCTAATTTTTTTGAAAAATAAACCACAATACATCTCCAGCCACAAACAGGATAATGAACAAGAGATACCAGGCTTCTGAAAGGAGAGGCAAGTAATGAAGACGTGTGGTTTCCAGCCGTTAATGCTGGGGTTATCAGTTTTGCTGTCAGCAACTTCAGTGTGTAAGAAAACTAAAAAGCAAAGGTTTTCTCAGGGGGGTTGGGAGTAGATAATTCTAAGAAATCCTTTGAAAAAAAAGAAAGAAAGCCAATCTTGTCTAGAGCTAAAGCCAAAATAGAATCTTAGGAATTAGCCTTCTGCCCTGAGTGCCAGAAGAGATCCCAATCTCTCATTTGAACTTCTTGGTGGAAAAAAGCCTGAAGAATTATAATGTGCTCATGAGGAAGCCGTCTCTGAACAGCTTGTTTTCTTAGGATATCCCTGATCTGCCCTGATCCAGTTGTACTGTGGAGAGCAGCAGGCACCTTCTCATCAACAGTCACTCCTCTCAACCAATCTGGCCAATTGACTTCGTTATAGTTTCACTACCATGGACCCCTTGTTAAAACTCAAACCCAGATGCTGGACAGAACATCTAAAAAGTCAATCTGTTTCTACTTGCACATGCATTACCAAGTTTTTCTGTTGAGGAGACCTGCTGCCTTGACCATAACCTATAAGAGATAAAAATACATTGTAATTCAACATAGTCTTCTTTTGATACCAACAAGCCCAACTCTTTTTTAGTAAATACTAAGGTCCATGTTCACAAGAAAAGTTACTGTTGAAAGTCAGAAATGAAACGTATGATTAGAAATCTGTTCACGGGTCAGTTGTCATTCCTTATTGTATGTAAACCAAGGCTTTACTTCGCAGTTATTTAAAGATAATACAGAAGCCAAGTCTCTGAGAACACAAAATGTAGCACAATTCAGGAACTTCAGTCGGGCAGTTGTCGTTCTCAAAGCATCAAGATGTCCAGTTTGAAGGAAAGGGTGAGAATGTGCACACCTGGATTAGTGGTAGGTTCTACTCAAAGCAAGGCGTGAAAGAAGAGGAGGCAGGTAGAGGATCCAGTTCTGGGACCAGCATTTATTCCATAGCACCTTTTAGAATACAACAAGAAATGGGCTTACTTAGCTGGTTTTATATCTACAAGTACTTCTAAAAATGGTAGTTGCTATCCTCTGATGGTTTGTGCCTACAATCCTAGCACTCAGGACATGAAAGCAGAAGAATCACTTACTTGTTCAAGGTCATCCTTGTCTAGATAACAAGTTCAAAGCCAGTCTGGGATACATGAGACCATGTCTCAAAAGAAATGACTCAAAGAAAATAGCAAATATTTATAAGCTCAGCACTTAGGAGACTGAGACAAAAGGATTAAGAGTTTGAATACAGAGGCTGGAGAGATGGCTCAGTGGTTAAGAGTACCGACTGCTCTTTTAAGAGGTCCAAAGTTCAACTCCCAGCAACCACATCTGTAATGGATCCAATGCCCTCTTCTGGTGCATCTGAAGACAGCTACAGTGTACTTATACACATTAAATAAATAAATAAATAAATATTCTTTTTTAAAAAAGAGTTTGAATACAGCCTGGGATAAATAAAAAGTTATCTCAAACAACCATAAACAAAAATTACTCAATTCAAATCATAGCCCAGCCCTTAAAAAAGAATCGGGTCCACCCAAATGGAGATAAATCTACCATTTACTTTCAGTGAGATTTTTCCAGTCTACAAAACAGGGAAAATATCCTATAATAGCTTCAACATCGCCATCCTCCAGTTTGAATTGATTATGCAGACCTTTTTAGAAGTCTGTGCTCTTAGTTGACATAATGCAAATAGGAGCACATTGAAGCCAAAGGACAAAATTGAGTATTATCCTCACAAATCTATCTACCTCATAGGAGACAGTGTCTCTTCTTGGCTTGACTTTCATACTCACCAGTGAGGCTAGATGGGCTGCCAGCAGGCCCTGAGGATCTCCTGTCTCAGAAGAGTCCTTCCCAATGCTGAGATTACAAGCACATGCCACCATGTGCAGTATTTTTATGTGGGTTTTGGAAATCAAACTCAGGTCCTCATGCTTACAGAGCAAGCATTTTACCAGCTGAGCTATACCCTAGCCTTTTGAGGTTGTTGCTTTTTATTTTGATTTAGTTTGGTTTGGTTTGATTTGAGACAGGATATCATGTAGCCGAGGCTGGGCTGGTACTCAAGGATCACCTAGAACTCTTCCATCCTCCTGCCTCTACCTCCCTACTGGAATGTGTGGTATATAGCACTATGATGGGTTTATGCGGAATCAGGAATCACACCCAGGGCCAATACTAGATCCTCAGTTCTAGAAACTTCTCTACAGTTGTCCTACCCCATCCCTCCTCCAACCCTAATTCATTTCAGCTCCTAATTAGAAATCAAACTAACTGCCCCTTCTTTCTTCCCACCTTGTCCACACTTCCATGAAATGCTATCAAGGATACAATACTACTAACAAGATATAGAATGTTCTAGATTTCTAGTCAAAGCCTGTTTAATTCTCATTGAGCTGCAAACTATCATCTCAGTTGACTATATTTTCAGAAAGCCAGCCTCCTGCCAAACCATCTGTTTTCATCATGAAAAATGGAACAAATGTTGCTTGTCTGGTGAAGGATTTCTACCCCAAAGATGTGAATATAAGTCTCAGATCATCCAAGAAGATAGTGGAATTCGACCCTGCTATAGTCATCTCCCCAGTGGGAAGTACAGTGCTGTCAAGCTTGGTCAGTATGGAGATTCAAATTCAGTGACTTGTTCAGTTCAGCACAACAGTGAAACTGTGCACTCAACTGATTTTGAACCATATGCAAATTCTTTTGGTAAGTATCTAGCTTAAAGAACTAAAGCTAAGACGACGGGAAAGCTAGAGGAAAGATAAGCGAGCGATATGAACTCAGGGTGGATTTCTTTTGATTTAGCACCATGCTGGTAAAAATAATAAGGTGCTCATGTCTGGTTAAGAAGGAAATGCTTTGCATCTCTCCTCTTGTTTAATTCCCGCCCTCATCTTCACCAATCAAAATGTCTGGCTCCAAGGGTATCATTTAGTCCAACACAAAGCCCAAAATTCCACCAGGGTGGCTGTCTCATGGTGGGATTAAAAATCCTTGTCCTGCCTACAAATTAGAGAGCATCTTGATGCTGTACCAAGGATGCCATAAAGGTCCTAAACCGAAAGGATTCCTGTCTGAACAAACAGCTGTGTGAGCCTTTTGCCCTCTGTTTACCGACCTAGAGTCTCCTCCTTTGGCTTCTTGGTTGTCATCATCATCTTGACCACTGTTGTTTCTTCCAGATAATATAAAACCACCAGAACCTGAAATGACACACAAATTTCAGAGCCTTGCCAGGCCCAAGAGGTTAGTTCAAATCAAGTGGTTAAAACAAACTCTGTTGTCACCTGGGACCTAAAAGCATCAAATTCAAAAGACAAAAAAGAAAAATACACACACACACACACACACACCACACCACACCACACACACACACAACCACACACACACACACCACACACACACACACACACACACACACACACACACACACACACACACACACACACACACACACACACACACCACACACACACACACCACACACACACACACACACACACACACACACACACACACCACACACACACACACCACACACACACACACACACACACACACACACACACACACACCACACACACACACACACACCACACCACACACACACACACACACACACCACACACACACACACACACACACACACACACACACACACACACACCACACACACACACCACACACACACACACACCACACACACACACACACACACACACACACCACACACACACACACACACACACCACACCACACACAACACACACACACACCACACACACACACCACACACACACACACACACACACACACACACACACCACACACACACACACACACCCCACACACACACACACACACACACCACACACACACACACACACACACCACACACACCACACCACACACACACCACACACACACACACCACACACACACCACACACACCACACACACACACACACACACACACACACACACACCACACCACACACACACACACACACACCACACACACACACACACACACACACACACACACACACACACTGAGCCCAGCTGGTTCCCTTGGCCTCCACCCCAGCAGAGCTTGCCAGGCTATGAAGCAGTGTTTCCCAGACGGGGCCTGTCTGGGTGGATACAGGAGCCTGAGGTCTCTGAGTGCTGCTTGGGACCACACTGGGAGTGCGACCAGGAAGAAGCATGGTGGTTGGGAGCAGACTGGTGGGTAGCTGTTGACACTGTAGAAAGAAGTTGGTCTCCCTTGACTCCACTGTCCTTCCTTTTGTTCAGTCACAGTTCACACCAAGAAAGTAAACATGATGTCCCTCACAGTGCTGGGTCTCCGACTGCTGTTCGCCAAAACTGTGGCCATCAATTTTCTCTTTACTGCCACGTTATTCTTTTAAGGTAAGAATTGGTCACTTCATCTTCCCAGCTCCACCCTAATTATGCTATAAATTGTAAAGGAGGTTTAAAATGGTAATAAATAAGGCAAGTGTGTGGAACACTCCTCTAATTCTAACATTTGGGAAGCTGAGCCAAGAGGATTAATGTGAGTTCAAGACCAGCCTGGGCTATATAATCCCAAGCCAGCCAGGGCTACATAAAAGAGATTATTTCACAAAAAGAAAGAAATGAAAGGGAGGGAGGAAGGAGAGAGAGACAAAGAAAGAGAGAGGGGGAGGGGAAAAAGGAGAGAGGAGAAAGGGAGGGAGGGATGAGGGAGGAAAGAGAGAGAGAGAGAGAGAGAGAGAGAGAGAGAGAGAGAGGAGAGAAGAGATCTAGCTTTACCTATAAAGCTCCACTTTCCAGGGGGCTGGAGAGATGGCTCAGTGGCTAAGAGCACTGGCTACTCTTCCAGAGAACCAGTGTTCAATTTGCAACTCACAACCATCTGTAACTCAAGTTCCAGGAATCTAACTCCTCTTCTGGCCTTCAAAAACACTATAAACACTTGGTTCACAGATATACATGCAGACTAAATACCCATAAAATAAATAAAATAAAATACTTTCTCTCCCTATTTTCCCCAGTACAGCCAAATGTTCATCAATTCATGTTCAAGGGATGAGCCTACATTTTAAGGGTTGGATTGATCTATAAGTATAGCCACTCATTCCTAAATGGGTATCTAGCTAGCCCTGCCTGTTAACTTTACTAGGAGTTCAGAGGTCACATGCAGCACAGCAATACAACGAATGTCACCCTAGACATTAGAAGACCATTTTTGTCCTGACCTTGTGACTAGCTCCTGGATACCTCAGTCAGTTTGTTTACCTCTCTGGGCTTGGGTTTAAGAATAACTACAAGAAAGCAAACAGGTTTGATTACTATACCGAACCAGCAGAACCCCTTCCATGTTAGCAGTGGCATGTTCTGCAGTTGATTAATGATATCTGTAATGGTACCGCAGGGTAGACACCAACCTTCCCAAAATGGTATCACCATATAACTCTTTCCAGTCTCAGGGTTTGTGATTCTATAACAACTTTCCTTTGCTTACAGGTGGGCTGGCATGAGGAGACTACGGTACCTGAAAGAAATCAAAAGCTTAGAAAGAGGCTATATCCAAGGCTTCCAACTTCTCAATACTTCAAACTGACCCTTCACCACCACATTTAAACAGCTGCTAACAAAACCAGCTTTACTGTGACAGCAACAAGCCTAGCTAATCCTCTAGAAGAAAAGCAAAAGCCCTAGGGAGTGGAGTGTCCCCTAGTTTTTACACACTGCTTTATAAAGGCATGGAAAGCTATGAAAACTGATCCATTTTATTTTGCCCCTATAACTGGTATACTTTGAAAATGGTGTTTCATCCTTCTTTATATACCCAGAACTAGAAAGTGGGGACCAGTAAATCACCAGCATCATTATCCAGGAGGAAAATGGTCTTGGGAGAGAGAACCTTATCCTTTTAGCCAAACATGGAAAGCTGCACTCAGCTCATCCCTAGCCAGACCCCCCTCCTCTCAGAGCCCCCCTCCTCCTCTACTAAGGCATGTTTGGCCCAATCTCTGTATTTACTCCAACAGCCATGCACGAGAGTTTTCCTTGCAGCACCAAGGTGTGAACAATTTTAGCACTTTCTGTTTCTCCTAATACTTTACAAACAAAATCACATTTGGCTTCCTTAATGCTCTCCAAGCATACAATAAAGCTTCTAAAATCACATCTAATTATTCTCCACTCTGTTACCAAAGATGAAAGTAAAATACAGAAAGGAAGGACACTCTTTCTCTGAACCGACTTTGAGTGTACAAATAGACTGAGTCCCAGGTACAATACAGAGTACAGAATTAATACCTGTGCCCAGCCTGCAAACGACTCACTGTGCAAGCGTTTTGGAAGCAGGAATAGGGATGTCACCTCCCTCTCTTCCTGTGAAAACAGTACTTTCATTGTCTTTGCCTGTCTGTCTGTGCCCAAGCTTTTGACATCACTGGGCACAGATCCTCTCCCCTCAGTCTTTGATGCTCCTGCCCTTCTGCCTTTCTTCTCTGGCCTACCTCTCTTGCATTTATTAAGCTGATCACCTCTGGCTTCACTCACAGAGGGGAGGGGGGTGAGATGGAAGCCAGGCTGAGCGTGTCAGTCACACCACAGCTTCCTGTGCTTGGCCTTTCCATCCTGTCTGGGGAACTGGGCCCTGGTTTCCTGCTGCTATTACAACAACAACACCTTCAGTGTGGTGTTCAGCTCTGTCAATCCCAGCGCAGCAAGGCCAGGCTCTCTCACACCCACTAAGGGTACCAGGCCCTAACAACTCAATACCCAATACCGTGGTTCCCTCAGTCCCTATGAGAAGTATAAAGAGGGGGTCATGGTGTGATGTGTGAAAAAGCAATTATCACTGCCAATTCCCTAGCTCCCATCAACCACAGTCTACAAACCAAGGGAGGTAACGATGCTGTGCGTCGCTGGGTTCAGGCAAATCTAGATAGATAAGCCAGGTCTACCTAGGGAAAAGCAACCACAGCACTCCACAAGAATGCCTAGTGCCAAAGCACTCACTCCTGCTACCTTGCTGTGACATCAGAATGCTATTCTGAAGTTGTTAGAAAAGATCACATTCTCTTTTTTCCAAGCAGAACAAAAACATTTACCCAGCCTGCCTTCCCCTCCACCTGAAAAAAAAAAAAAAAAAAAAAAAAAGATTGTACTTTGTCAAAAGTCATTCGGTGAGGCAGAGATATGACTGGAAATGGAACCAAGGTCTCAAGACTGACAGCCCAAAGTTACTGTCCCAGGAGCTCCCTGTATCACCAAAATGAGGACAATGTGTCAATCTAAATGTCACTACACTGAGCTTCAGAACTGCCTCTTGTCAGCAACAAATGAGACAGACAACTCTGACCCGACATGCCAGGAAAACTAAAATCCTAGCATAGCACAGAACTATGAATTCCTCCCACCAAAATGAGCCTCCAAAAATTTTAAATTAATAGTTTAGTTAGTATATGAATAACAAGTTTGATGGAAAAATTTTCCTCCTGGTATGTCATTGTATCGTTGTAGATCCACCACCAACTTCATTCTCTCACATTCCCACTCCCTCCCACTGGTCCTCTTCATCCCTGAGATTGTTCTCTCTCTCTCTCTCTCTCTCTCTCTCTCTGTGTGTGTGTGTGTTGTGTGTGTGTGTGTGTGTGTGTGTGAGTGTGTGTGTGTGTGTGTGTGTGCGCGTGTGTGGTTGTGTGAAGACTGGAAGGCAGGAGCTGGGAACCACATCCTGTGGCTCCCTTACCTCACCCTCTGTTGCTCCACATTGAGGCTACTTTTTGCTTACTGTGTCTGAAGGCACGCAAACTCCCTCCCAAATTCACTTTGACCACACCTCCTAGCATGCAGCTGCAACAGAGTGCTAGAAGTATAGCATGCACTCCTAGCTGCCATGAACCAGCTGTGAGACTATTTCTCACATCTGGGCTCTTCCATCCCTGGGTCTGTATCTAATAACTCTGGTGGTATATCTAAGATGCAGATGTTAACAGAAGTAGAGAAAGATGAGCCCAAGACTCACAGGCTGAAGGGGGCATCTGTTTCAACATCACATGGCCAATTTCTCCACACCGTCCTGATATCCTCACAGTGAGGATACAGACTTGAGGACACAGATATGGTATCTCCTCAAGCTATAGTTCTCCATAGCCAACTACAAGTGACTCAGGTGACAAAGGTGGAATGAGAGATGCTGTGCTCCTTGGAAGCCAGAGTCTTCCCTGGCTGTGACTTTTATTCCTAGTCACTTGAGAGCACCACTAAAGGCCAGATGCCTGACAACCTGGCATGTGACTTTCTGTGTGGAAGGGGGGCCACTCCTAAACTGTGCTCCAGGGGTTTGGGTACAGGCTCCCTGGGCACCTGCATCACAGTGGGACCCCAAGGCACAGTAATAAGTGGCGCTGTCTTCAAGTCTCACTGGAGAGATCACCAGATGGAAGGTGCTATAGGCATTGCTGTGCTTCACAGAAAATCGACCTTGAACAAAATCTGCATCATGGGACCTAGTGTCATCCCTATAAAGGATGAACTGGAAGGACCCATCCGGCCTTTTGCGATACCAAAATAAATCTGGGTTTGGAGAATTCCCATTGTAAGTGCAGAGCAATGTTACTTCGCTGCCACTTGCCACTGACTGGACAGGGGAGCTCTGGGTCACCGTGATGCATAACGCATCCTTGTCTGTGAAGAGGAAATGAAACAATAGTAGCACCTGCATCCCAGACACTGAGCTCAGAGAAACTCAACAGAGGGTATGAATGAAAGTCACAGGTAGAGAATGACTGAAACCTAAGCGTGTAGAGAAAGAGAACAAGCTTTGGAAGGTCTGAGAGAGGGAAGCAGGTGCAGAGTGAGAGAAATAAGCCTCTTACAGGCAAACAAAAGGCTAAGGGTCATGGCAAGAATCATCCTTTCAGTCAGTGCAGGGGCACAGCATGGAGGAAGGCTGCTGGGCTCTCTTTAACCAGCCTATGGCTTTGTATAGGAAGGAGATAGGAGAGAAAGGAGAAGAGGCAGGCAGCCCCTCACATGACTGTCATGTGACTGGATTAACTGAAACTGTGGGGTAAATACCTCCAAGGAACTGCTGTGGTTTACAGAAATGTTGGTCTTCAAACCATCTAGAACTGATACTTCTGACAATGAAAATGAATTACTTTTAAAAAGATAAAGGTGGGGCAGGGTAGAAGAAAGGACAGAGGGAGACTGGGAAAGAGGGATTAGGGAAGGAAACTGTGATTCCCCACAATGGCATGCTTTGGATATCTAATGTATAAAGTAACTTACCGTCTGTGCTTATATTCTCTGATCATAGACAGGAGTTAGTTTATGAATTACACTTCCAGTAACCCTGTCTCAGGGCACCTGACATTTGTGTATTCACTTTGTAGAACTCAATAAATGGAATGAATGAATGAATGAATAGTATACAATATGGAAAATAAATTAACAAGTCACGCTGTATACAGATGGAAAGATGGTCAGACAAGACCCTAGAAGTCTTTGCTTTCAAAGCGTGAGGTGGTGCTTGCTGATCCTGGCAGCGTGCACTGCATTGAACTACAAGGTTTCCTGTCTCTCCTTGGCTATAGCTGTAAAGTTCCTGCCCCAAAGAGAGCTTGCTGGCAGGTAAAGTGCAATGAGTGAGCCACAAGCTTGCTGGGGTACTGTTACGAGAAACTTCATGAGCCTGGGGTGGCTGGAGCCCACCTTGAGCCATCTCCTCCCACTCACATGCCCCAACAATATGGTTCTCTATGTAAGTCATGACCCTGTATTTAGGAAGTGCTGCTCTGGAATCAGAAACACTAACTCACTACCAGTACCTGCGTAGGGTCCTTTTCTCCCTTTTCCCCACACCTGTATCATCAGTAAGACCTCTGAGCACGAGTTCATCTGCTTCTTCCATCCCAGCTGCCCCCTCAGGCAAACATTGCTATCCCTTACAGGGACCACTGCAGTTAGTCCTAACTGGTCCCTTTGCTTCTGCCTTTGTTCGTGACCATCCATTCTCCAGGTCTTTGGAATGATAGCTGCTCCTCTTTGTCTGGGTCTCTAAGACTCTGCAAAGATCTGACTCTTGCCTCTTACTCGGCCTTAGGAATGTTGCTTGCTCTCTCAGTCTGCCTCGGCTGTAATAGCCTTTCTTGTAGTCCTCCATCTGCCTTGCTGTTTTCTAGCTATCCAAAACTCTGACCTCGTTCTTCATTGACCTCAGCTCAGCTCGGTGTCCCTGGCCACTCCGATTTGTTACTTACTCATTGCCACCCTTGATTACATCTCTGTTGAAAATTTCCCTCAGCTTGATACCAGATATATAAATAAATAAAAATAAATAAATAAATAAATAAATAAATACTACTTCTTTTTTCCAACTCAACACATATGCATGCACACACACACACAAGCTCCACAAACTAATGACAACATTCATCTTTTCACTGATCTTGATGTATCCCAACCCCCAGCTTGTCTTTCAATAAATAGATGTGCAACAAAAGAACACTGCTTCACTGAAGAGTTCTCCAGTGGGACTCGGTGGTTGGATGGTTGCATAGCATACATGAGGCTCTGGGCTCCATCTCTAGGCGGGTAAAAAGGGGAAAAAGGGAGAGAAAGAGACAGAGGAGTAACAGATAAAAATGCAAAAGAGCAGTCAATGGTTACCTCAAATGAATGGTAGCTAAAGTTTTACTATGTCTGGAACATCCCATATTTGAGACATCACTATACATTAAAAAAAAAAAGAAGAAGAAGAAATATTCATTGTTTATCTGGAATTCGATTTTCACTTGACTTCCTGAATTGTATCTGGCAACCATGAGCATGGAGAATTCTCAAGAGAAATACCACCTGGGCCATCAACCCACTGTGATCATCCATAAAGATGATGCCCTGGGTGTTGGAGACGTAGATTAAGAGCTGCTCACCTTCTCAGAGGCTACCACTTAGAAGAATTCTTGCACACACCCAACCCCTGCTGACAGAAGTCATTTTCAGAGCTTCTAGGTTCCCAGTTCACCCCTGAACTAAACCATTTTCTTGATGAATGGCTGGCTACTCCTCCTCCAAGTGCCCAACTTCAGGGACATTTGACCACACACAAGAACACAGACATGGGCTCCACAGGCCCTCACATGAGACACATGCAACCAGGTCACGCTGACGCACAGATGCTGGATGCTGTGCCAGTAGTGTGACATCTCTCAGCTCCACATCCTTCTAGCTTTTCCTGAAAGGCATTCTTCAGTAAGGGCACTTCTGAGGAGGTTACACAGTAAGCCAGCTAGGCTTCTGCAGACACCCTGCCAGGACTATACCACCTCCAGCACCTACTTATTAAACATACAGATTAATATAGTGCTAAGGACATTGTTCTCAAAACTATTCAGAGAGAAAGTGCTAATTAAATATTTTAAAATGGCTGCTAAATTTAGCTAAAGACTTGTCCTGTTTTTAAAAATCTAAAGACAATAATACCTTTTCAGCTTTTAAAGGGGTGTGTGTGTGTGTGTGTGTGTGGGGTGTGTGTGTGTGTGTGTGTTTGAACATACTAGCACGTGTTGTTCACAAACCACAACATACATGTGAGGTCAGAGGACAGCTTGCAGGATTCTATTGTCTCCTTCTACCTTGTAGATTTAGGGATAGAACGGCCGTCAGGCTTAGTAGCAGAGGCCTTCACTTGCTGAGTTATCTCGTTAGCCCAAAACTTCTTATCTTTATGCCGTTTGGTTTGTTGGTGCTGCAAACACATTGTCATAGAGCACTGTGTCCCCTGAGATTTGAGCCAGCTATGTTCTCCCCAAAACCCAAATAACCTGGGGAATATGCAAAACTAGTCTCTATGCCCACTGTTCTTAGGCCTTCCAACAGTTGCAACTTTTATACGACTGAGTGAGCCAAAAGTTCTGTCAAGATTTTGTGGCCCACGCTGAATTAATGCCCTCAAGAGCTCTAACTATCTCCCTAGTACATTACTCTCTGCAGCCTGAGCAGCTATCAGGGCACTGGAAGTTTTAGGCACCTAAAAACCAGGACTGACTTTCATTAGCTTTAAACAACCACTCAAGAGGGGTAAACAAACCTCCTTTATCCTTCGGTCTGAGTCTTGATAACCGCTATTACTAAAATAGTTAGAAAGAATGCAAAAATCAGAAGACAGAGAGAAGGACTGCAAAATAATATCTTCTGGATGTGGCATGGCCATCATAATCAGGAAGTCAGCAGCTACAGTTGCCTGCACTGGGCCTGCCCAAGCCTGGACCTATCAACAGTCAGTCATGAATAAGGAGGGGGCTCCTGGGGCCCTACCTCTTCTGAACTATTGGATAATGGTGGATTTGGAGGAGGGTTATCTTCATAGGTGTACCCAGCAGTCATCCTACCAGACTTCATTGGATAGCTCCATACCCATAGTCACACAGAGGCCCTGGCTGTTACTCAGTGGAACACCAAACTAAACGCAAAGTCATAACCATGGGAAAGGGACTGGAGGAGGGGAAAGATAGAGTAGGTAGAGTGAAGGAAATCAGAATGCATTATAGATGTGTATGAAATTGTCAAAGAACAAGTGTGGTTAATAAAAGAAGGGAGAGATGTTCTACCTTCCAGTGTCATTTGAGCTTGGTGGCTTTGTTTTTTGACCTTGCAGCGCCCCCTGCTGCTCTGAGTAGCCCATCTCCATAAACATGTCATACTGGAGCTCAAAAAAAACTAGGTCAAAGAAGGAAAACACTCTTTTCACAGCTGATCTCAAAGCTGCTCTCTGTCTCCATCCCCCTCTCATCCTCGACTGACACCTGCTTCTCTATTGGTCCTATGGGGCCATTCTTCACTAAAAGAGGATGGGCTTCAAGGATAAGAGATAATACTCTAAGAGACCCAGAGAAGTGGATGTTTTGCCTACAAACTGTTTATTGCCACAGTCAAGAAGAGGGAAGATTATTTCGATGGATACAGGACACTAGCTATATTGTGGAATACTCAGATATATGGCTAAAAGGGAAATCTCAGAAGCATCTGGAAGTGTGTGGCTGTGGACCAAATGTCCACAAAAGAGCTTTGACAGTCTTCCTGTGGCATCTTCTATTCCAAGATGCCTGGGGACAACCTGGCCTGATGGATACTGAGAAGTACATCAACAAAAGGCAAGGACCAGCACATCTCCAGGCAGAGACAATGCAAAGGCTCCTGTTTTGAAGAAAGACTTTGTGAATTTGGGCAAAAATAAGGATGAAGAACTCTACCATGATGTTTCCCTAATGCTACCCCCTATAAAGCTCTTAAAAACACTTTGAGAGCTATGGGATATTCTACTATGTCACTGATGCCTGCTCTGGAGCAGCCTGTGGGAAGGACAGCCCTGGTCCAACCAAGTCAGTGATACCTTTTATGATGGGATTATAACTGTTTCTTGCAGGTCAGAATTCTCAGCCATTTGTGGGATCTATTCCACAAGACCCAACAGGTTGCATCTCCGTTACCAAGAGCTGACAATTGGTAGTGGCTCCCTAGGGCACACTGGTAAGAAGCATTCTTGGGTCCATCTACACTCAGAGGGAAATAGAGCTCTTCCATTCACACTATGGGGTGAGAGGAGGAAGCAGGACCACACTATTATGTATTTGCCTTCTATGCATGAGGTGTCCTTCCCTCTAATAAGTCCTGCAGAGAAACTAATCAGCGTCAACCTCTGTTGGATTATCCTTTTGTAAAGGGCAAATTTTTCCATCTCTGTCTTTTCCTTGGCTTCCCTGGGTATCCCATGGCCATTTCCCTTGCTATCAATTGCTATTACCTGCGGCATTGGAAATAAATGAAGGTGTTTTATCTCTCATTTGCCATGTTCTCCTTCATGGTGCCATATCCACTATTTAAGAGGGAGAATCATTCCCTGGGCCAGCCAATAGCTTCTGTAGGGAGAGATTGCCCAGGAAAAGTCCTGCTCTCTTATGGTACATTCAAGGAGAAGCAGAAGGCAGTACTAGGACCCAGAAGTCCTAAATTCTAGTCGTAGCTATGATTCAAACCTACTTTCATGACCTTGAGTAAATTTGTCTTTATCTTCCCAGTGAGCAATTTGCACTTGGCAATCCCTTCCAGGTCTCTCACTGCAGAGACCCACGTATAGAACAGTGGTGCCGACCCAAGACTTAAGAGTTTATATCACCAAGTGCATTTGCTTGAATTCTCCATTTCCCAGCAAGAGGAGAAAGGAAGGCATGTTTCTCTATAGGAAGGGAACAGAATGCCTTGGTTTAATGTGTGCAACTCATTGGAGCCTGGAGGTCCATGTCCAGATGCCAACTTGAAATCCAGTTATTATTGCATCTGGAGAGAGAGTGCTGAAAACAGCCTTTGGCAAAGCCATCAATTTGGAAGGAAAAAAACCTGCCTGGTGTGATAAGATTTTTGAAATCTTATTTATCATCTTTATCCTAAAATGAACTCTTCTTCCCTCCTGCTTCCTCCAAAAGAGGAAAGGAAGGCGGTCCCTTCTCAGGGAAGACAGGCCTCTCTGAGGAACACAGGGTATGTCTTTCTAGTGAGGAAAGTCATTGCCTTTGAACCTCTCTGACAAGGCGGGTTTTTGTAAAGGTGCTCACTCCTGTGGGTATAGAATTAATAGGAAATTGGCAATTTTTGGAGCCATGACTGGAAGACTCATGAAACTCAGCAAGTAATGTCTGACAGGATTACTTTTTTTTTTTAAGCGTTCCTTAAGGTACAGTAACAAAAGATGGATATTTAATACAATTCAACTTTACAAATACCTATTAACAGCCTACAGTTTTCCCACGCATCATCCAGACTGATTTCTAAGAAGACATTGTCAATATCCCAAGAGAGACAAAGGTTTGTCAAGGTCCAGGGATGTGGATGAACAGTAGTGGACTTCGTCATGAGCCTAGGACATAGCTAACAGTGGCCCTGAGTGACGTGGCTTCAGAAAGACAAACATGCACACCATATGGGTAACCTTCCTCAACACCAGGTAATTAACAGCGCTCGTTCCGACTGACTCTAGCATGAGTTTACTTACTTTGTAGGCAGAGTTAGCTCCCTGGTTGCATGTTTTCCTAAGCTGAAGTCCACAGAGAGAAAGCATCTGAAGAATTGGTCCAAAATTTCTGAAACCAGTTGAGGTTCTCCTTCTCTGTTCTGGGTCAATGATAAAGGCACCAAGAGTTGCCTTCTTATCATCTATAGAACAGAATGGGCAAAAAATTTCCAGAAATAGACTCTCCATCCTTGTGAAACCGGAGACAAAATGCTTAGCCTATCCTTCTCATGGCCTGCATCTTGGCCTGCACTAGTAAAGAGAGATAGTCTCAAATAACAGTTCAAGATGCTGGCTCCCACTCCTGCTTAATTTCACTGGAGACTGGCCTGGAGTGTAAGAGGCCCCTGCCCCAAAGATCAGTACCCAGCACTCTGTAAGAAGCACTAAGGAGTTCTACTTTAGAAAGGAGCTTAGTAGCTCTTCAGCCCATTGAACCTTGCTCCAAGAAGCCTCAGCAGACGGCGGTACATTACCTGGGGCCTGGAGCCATGGAGCACACAGCACAGTGAATTGCTCTATCCAATGGGAGGAAGCTGGGAGGTCAGTTTGGGATTCAAGGACAGACATGGGGTCTTACTAAAAAGGAAGAGATAAAACTACATTTGCAACTGGAGGGCATGAAGCATAGGAAGACTGTGTTCAAACCAAAGTGTCAATTTATTTGCTGGGTTTGAATTATCTGGATTCCTTTTAGAAAATATACCTCTCCCTAAGGATTTGGTTCCAAAATTCTGACTTCAGACTTCTAAGAAGATCAAACACACAGGCAGATGGTAAGGTTGGAAACACCATTTCCCAGTATGCGAAGTAGAGACCTACTTTTCCTTTTTTTTTTTTTTTTTTTTTTTTTTAACTTTTTGTTTGATTTTGTTTAGGAGATGAGGAGAATTAGATGAGCCAGGGGTAAAAAAGGCACAGCATTTTTTTGAATAAATTAAATCCAGGAACGCAAACGGAAAACTCAACAGCTTAGAAAGTCCTTAATGATCTCCTAATGCTTTAATTTTGCAAATAGGGACAGTGAAACTCAGAGATGTAGTGAAGTTAGTTGCTCAAAGTCACACAGCTGAGACCAATACCAAGGTCCAGGGCAAAGCGAAGATGCCTCATAACTCTGACCTGCCCGGAGCCAAAGAGAGGAAACAATGCAAGCCTCCGCATGGCCTCTGCTTGTAAACATTTATGCAAATGTTAGCCAACAAAAAAAAAATGTCGGGTTCCAAAAAGAGATAAGACCACTGTGTGCTGGTCAGAGGTGGGAGGAGCTACGGAAACAGGGAGAGTAACTGACCCAGGGCAGCAATTGAACTTGCTACCAGAAGAAAGGAACAGCTACCTGCAGGAGCAGGAAAGGCAAAAGCCCATGTGCAACACTAGCCTTGCCTTCAGATACTGACCAGAACTATCAAACACTGCCACTGACCCTTCAAAGCTGATTTGTTTCCCAGGGGAACTTACATTAGGTGAGATTGCGTGATGCAATGGCTTTGGACCGCAGATGCCGTGTATATAGAAACTGGCTTGCAAAGCCTTCCAGCATCTACAAGTAAAAATCGCATCTCTGGACACTGTCTCAGCCCTGGCACCCCAGGATACTTAAAAGAATGGTATCGCTTATTCCTATTCTGAAACTCACACAGTGGAGGAAACGTCTAGTCCTTGGGAGCTTTGCAAAGCTGTGCTCATTAAGTTGATGCCACGGGTTTTTGCAAAGCCCGTCAGCACAGTGTCCAGCAAGGCAGTGGGTCTAAGCTGTCATTTGGGAAGGGAACGAAGCTCACAGTGAGTCTAAGTCTAGGTAAGTGTGAGACTATCTACCCATCTTTCTAAATGTGATTTGAGAATTTTTTTTTCTTTTACACCAACTGATGGACATGTGGCTTCTTGCTCCCATATCCACCAAAATTCAAGTCCAGTCAGGCTAAAAAGAAAAAAAAAAAAAAAAAAGTACCTGATCCACCTGCAATGGATAAAGCTCTGTCCAAATTCCGACAGAATCACTTAAACCCCTCTCCTACCCCATAAAACTGCCTGGTGGCTCTTCTGTACTTTTAATGCGATTCTGTCTCTCAAGTAAAGAGATAGGCTTATAATTCTACAATCTTACATGGACTTCCAAACTTTTAGGTCCTTATTTTTAAAGAGGAGAATGCGCAATGCACCTAACTTGGAGGAAAACAATAACAGGGGTTTGTTGACCATTTGCTATGTGCTTCCTATACATTATCGCACTGCAAGTTCAAGACCAGCCTGGTCTAGATAGTTAGCTCCAGGCTAGCCAAAGCTATATAGGGAGACCCAGTCACAGAAAGAAAAAAAATGAAGCCTAAAAGAATAAAATAAATTTAAAAAAAAAAAAAAAGGGAAGGAAAGAAGAAAATAGGAAGGAAGCAAAGAAGGAAGGACAGACTCAAAACTTAGTTTATTACATTCAAATACCTGAAATAAGTGCTTACTAGTGAAAAGGTTGTATCTAGGGGAAAGCCACTGGTGTTTTACTCTCTGCAGTAATAAAAACCAGTGCTACAGAAGTGTGGCTCACAGACAGCCCAGGACTGAGCAGACAGACCACTGCCACCCAGTCATAAACCTCTAATCCCTACAGCAGCGTTGACAAGCTGAGCCATTCTCCCATTTTACAGATGGGGAAACTGAGGGTAAAGCTCTTGCCCATGGTTTCAAACTCAAGTCTCTGACTCCAGAGCCTTGAGCGACTTCAAATTAACTGTGACCGCCAACCAAGTAGCTTGATTACTTGCCTAATTAATAAAGTGGCCATCTAATAGACTCTTAGGTAAAAGAGCAATCAAATATTTTCCATTGTTCCATTCAGGTATAGTGTATAATTGCACACTTGCACAGCACCATGATTGGACCTTTGTCCTTTCCCTGGGAGACTTGCTGGGGGCTCTGGCTCCTAGCAGTTAGCAGAAGAATCTAGATAGTATTTGTAAGGCAGTGTGTGGGTGTGTGAATCAAGGAGGATCTGAGAAGCTCATCTTTGGAGAGGGGACAAAACTGACAGTAAGCTTATGTAAGTAGTTTTCCCAGTTTCTTTTCTTTTACTTTTTATTAATTTATTTTATTTAAGTTTTAACTTCTAATATTCCAAGTTTCACCCTGGAACACCCTAGTATGCAAATTTTCTATTCTGTTTTACAAACCAAGTCCACACCACAGTAGTCTCATTAACTGATTCCAGTTCAAACGATGGCTAGTATATTCCTCCAACACACAGGGCACTGCCATTGACCCCACATGCTATTTACCTGTGAGGTATGATGAAAATGACATGGAACCATTGTACTAGGAGTCAGGCTACTATACACGTGATTTTTTTTTTTTTTTTATTACAATTGGTGGGATTTTCCATGGAACTAAATGAAAATCAACTGACTCTTTGAGCTTCTGGTTTTTTGTTGTTTTGGTTTTTGTTTGTTTGTTTGTTTGTTTGTTTTTCTTATAAAATGGTAGAGAGTGAAGAGGAGTCCAGACATGTGTGTTGCAAGGCAGACAGCAGTAGGGGATGGGCGCTAACATAATCCCAGAAAAGTGACCATAACCTCAAGGAAAAGGGAGGCCCCAGGTTGTCCATATATTCCACCACTGCTCCTTGTTGTATAATGCTGGCTTTATCAGGGAGGTTCTGGACCAACAAGTAAATGTTGAAGCTTCAGGGAAGTTTGAACAGCTGAGTTTTTGTAGAGTCATGTGTCATTGTGCAACTTCTGGAGCCAATAAGCTGACATTTGGGAAAGGAACGACTCTGAGCGTTATACCAGGTACGTTCTGATGACAGTTACTGTTTTTAAACATAAGCCATCACCTTCAAAGTTTCAATGAGGAACAATTGTGTTGCCCACTTACTAGCATTTTTCACTGTGTTTCTATCTGGTCACAATGGCACTGTGGGCAGCCCCCAACAAGAGAGCCTTTAAGACTGTTGTCAACCCTTTCAGGCACTCGGAAATGTTAAGTCTGCTTCTGTAAAGGGATTGTGTCTGACCAATGACTGCTGAATTGAAGCTTTAGTATTCAGAGGCAAAATGCATCTAGAATGGAGGGAGAGCGAGGAGAACACAGGCTGGACCCAACATGATGGTGGTCAGAGCTTAAGCCACCTGACCTAAGAGGAGACAGCGAGGTGCATGCTGGTCACTGAACGATGACCCTCCTCTTACATCCTTGACTAGCCAAGGCTTCCATGAGAGCACAATTAGGAAATGAACTATCTGGACTCTATAATGAAAACTCTTGGAGCAGAGCTATTTAGGTAAAGTTCTGTAAGATATTTAGGGTAGTGGCAACATTCAAAGCAAAGTTCAAATGAGTCAGAAAGACCATGAGCTCCTGAAAGTATGCCCTGGATGACACTCACTGCCATGTTCTAACTGGGTCCTCCGGGAATGTTTGCACCCTTGCCCGGACTGACTTCCATGCATCAGAGAGACCCTTCTGACACTCTCTCATGCTTATGTACTCTTGTTGACAAACTGGCCACTAAGCTTGCAAGTATGAAAAGGATTCTTCGGCCACACATCTTAACAACCCTCCTCTTCATCCCACAAGGCCCAGAGGGATGTTTTGCATGCATCCTCACCATTCACAGAACAAACCTAATTTCAATTAACTTCAGTGTCACTGAAATTTCACTTTGTGAGACAATTTCTATTTTCTACATGAATGGAAACCCATCCCTAACAATTATTTGGGGTTAACATTGCCTCACAATTCCAAAATACTAGCTACCCAACTGGGTATCTCAAAGTAAATCCATTGCATGGCTGAATTATTATCTACATTAGAAAGGCCAGAATCAGACTGTCCTCATAACCAAACTATTGCCTCCATTTGACTTTCCTAAAGTATCAAGCAGAAAACTTTCCATGCTGGCCTAGGTCTATAGGGGCTCAAGGTGCAGGCATGTCAGCTGCTACATTTCCAGACTGGTTGGACTCTATAGAGCTCTCCAAACACTAGAAATGTAATGAGAAAAACATACATACATACATACATACATACATACATACATACATACTTCTACTTTATTTATAATTCTCATACTTCTCAAGGCACTGTTTTAAATTCTTTCACAACAGTCTCCTTTCTCTTGGTCCCTTTATTTGTGATGTGTGTGAAGATGAAATATCTGTTGTGGTTCAAAAAACATTCCTGAGCTCTACCTTAATCTTTCCCGCCAGAAGGGTTCAAAAAAACGATAGGAAACTGACATTTGAGAAGTAGATTAAAGAGGAAATCCAAATTAATCCCAAGGAATGATTCTCAGTAGATAGCTCCTTAGAATAGCCTGTCAGCCCCACAAGCCTCATTGCCCAGGTGTCTGGACTGCCTGGAACAGTTATAATGATGTTCATCCCAGACCTGTCTTGAGCAGAAATGTCCGTCTCAGTCCCCAAAAAGTCCTTGTGATTTGCTTTTGTTTCAGTAGTTTGTCATTCTGCACAGTGTTCTGGAAATAATAGAGAAGTGCATTAGGGAGCTCGTGAAATGGAAATGAAATGGAAATTTAGATTGTAAATATATGACCGCAATAAATAGACAGCAAGGAAAATGACGAAGCGATTAGAAACTTAGTACATTTCTCTAACCTAAAGGGGTAGTTTCTATAAATAGTTTGAAACTATCAAAGAGAGGCAGGAGGTATGGGGAGAGAGACAGGCAAACCGATTGTCTCCTAATCCCCTCATGTTGACAACTAGAAACTGAGTGGAAAAGGATGCCACATCTTCTTTCAAGACTAGAGGGCATGTGGGAAGAGTCCTCTGGGATTGGTTTTGAGGATAGCTCCATGTTAGTGGCAATCCTAACAATGGCCTGGTATGGGTTTGGGGGGAGGAGAGGGGTGAGGGATGTTGAGAAATAAAATCCACCTAAGCACAGAGAGACAAGAGGATTTCTGGCAGCAGGCTTCTCCCTGGCTTCTCCATGAACCTTTTAACCTTTGCTGTCTTAGAGCAGTGTACTGGGTCCCTGAAGTGGAGACCCAAGAGTCGGTCCAAAAACTTTAAGTAGGAAGCCAGCTTAACTTCACTGCGGAGACTTTTAAGTGTAAAGATTCTTTTAATCCAGCTGTTTTAGGGAAAGCACTGTAAAGGCTGGATGAAGGGTAAGAGGGAAAAAGTTAAAAATCTATGAAAGGAAAGAAATAAAGACATTAAATGTCTGACAAAGAAACCAACATTTCTGGAATGTGTCTGCAACTGATAAAGGAGACACTGTAAAGGACAAATGAACCCAGAGGAGGAGATGCAGCCCATCCCTCTCCGGTTTGGCTCCTGCCATTCCCCACAGCAGACCTGACTGCCAGGAACCTGGCTGAGCTCCCTCAACAGAGAGGAAAGAGGCTTTGGCTGTGCAGTTTGTATACAAACTTTGTAAAGCTGTCTGACACAGCACAGCTCCTGGAGTGGCTTATAGAAGCTGGTGTTTGGGGAAGGGACAGGTTGACCGAGTGAATATGGAGGCTGAAGCTGCTTGTAGATCTCCACAGCCATGGTTCTAGCCATCTCCAAACTGTGCTGGAGAGGCATATACGTGGTTTGCCTACTCCTCCAGAGAAGCAGACCGGGAAGGGTGGAGAAAGCTCTCAACCTCACATCACATGTGTGTCCCTAATTCTCTTTCTCTTCTGAAATCATTTCCCTGGGACCAGAAAACAGGGAGTTGATTATAAGCAATTTCAATAAAGAGTAGAGAAATAGGGACCTCCAAAGTACAATAAACTAGAAACTGCATGAGCACCAAGCAGAAGAAAACAATTAGGAAGGGAGAGAGCGAACTGGCACACCAAAATGAAGAAGGCAGCTCAGTCATAAAAAGAGCAATAAAAAAATGTATTTAAGACTAAAGATATAGATTCAGATATAGATATTTCAAGTTTGTATATCACCGCCCTCCATTGGCCTCTAGAAGCCCAGGTCTTGCCTGCAGCCCTCCTCCCAGCCTTATCCTCAAAAACCCTGCAAACTTGTAGCTTGGTGCAAGGATGAGGGCAGCCAGAGCCCTACTGCAGGAATGGCCCTAGGTCCTGTTTTTGTAAAGCCTCCCCAGGCTGTGGGAACAGTGGAGGTGTAGCTACAAGCTGACATTTGGGAAAGGAACTCTCTTAACTGTGAATCCAAGTAAGTGTGACGGGAGCGGCAGAGGGGGACATTTGGATACTTCTCATTCCAAGTATTGCCCCTCTAAAGCATCCCAGCTTAGCTTCTAAATCTGAGCAGATTTATTACAGAGAGGTGGTCCCCAACGCCACCGTGCAAAGACTAAATTGCCTCTAGCCAACGATATCCCAATCATTCATCTTAAACGAAATCTTTGGTACAGGGAGCAAATTGAATACAGGATCCAGAGGGATGCAGCTCAGCCAGAAAGGATTTTCCAGGAAGACTGAGAGGAAATTGGCATGTTGTGACTATGCAAATTTAGTGAATCAAAAATAATGTAGATACTAAAACTTCCCCCAAAAGGAGGGACCCTGTAATTTCCTTAACTAGTGATGGGAATTTTACAGTCTGAATTTTTTTTTTTTTTACCTTCTCACTCTTTCTCTTAAAGGAACTGTTGTCAGTCCCTCCTGGAGTACTGGAGGTCTCTGCAGCAGAGACTGGATCAGTGGGCAGAGCACTTATCCTCTTTTACCTTCTTAGTAGCAAAATTCATGATTTGGTTTGAGACTGCATTTACCTGAGACTAGAGAGATTTGTCTTTCCTCTTAGCTGTGAGAACAGAGCAGAGTAGTCTCTGCTTTACCTACAACCCTGCCTCTCCCTAGGTAGGATGTGTGCGTGCTGAAATAGTTAAAATTTTTATAGCAAAATCACTGTGGTTGCTATTGACACTTTTTTTAAAAAAAAAAAAATCTGTGTTGCTGGCGGGTTTTGAGAATTTACTTCAAGACTGACCTGTTCTAAAATCCAGTTAAAGTAAAAACTAGGAAAACTTTGAAGGGCATGAGTCTCCTTTCTGGTATAAGCCAAGTGCCCTGGCTGCTGCATGAAAGTCAATTCCTTGTTTCGTGTATTCAGCGCTGTTTTCTGTGATCAAGGGAAGAGTCACACTGGAATGACGTTGTTATGAAACAGGCCCAGGCAAAGCTCTTAAAAAGACTGGCTCCAGAAAAGGGACACTAGTGAATGATGGTAAATGTATTCAGCCAGAGGCCACAGTGAGGCTCTCTGGCACCCAGCTTACGATGGTCTGGGATACACCAGGCTGCAGAGAGCATACAGCATGGCTGATGCACTGCTTATCAGGGGCAGAATCAGCCCATCCATGGCTATAGAAATAAGGAACAAACTGGTGCTATCAAACCCCAAGCATTCCAGTGCTTATCAAAGCAGGACACCTCAGTGCACTCACAAGGCTGGGGACCAAGCCATAGGTATTAACTTTTGCTTGTCTTGCAAGAAATGTGTTAGGGTAGAATTCTGTGATGAGTTTTCCAGAATGGAAAAGCTAAGACACCCTCTCAGCTCTTCATCGGCTTCTTTGGAGCCTGAAGGTTGTAACAGCCTCCACATTAAAATGTTGGCAAACCAGTCTAATAATGCAAAGAAAACAGTAACTGCATGCAAAGTTCCTCTGTGCAGTGGGCTTTTTCTTTGCAGTGACTTTAAGACAAGGCTGGAGCCTAAGAAACCTGTGATGAAATTCTGTTTCCTTCTGTGTACAGAGCACAGATTATTACCATAGCACCACTTAGGCGCCCACACATCTGAGAGTTTTAGCTAAGAGCAATCATCCTATTTGACTTATGTTCTATGAGGTTAATGGAAAGGGTTTCAGACAATAAATAAATAGATAGGAAGGGCTGCACAAGTCCCAACTGCTCTGCTCAAAGCAGACACATACCTCTTAGCCTTTGTCCACCCTCTTAGTGACAGTGAGCAAGCTTTAACTCTTTGCTAATAAATAATTGCTAAAGAGGTAAATAGAGCAACTACTATAAATTTAGTTTTAAAAAAAAACTGCTCAACAGTTTAGAAGTCAAATTGAATTAAAGGGCTAAAATATGCCATGTAATAAAACCACATGAATTTTGCTCTTTGCAATTTTTGGTGGTGTCCAGTCACCAACAAACCCCCCAAATTCCCATAGCTATAACTGTTAGTGTTAGGAAAAAATTTACAGCTCTCTCAAGTAACTCTACAGGAATTTTTCCTTGGGACATCTCTTATTGTCCCCACTGTAGTGCCAGGCTTGCTCGGAAAGGTTCCCCACCTCTGCTGAGATTAGAGGATCACCAGATCTTTCCCTGATTGAGGGTCGTCCCAAAGCAGCCAATTATATTAATAGATAGTTCAGTGTACGAATACAAGCTCAGAGGTGAGCTTTCCTGGGGGCTGTTGCTTACAGTTCGTCAGTTCAAGACAGACAGAAAGCTACCCTGTGTGGTGGCTCAGCTCAGTGTACCTATCATTCCCTCTCCTGTGCTGGGCGAGAAGGGAGCTGAGGAGGCAGCGTTTCTCAAGGCTGGAGTCTAACCCTCATCTAATTCTAGTCAGTCTCCCAATGGTGGAACACTCTCCTCCCCGTCTCCTCGTAATCAATTCATTGTCATCAGAAATGTGTGACATCTCGAGGGGAGGGAAGGACATGCCTTGAAATCTGAATAGAGAAATCGTCCTGAAATGATGTTGTAAAATGGAAATGAGACCTTTAGAAGAGAGACACTGAACACGAGAAACCAGTAAGGCTCATTATGAAACCAGAGGACACAGAGGTGTGGGCAGGCCCTGGGTGCAGCCTGTCCGTGTCTCTGAGCCAAATGTAGAAATGGTTTCCTGACCTTCAGAGAATTGTGCTCAGTGTCATAGGCCCAGGCCTTTCTCAACGAGTTTACTTTGCCTAAAATTAAAAGATAAAGGTGTCTGTGAGGCTCAGGGTTCCACCTAGTGTCTTTGTAAAGGTATCTGTGGTCCTCAGGGCTCCACCTGGTGTTTTTGTAAAGGCCCCTATTACAGTGCTAACACTGGAACTGCCACTGGAAAGCTGACGTTTGGACGAGGGACCATCCTTAGTGTCCATCCAAGTAAGTGAGAAAGGGCACAGCAGCATGATGGGAATTCTGAGGTGGAATCCCTGGTACCAGGTTTAAAAGGACTGTATGTTAAGAGCCACACTTTGTGTAAGTAAACTAATGTTGTTCAAGGTCTTCTGTCATCTACAGCCTTGTTAGCTCGCTTCCCTTTGTCAGAAAAAAAGCTGAAGTAGAAAAAGGTAGAATATTTACTGCTCTCAGAGCCTTCTCTGGAAGAGAGGCTCTAACTTTTAGGGGGAGGAGAAACCCTTGGCAGATGACTCTTGGGGAATCCCATCTTCTATTTTCACAGCATCCCTGTCAGAAAGGTCTCCCTTACAGCAACCTTAGACTGTTCTTGACACAGCAAAGGCCATCTCCACTGCTGCCCTCCACATGGAGAGAGACAATCAGAACAGGGCATGAATAGATGTGTCATACATATTCAGTTCAGAAGGGTTTAAAATGAAGCGGAGAAGGAAAAACAGAAATCTGGGTAGAACTATAAGGTCTCATTTCAAATCCCTCCATGTTCCCTGCATGTATCCAATTTCATCTGTAAATGCAAAACTACAAAAAAGAAAGAGAGAAAGGATGAACAGAAAGAAGTGGCCACTATGTCCATTCCCCATCACCGAAACCACGGGGAAAGGATTACAATTAATTCCAGAGTGTCCAATCCATGGCTTAAAACCTTTCTTCTCATGGTAACGTGTATCCTTGCCAATAATTAGAACAGATAGGAAGACTTGGCTCTGGTGTGTTTGCAGAGGGATCCCTGCTGAGAGGAGAGGAAGATGTGACTATTTTTTAAGATGCATAAAATTCCTTCTGTCATCTGTTGTAAAACCCCCACTGCAGAGAGAAATGAGACAGTGTTGCAAAGTCCATATATGTAAAAAGACACAAGCTGGAGGGGCTCAACTCAATGCCCCCCACATATCTTCATTCACTTTCCCACTTCAGGGCTTTTAGGTCTTTCTTATAGGAGTCCTAAGGGAGGCAAATAGATATGAATTAGAGACAGCCTGGAGCTTGGGGAGTATGGGTGTTTAGAAATAATAAATTCAGTGAGTGGCAAGCAGGAGAGGAAACAGTTAAAAAGCAGCAGTGGACTTTTTGGTGAAGCTTTATCGACTCAATCAGGAGGTGGGTATCAGAGAACTATAGCTGCTAACCTAGGATCTCCACCAAGGCCAGTGTCTTCTCACTAAGAGACATGTGGCCAGCCCTGTGTTGAACCAGCTACTCTTTTGCAGGCAGAGAGCATAGTACAGAGTCTTAGTATGTGGAGGACATATAACATCATGCTTTTTATCTGACCTTAGCAGCATAGAATCACATGAGGTGCATGTAGAGTGAGACTATTACCAATGGCTATTACCAATATTGCTTTCAGGTTCAATGTGGGGCTGTTATAAATGTCTCAAATGTAAATTGTATCTTCTAGCAAAGTCTGGTTCTATTGAGCAGAGTCCACATTGTACCAATATTGCTCATGTTGTTGCTGTTGTTGATGATGATGATGATGACATTGTTGTTACAGTTCCCCAAGCCTAGGACTATGAGTGCCAACACTGAGAACTTGACATTTTAGCTCAGGATCCAATTGACTGAAATATGCCAGAGTGGTCTGAAAGGCCAAGGTGTCTCCAGAGCGTGGCCTTTGTTGTTAGCTCTCTGGCAGTTGTCATTTCAGCAAAATGCATCCACTTAGAAAGGTCAGCTCTTCATTAGCCAGACAAATGAGAACAACATATTGACCAGAGGTAAGGTGCGGTGAGTCCAGATCTTGGCTCTGAAGAGCCTGGCATTTCTAGCCCTTCAATCACAGTGTGCTGGTGAGCCTATGCTGTCTGCGAGAAGGTAGATCAATGAAGCCTGAGGACCTGGTGTCACCAAGCTAGCTCAGAGATGGAAATGAGATTCAGATGAAAAGTTCTATAAGGGTGGAAGGATCATAAAGATGGGAGGAGACCGGGAGCTCCATGGCACCTTTTAAAACCTGCAGTATACCAGAGATTCTAATGACACCAAAGAGAACTGCATGCACCCAGCAGTGTCCTGTTATTCCCGAGGGAGTCTGTTCAAAATGTGTCCCCTACTCAGATCTCACAGGCTGAACAGGACCTGAGATGCCTTTTGAAGTTGTATCGCAAAAACCTGGGATCTTTGCTTTGTAAGAGTCGCCTGGCAGTTTATTGTAAAGGGTTGATTTGCTGTGTAACATCCTCCTACAACAAGCTGGTGTTTGGGCAGGGGACATCCTTATCAGTCACTCCAAGTAAGTTTGCATGCTGCCTGTGGGCCGGTGGTTCTCAACCACTTGCTAATACTTTTAATACAGTTCTTCATGTCGTGGTGGCCTCCCAACCACAAAATTATTTTCGTTGCTAGTTCTTAACTGTAATGTTGTGAATCATAATGTAAATCTGATGTGCAGGACGTCTGAGATGTGACGCTGTGGAAGGGTCTTTCGAGCCCCCAAAGGGGTCCAGACCCACAGGCTGAGAACCGCTGCCGTGGAGTCGTGGGGCTCAGCGGTAGGACTGCTGAAAACATAAAGCTGAAGAAATTGACGTGTATTAATTTTAACCATAAAAAGAGTTCAACAAATAGCAAATACACATTTAGTCCTTAAACGGTGCCATGGAGGGTATGGGCCTTGACGGCAGAGATGAAAAGGCCTTACCTGTGGACTACTACCACTTTCTCGCGATACACGGGAGCTGAGCGAGGTGGAGAGAATGATGCATGTGGAAGAGTTGAGGTGTCTGAGAAGTGAGGCAGGCGGGGTACAGTAACGTGGTCCTAGCTTCAGTCTGGATCAACCTAGGGAGAATGAATTGTTCTAGAAGTTTAATAAAGAAAGAAAATCCTCCCTAGAGTCAAGAGATTTCTTAAGGAATCCTAGGTTTAAAATGTGTTTCAGAATCATATCATCAACAGAAGGAAATTAAGCCTTAAAAAAAAAAAAAGAAGAAGAAGAAAAAAGAATGTAAATACCCAAGCATAAAACAAATGGCTACAGTTAAATTAGACAGTAAGCCTCAGCAAAGGCACGTGAGCTCTCCTTCTAACACCCTCCCAAGAGGAAGCCACCTTCCAACAGCACAGGGTCACAGGTGCTTTAAGCCCTGGAACTTTCTGCCTCTAATACTCTTGTCAAGTGTCCTTACAGGGAAAGTGACAGCCAGGCTGTCACTCCCCATTTGGCCACATGGGGGGCCCAGGTGTAGACTCTAGCTCTGTCTTCTGCTGGTTTTGTTGAGGTTACTATCACAGTGGAAATTGGGTAACCAGAACTTCTATTTTGGGAAAGGAACACATTTGACTGTCATTCCAAGTAAGTAAAACCAAAAAAGTTTCTGTCACCATTCTGTAGAATCCTGAGCCTGCAGAAGGAGCTATCAAAAATTTGTTGCTTGGTTCCCTTGATCCTGGGTAGAATGTTCTAGAACATTGCACAGGCCCCTTGCCTTCCCCTAAGGATGATCTATGCCAGGGCAGGTCCTCATTCCTGTGGGCAAGGGAACAGACAATGGATATTTGCAGCAATCGCCTACTGTCTTGCTCACTCACCAAGACTGTGGTGATCAGGACATCACCACAGTGCACACCTCAGGAGCAGAGGGTGAAGGGGTGACTCAACTGAGGGAAGAGGGACAGAGGCCATGGAGAAAAAGGGAAAAATTCACAAAAAAAAACCTGTAATCTGGGAGGTGTCAAGGTGTGAGAAGCATGGCAGGAGTCCCCGGCTTGTATCTGAACTTAGGCACAGGCACTGACAGAAAAGGGGGTTTCTGTCCTCTCCAAAGACAAATTTAACAGTTCTGGGCTGCCTTGTCTGGCCTCAGTGAAAAGATGCACCTAGCCCCACACATACCCAGGGGGGTCCCAACCCACTCAGAGGAGAAGAGGAGAGGGAGGGGGAATGGTTGTGGGAGGGGGTGACTGGGAGGGGACAATGAGTGGGATATAAAGTGAATTAGCAAAATTTAAAAAAATAATAAAATAAGAAGGGGGGAGGGGCTTGCAGGAAGTTTACAGAGCTGGCACGGTGGATTTTGTAATGGCTTGGCACACTGTGCCAACTATGGAAATGAGAAAATGACTTTTGGGGCTGGAACCAAACTCACCATTAAACCCAGTAAGTATTTCATCCCTAGTCAGGAAACCAGCCACTTAGATTTTCGGGATCAAACGGGACTACACAGGCTTAGGGAATTTCCATGTCCTTTGTCATTGTTGATAGAGAGAGGTGGCAGCCAAGTATTTGAGTTTTCTGGGGAACTCTAGCCTTGAATACTTAATTCATAACTAGAAAATATGATTCGTAATTCTGCTTTTTGCTGCCGCATCATGCTAAGGTGACATGTGACTGCGTCTCCTCCTTATCTTGATGATGATTTTTAACTTCGGGTGCTGGAAGTGTTTGGAAGAAACAGGACCATCAGCTGTCAGGGAGACAAGCAGAAGACAGAGATTCAGACAGAGAACTCCCGGCAGAGCATGTTGTAGAATCAATCCAGCCTTGTGTCTCTTTTGCAGACTGCAAGATATTGGGAAGGTTGTGACATGGATGCCCTGGGTGAGACAGGGTACCCAAGTAGAAAGAGAAGCACCAAACTCAAAAAGGAAATACATTTAGGGGAAATTCCAGGTCCTTCTCACCCCAAATGGAAATAGCTTATCTCGATGCCTTTGAAAGCACGATAGGTGCCAGCCTGCAGTGTGGTTTACAGCTAGAAAACTGAGCTTAACCTTGAAAACAAGTGCCTTCTCTGTGTACTGTGCTGCATGGCGTTTGGTGTCTAGATTTGCAAAACTGGAAGCTAGAGTTAACTGAGATGAAGTAATAGATAGATACAAAGTCAGGGTGTACACTCACAGATACAAAGGCAGGTGTACACTCACAGATACAAAGGCAGGGTGTACACTCACAGATACAAGGCAGGGTGTACACTCACAGATACAAAGGCAGGGTGTATAGCCACAGAGAAATGTGCAAACATGATGCAGATAGAGTTCTCCTACCTACAGCTAAAAGCTGTAATGTTTATTAAATATGTTTACCATGTCACCAAAGGCATCACAGAGCAGGACACTGTACTGAAGGAGCAAGAACCACAGGGATGGAACCTCTCCAACATAGGCTTTCCCAGCTGTCCCAACCACTGTGATTCCTGGAGGAAATCCCTGTGTTTCTGCATCAGAAGTTAGAAGCCTGGGTCTTAAGGATTTGTATGGCTCCGAGTCTTACAGTAAAACTTATACTACCAATCACCTTCTAGTGAGACTGGATAAAGCACTGTTAGAAATCAAGGGTTCTCTCTCTCTCCTCTCTCTCTCTCTCTCTCTCTCTCTCTCTCTCTTCTCTTCTCTTTCTCTCTCTCTCTTTTCTCTCCAGGAAAATGTATCCTCTGAATCCAGAGAAAGGTAGCTCAGAGTTCTTAAGAGTGACAGTGACAGAACTAAGCCATAGGAGTTGGAGACCCAGTAATTGTCAGCCTGCTCTTTCCCTGATGCCACCACAGTTGCTAGAATCATTCAGAGAAATGTGTCAAGGTGAGACCATAGTACACCCAGGGAAATGCAACTGAGAACGACTCAGAATAGGTTATTTTACCCAGAAGGGGACAGACCACCTCTAAGCCAGCTCCCAGCTCCAGATATGCAAACACCACACTGAAGCCGTAATGAGTTCGCCCACCAAACAGACCTCCCAGGGGTTTTTAAGAGAAGGCAGTTACCATGGGTTTGGAGCTGGAGGACATCAGAGCAGAGTGGAATGATTTAGAACGGGAAGATCTGATAGGATTAATGAGATGAAAGAAACTTCTGACTTAAGGGCAAGCAAAGTCCTGAAAGAAAGGATACACTGAAGCCTGCGGATGGCAGGTTTATCCCAGGCCAAGCAGCAAAGAGCAAACAGCAGCCAAATTCCAATACACAATTGACCACTTCACATTTTGTAAGATTCTGTAATTAGTATAATGTCTTTAGCTTTCGGGCCAAATACCATCGGGTCCTAAATGAAAGCAGGGGAGCCTAGTCTTCAGCACCCACATCCCTCGCTTCACTTACCCCACCCCCACTCCACCCACACTCACGCTCAGGGGCAGTTTTTGTACAGGAGTTTGAGACTGTGTGGGCTATGGAAACAACTGATCTTTGGCTTGGGAACCATTGTGAGAGTCATACCTTGTAAGTATCGAACACATTCTGATCTACCACGAACCCAACCTGAGCGTCTCTGTATACTGAAGAGACTCACTTAGAAGTGCTTGGTTCTAAGAATCAAACAAAGCTCCAGGTGCAGTACAGACAGATCACTGGTGTGGCTCCCTTAAGAATTTCCACATAGTGCCTTGGAGAGCAGGGTAAACACCAAATTCACTGGTGTGGCCCACCGCTTGAAAACTGAGCTTAAACTTGAAAAAGAAAAAAAAAAAGTGCCATCTCTGCAGAGCATTGTGCTTGCTGTTTGGTGTCTAGATTTGCAAAATGGAAACCTTGGACTGTGGTGTTGAGCTAGAGCTTTGTCCTTAGCCTGTGACCTGGGTGTGAGAAAAGATGCACACTGCTGGCTGCCAGGCATTCGGCATCAGCGTGGAGAGAAAGCCCAGGCAGACATGTTGGTAAGAAGTGGCTGATGGCAAGCACCAGCCCTGTTTCTGTGCTGTTATTGGCAACAGTCAGAAAAACAGCAGTGTGGACATGCTGGCTTTGGGGATGGGGATGAGCTTGTAGTGACCACAAAGTGAGGTCTTTTTTGTGCCTTTTCATCTTGTGTTTGTTCTAGACTGACATTTGATTTGTCCTCCTTTAGACTCCAACATACAAACCAGCATCATGTTGTTGTCGTCGTTGTTGCTGCTGCTGCTATTGTTATTGTTGTTGTCGTCATTGTTATTTTATAGTCTCTTAAATACTTTTGGCTAAGGTCTTCCATGCTACCTACTCCTTCCAGGTAGACAGAAACTTCCACAGAGTCCATGGAGGACATATCCAGAAGACATAGACAGTGATACAGTCAGTACCTACGTAGGGCCCATACTCCCCAGCCCTCTGCCTTGGTAAATATTTCATGCTGGCAACAAAGCAGAGGAAGAAGTGATCAGTAGCATAGACCAGGGTTATGAGCTTGTGCTGCCATTGTTAGCTCAGGATGTATGTTTCTGTCAGGGTGGTTTATGTCAAGGCTTGCCTCAGGGTGTGAATACAGGAAGTGCAAACAGACTCACCTTTGGGAAAGGAACTCAGCTGACCATCCTGCCCTGTAAGTGCTTCTTCCTGGGAGATGGGAGTCTAAATGGGAAGTAGATAGGGACGGTCCCAAATCCTACTTGCAAACCTCTGATACGACTGCCACTGCCGATACTGTTTTAAGTATATAGAGGGTGTTGAGCCGTGTAGATGAAGGAAGTCATGCAGTCCATTCTCTTAAGTATGACTCTTAAGTATGAGGAGGGCTCTTGAGATTTGTCCCTTGTCAAGGTATCTGACTACATGTCCACTGTGGTACATTCTAGAGTCCAGCAAACAAAAGACTGAGACATAAAGATACACTGGACACTTAGCTAGCAAGATCTTTGCAATGAAAATTATTTTCACAGGAAACTTTGCAATGGGTGTGCTCATGGAGTCTCATTATTTCTCCTTTTCTGTCTCCGCGGCTTTGCTTTGTCTCGGCCTGACTTAGGACCTAAAGTAGAGCACTTATTAATCATTAGGTTTCTCGGCTGCATCGCTCATAAAAAATGACAAGACAGACACATTAACATAAAACCCAGAAGAGAGAGGGCAAAGGGTTCAATTCCAGACTTGTTCAGAGTTGACTTGACAACTCCTGGCTTTAATCAACTAGCTGGTGCCTATGACCAACTGAGGCCAAAGGGCAACCGACAGGATGTGGTCATCAAGCCATTATCTGACCAAAGCCCTCTGCCCTCACCAGAAATGATACTTCAGAGTTTAGGAAAGCTTTCCCGGGCTGGCTGGCTGGAAAGAGGCCATGGGAGAGCTGTGAGGCAGGCAGTGGAGACAGGTTGGGAAGTTCAGCACTGGGTTTCTGATATGGAGTGTCTCACAGTGTAACCACTGGCGGTGACAGAAAACTCACTTTTGGGACTGTAACAAGACTTCAGGTCAACCTTGGTAGGTACAAGGAACCATGAAGTAACTTGACCGGGTATTCCTATAAGAGAAGGCATCTTCTAAAGATGTCCTGGCTGGGTATAATCCCTCCTGCCTTCCAGTGGGAAGAGACCTCATGGAGGACAGCTGCCCTCAATTATTAGTCATGCTATCTTGATTCTATCGCTGAGCTTTTCCCTTCCGTCTGTGAGAGCAACCTCTGCTCCTGGCTTCTTCAGGCTTCCTTGTACTGCGTGTTTTCCCTGGACAGTGGGCTTGGAAATTAATTTATCGCCAGGACTTTGTCACTTAGCAACAGGGTGAAAGTGCTCTCAAATAGAAAATAGAAAGTCACTCAGACAACTTCCCGAGGGTGATGAGTTTAATGTGGGGAGAAAGGCTATTGTGACCTATTAGTGGGCACTCTAGAGGGACCCTAGGGAAGTTTGCTTCCTTAGGCATGCAACTTCCAGGAGGACTCACCTTGCTGGACTCTTGGTGGAGTCAAAGCAAAACCTTGAGAGCAGAATCAAATGAGAAATCTTTCACTCCAAAGTACTGCCATGTCTCGACATCCCCCAGTTATGGAATGACTGGTGGTCATTGGCATGAAGTGATGAAAATGTGTGGCTTCACTATTTTTAATTCATGAATAAGATGCAAATAGTAGAATTTCTGGAGCCAGCCACCAGGCAGTGGTCCCTAAAGACAGCCTGTGTACCTGGGCATGATTTCTCTCTATGTTGTGTTTTGTAGTGTTCAGGGACCTGTTTGAAAGCTAGTTACCTATTGCTGGGTATCAATGTGAGTTCCAGCTAGGTGTGCTGAATACACTGGCAAATATAGACACTCACAGTGTGGATGTGTAACAAATAGCCCTGGTTCTGTAGAAAGAAAGTATGGCATGTCGGTTCCTCTGTTCCCAGTCACTACCATACGTGGGAGATAACCACAAGAAGTTTTTGTTAAAGTGTATATTACTGTGACAATAACAACAATGCCCCACGATTTGGAGCAGGAACCAGATTAACAGTAAAACCAAGTAAGTAAAGGACTGAGCTCATCCCAAGGCCAACGTGTGTGGCTTTGCTGTTCTGTGCAGTTTCAGTGGGTACACATCACTACCTCCAAGATCGGTGTACATAACTTCTTATGGACCTCCACTAGCTAATGAGGTCTGGCCAGTGCAAGGATTTGGAGAAGAAGTAATTATTGTTACTGCTTGCTTTCTTCATTAGCTCAGAATATAGAGACGTGCTTAAAGGTGATTTATAAATGTAAGACTTGTGTTCATTTTCGATAAAATTAAAACCTGACAATCCAAATATCAGGCTTTCCTCAATACAAAGACACACACACACACACACACACACACACACACATACACACACACACTCACTCACACAGTAACACAATCACACACATACTCACTCACACACTAACACAATCACACACACACACACACAAACTCTCTGAGGGCAATGCAACCACATCTAGTTTCCTTCAGGTAACAGTTGCTGTATTTTCCTTACTCGAGACGTGCAGTCATATCAATTGGTGAGTTGGTTGGTTTTTTGCTACAATTGATTCTCTGTGAAACCCTTGCCTGTGAAGGAAACATGGTGCTACCAGTCCTAAAGTTGCCACTCTCTGACCCCTACATTAACCACCTATACTTGACCTTTCTATTATTTTAATAAGTCTTAAGCTAGAACGGTCCATCAGAATTCAGTGTTGTGGCAAGAAAACTAGTAGTTGCTGATCAAGCTTAGGTATAGCTTCACAGCCAGCTGTTATTTTTAAGAGGATGCTCTAAGCTTTCCCAGACCCTGGGGACTGAGGCCGTAAGGAGTAAGGCTTCCACTAGAGGGAAAGATGATGTCACTTTTCTTGGTCTACTTCTCAGTCCTTCCTGCCTGCTGGTTATTGTAAGGCCCCAAATGACTGTGAATTCTGGAGGAAGCTTTGCAAAGCTAACCTTTGGGAAAGGCACTAAACTCTCTGTTAAAGCAAGTAAGTGTTAAAGATTCCAAGGACTCCACCAGACCAAGTAACTGAAGTATAGCATAGAGGGGGTGAGGTATCCTCCCATCTCACTTCACCCACAGACCCTACAAAACTGCTTTTGTCAACTCCCGTTGTGGTCTCAGTCCAGGATAGCGCTTCCCTGTGCTAGATGTAAGCAGACTCTGGACTCTATAACTTTAGCAAGCCTCCTTCCCAGGATGGTACTTCCTCAGGAGGAAGGGCCCACCACACTGTAGGGGCTCAGTGACTGTTTCAGCAATGTCTTGTGGAAGAGAATCCTAAATGAGCCATGAACTGTGACTCTGGGTGGTTGGCTTTTAGATATTAGCTTCTAGAAGGGACCACGGGAGGAGACTAACTGTTGTGATGAGTGGGTTGTTTCAAGAGGATGCGCCGTGGGTCTCAAACACTAGCTCCATGTTGGCAGAGGCACCTCATTATTGGCCACACCCGTAAGTTCTTGTGGCTAACTAATTCTCCTTTCTGGAAAGAAATCCACTGGGGCCTGTTGAAACACAGCTAAATTTAATTGCTTCGTTTAGCATGCAGTTGTTAACTATGTCGGATGTATGAGCAAGATATGAATACATGTCTCCCTGGAGACTGGATTTGGTTATCAGGTCTATGGGCAGTTTGATGAATTGTACTAATACTGCAATCAGTGTTTCTCTCGAAGGTCCACAAAGCACGTTGTGGCTTTGGGGGAAAGGCAGAGATAAGAAGAAAAGCTTTTCGATAGAGACAGAAACAAAGGAACGGAAAGGGAGGCTACCGAAGCAGCAGTGCATAGCCAGGGAAGCGTGTCCTCGGCAGATAAGTGATGAGGATCCAGTCGGGTTTGTGCCATGACATCTAGGCAGAACTGAAAAATAAGGCAAATGGGCTGAGG
This sequence comes from Mastomys natalensis, assembly GCA_021653895.1. Lineage (NCBI taxonomy): Eukaryota > Metazoa > Chordata > Mammalia > Rodentia > Muridae > Mastomys > Mastomys natalensis. The sequence continues at coordinate 1,460,160 of JAJTUV010000283.1, read as the reverse complement.
ATGGGTTGGGGAGCACAGAGGATGGCCAGACTTCCAGGCTATCTCATTCTGAGCAAGTGGCCAAACCATGGAACTTGCTCTAGACAAGGACAGCCGCAGCTTTGTCACATCGATGGGCTTGTCCTTTGGACAGCACTGCTCTTTGTCCTAGGAAAAAGTCACTGTTGTACATCACTGGCTCAGTTGACCCTGTGAGAGAGACTGAGGGTTCTGGTAGCTTAGGCAGCTTCCCACCTCTACAGGATTGATTACCTGTGATGAAGCAGTAGACTTACATGAGTTATGAGTTGTCAGGGTGAGCATTATAGAGATAGGTACACAGAAGCAATATGGACAGTTTGCAGGCTACCTGCCCTTCTGGTGTTTGGTAGGGTTTCTGCTCATTGGTTTGCTTTTTCTCTGTTAGAATTACAGAAGTGCCTTCTCCTTCCATGCAGACATACTATTTACAGAAGTGGCTGCCACTTCATGTTTTTGTAGTATTTCATCAATTATCTTCGGTGTGTGAAACTAGAACATGATAGGATTCTGTATTGATGACAGAAGTTGTACATTTTGGTGAGTGGCCAGTCAAAGCACCCAGCTTAAAGTGGTCTACACTTTCTCATGCAATATCACTGACCGTTTCCTCTTGTGAAACGACCCTCAAGGGACACAGTCTTTCCTCCCTGTGGCAACCATGATGGCTTTATCCTTGGAAAGCAGATTTCACTATTGTTAATAATCAGACAGTTTTCAGAAAAAGAAATCAATTGAGAAGAGTCTCTAGCTAATTGTCAATACTGTTTGGAATCTAAAATGAAGTACATTTATAAAATGATGTCATCAGTGTGTTTTGTGGCTCATAAACTGACTCTCAGACAGAATCCTAAGGAGAATATTTTGCAGAGTTCAAGCAATTGCTTAGATGTTTGAGTCCTAGGACACTTGCTAAATCAGCCTCTTGATGAACACACGGGATAGTAACATGAAATTGAGGGAGTTTTGCAAACTCAAACTTAACATAAAAACAAAGACTTTCTATATAGATCGAGATATGACACCAACTAAATTCCTTTTGGAAAAACATAACATAGAGTCCTCTCAATGAAGAAAGTAGCTATCATGCTCTAGTGCTCAATGTTAATTTTTAACAATAGCAGCCTTACCTTGGTTTATGTAGAGACACAGAACACTGTGGTTAATACAGGAAACTACAAATACGTCTTTGGAGCAGGTACCAGACTGAAGGTTATACCATGTAAGTAGAACAAGCGAAACAGACTTGGTTTTTAAATTCCTGATGTTCATACATGAAAGACAGGCTAAGCAGAAAGAATATTGATTAAGATGACAGAGGCTACAATTCCTGCTCTCTGAAGAGGAAAGTCCGGGTCCCTCAACTCTAAAGAGGAAGGGTTAAAAAATACTCTGGGGAACCACTATGATGGACTTTACATTTTTTCAGTAGAAAAATGCTAATGAAGCCAAGCTTAATGGTGCAGATCTATAATCCTAGCCCTAGGTAGGCTGGTGCAGGAAGGTCACAGGTTCACGGCCATCTGGGACAACACCACAGACTTTGTTGTAAAGTATAATAAACAGAAAGAAATGCCTGAGACCTCAAGAGACTCTTCCAGCAATAGGCATCCAGTGTTCTTCATCCTCTTCTTTCACAGCTATACTCTCAGTCCACATGCTTTCATTTGCCTTTCCTATCCCTCTCAACATCTCTCTTCTCCAACCAACTTAGTGTTTTATCTGGGCACTCATCATTTTATCTCAGGATTTGATCACATTCATTGCCTCTCTCTCCTCTCTCTCTCTCTCTCTCTCTCTCTCTCTCTCTCTCTCTGAAACCTGGGCATTTCCTGAGCTTTAATTTGATTTCTAGATATTTCCCTATTAAATGCTCTGCTCCAGGCAAAGTGTCCCCCAGTCCCACCCCAATGCGCACACCCACACCTGTGTGCTGTGTCCATACCCCAGACTTCCTGGCCTAATACCCAGTCAGACATGTACAGATTTGTAAACACTTGAGTTTCCTATCACGTAGCCTGGAAATTCAGCACAGTTGTCATCAGACCTAATTTCACAAGCAGACATGAAAAATTGTAAACTTTGTTTAAATATTAAGAAGGCCAGCATAAGGGATCCCGCAGACAGATGAAAAGGAAGAAGAGAAGAGCTGGCTTCTGTAGCGAGTGGGGGCGGGGCGGAGACGGGTTCATGGGAAGATGGTCCTTGGCTAAAATCAAGTTGGAAATTTATGAGTTGCTGTATTACTTGTATATTTTTTACACATGCATGCACATGCACGCATGCATGAATGCTCACGCACACACACAGACACACACACAGAGAGAGAGAGAGAGAGGTCCACTTCTGATTGTCAGTTGTTAAGCACCTAATGCTCACAGTGGCCCATGATGAGGAAGGCAGAGGAAGTCATACTGACACACATAGTGGTACTATGGAGCTTTTGACTAAGATTCTCCTTCAGATGATGTTAAAATTGAAAGAGTACTTACTTGTCCTCTCTCTGGGCAGGGGTGGGCACTTATCGAGAATGAAAGAAATTACCCTCTTAATCATAAGGGAATGATTTCATGCTAATCACTGAGTTGTGTTATCTGCTGGGAGAAGTCTCCCCTAGGACAAGAATCATAAAAGGTGGAAAGTCCTTTTTCTGATGACCACCTAAGTAGAGAACCAAAAATATCTGGGAGCAAACTGCAAGGCAGAGAAGTGTGTGTGACTGTCTCTCCTCTGGGTGCTGAAGAAGAAAGCCACCCCTTAGCTGTGCCAGGAGCTGGGCTTTGGACTATGGCCTGAAGTACCTGGCCCTACCCTTAGAATGTGGAGCAGTACTCTGACCTTTCTTGCTAAGGAGACAATGACAGTTTCCTTCAACCCCTCTCTCTTTGAGGACAGTCTCCCTGATGAGTTTTGCTTAGGTACCATGGACATAAACTGTTTGCAATTTGTCCAAATGAAGTATGTGATTTTGAGAACCCTGAAGAATTATTATCTAAAATACTAAAGATGTGCTGGGATTTTGACAGTCAGTGTTCTGGCCCTGTGCATGAAAATGCCTTCTTTGGAATAGTTAGAAAGAATATCCTTCATTTGTCCAATGTGGAAACAGACCTGAAATCCAAGCTGGTACTCAGATTCTGTGCCAGCTTATTACTGTGACAATTACTTAATATTCTCTATGTTCGCGGCATCGCTCCTTCCAGAAGATCTTTAGGGAAAACTTAGTTCAGTTTCTAGGAGGTTTTCGCTGAGCTGAAGATCACTGTGTGAATAATAATGCAGGTGACAAGCTCACATTTGGAGGGGGAACAAGGTTAATGGTCAAACCCCGTGAGTATCTCTACTGAATCCATAACGAGCGCTCTAATTTAAAAAAGAACCATAGCATTAAGCTCGGTTTTCTGCTTTTTCTACTCAGTTTTATTTTTCTATTAATCTAAAGATGGTGTGGTATAAACGTGACATGTGTGTGTGTGTGTGTGTGTGTGTGTGTGTGTGTGTGTGTGTGTGTGAAGATGGACACGTGTGTGATTGTGGGAACATGGACACTGCAGAAATTAGATTCCTCGTCCTTTTTATCTCTGCCCTTCAGAACCTAAAGACTGTTCAACACTGGGAAGGGTGAGCACTGGAGTCAGGGGATCCTGAAGCAGCAGTGATGTCTGGGCAGCACCTCTCCCTGCTGTGCTGGTGAGAGGGCAGCTAGGTCTGGAGGTAGAGAGACAGTGCTTACTCTCAGCTGAGCCCTTCTACCCTGTCCATACCCTGAACTAACCATAATAATAAACTGTCTTTCCCACTGCCTCCTTGGCCAAGGTCCCAGTTGAAGGAGCATGCCATTGGGATTTGGGGATTGAAAGGGATTTCCTAGTCCTCACTGGCTGCTCCATTTCTGTAAAGCTCTCTATAACTGTGTAATGTTGGTGGCAACAGTAAGCTGATTTGGGGTTTGGGGACAAGACTGGCAGTAAATCCAAGTAAGTCTCCATGTTAACTGTCTATACAGTTTGAAAATCCCAGAAACACCTCCTTTTCCACTCACAATGTTTAAAATGTCCATTTGTAGCTAATGTCTCTCTCCTGACCACAGAAGCTGGCTTCTTGCTGATTGCTTCATCAAAATAACTAGATCAAGGAATCAAGAAGGCCGTGGTAGGAAGGTAGTTGGACTATGAGCCACCCCTCCCCCCTTTTTTTTAAAACAGGGAAACTAGGCTCTTACACTCCAGAAGCGCTGCCGGCAAGCACTGACTGTTGGGGAAAATTAGACTGTACGTCCTGTTGCACGGCTTCTCTGTTTCCTACCACACTGCCCTCGACATGGGCTGCTGGTAAACACCGTTCTCTCCGCAGGCCAAGTGCTTCTTGGAATTAATTCTCAGGACTTGGGATCATCTCTAAGTCAGTGACTATGGAAGGAATACTTCCCCATCCAAGGTTCCCTGTGAACCTTACAGCTCTGTGTTCTCTGTGACCTGGAGACTTCTTCTGACTTGCTAGAAGTAACATAGGAAAAGTTGATTTCACTCTAGCTCTGGTCCTTCCTGAGGAGCCATTTCCTCCAGGAATCTTCAGGAACATCTGGGTGCCCATTTCCCCTTTCACTGTGCACAACTAGGTTATCATTCTCTTTATGCCTCATTTTCTCCAACTGTACAGTGGGAGTGATGATGCTAACAAGCTTACCGAGATGTCCTGAAGTTAACTGCTAATAGCTTCCAGGTGTCTTTACAGGGCTGAGCATGCAGTAAGAACCTTGTTTATCTTTTCACTAAGGCCAGATTTGACTGCTAGAGAAAAGGAAGGAAAAATAAAAATAAGCCCTCTTGACAGTTTTTGTAAAGTGCAGCATTGGGGTGCGACGAGCAATACTGGGAAACTCATCTTTGGACTAGGGACAACTTTACAAGTGCAACCAGGTGGGTCTGAACATTCCCATGTGGACCACAGCTGTAGCTTATGCTCATTTTTTTACTAGTCGTCTTTGTCTTTCCTACTTCTAACTAGAAACTCTTGGTTTCAGGCTTTCCTTTCCTTTCCTTTTATGAAGTAAGTGGAGTCTGTGAAGTAAATAACAAGACCTCCTCTGCCTGTTTGGTTTGAGCTCATGGCCAAGGGAGGCAGGATTTGCAGTAAGTTGGGTCTGAGACATCTAGCTAAGGTAGAGAGGATGTAAGTTTGCCTGGTTCACAGAAAAGAAGGGCTTGTTCTGTTTTTTTTTTTTTTAATCATAATAGTATTCTAAAGTAAAAGCCAGCACTGTTGACTCCAAAGTTCTTCAAGCATGGTCTGACTTACAAAAAGAAATGGTGGGAAAACTGGCTGGCTTTCCACTGAGCAACCAGGTGCTGTTTGTGGTTGGATTATTGTTGTTGTTGTTGTTGTCGTCGTTGTCATTAAAAGAAACATAATACAGCACATATTAACTAAGTGGTTTTGAATAAGTAGGGATCCAAATGTGTATGGCATGTCCCTGGCGGGGCTCAACCTCCTAATGTTGTAACCGCCCCCAACCATAAAATTATTTTGTTGCTACTTCATAGCTGTAATTATTCTATGGTTATGAATTGTAATGTAAATATCTGATGTGCAGGATATCTGACATGGAACCCTTATAAAAGGGTGATTGAACCCCCAAAGGCGCTCAGCCCCACAGGCTGAGAATCACTGCTCTAGAGGATAATGGAGCACATTTAGCAAAGTAAGAGATGCTTTTGAACTGGGCAGAAACACTATGCCAACATCTGAACAAAAAACACCTCGTCTTTAGGACTAGAACAAGACTAACCATTATTCCTCGTAAGTCCTTTACCACTTGAGAAAAAGCCCTTCATCTGTAATGGGCTCTCACGACTAATGAGCTTCTAAATGAGATTCCATGTGCTCACCTGATAAGACTCCCTGGGGAGAAGGTCACTTTTACCTTTGCAGTTCTAATGTAAGATAGGTATTCTAAGACTAAGTGGGAAATGTCAATTGCACTGTGAAAATAAGGAGAACAGGTATAAATTTCTAGCCAGTTCTAACGTTAAGTTTATAAAATAGAAGCCTTTTATAAGAACCAAATCAGGATACATTCATCGGCTTGTTGTGTCCGTACACCACCAAGGTCCAGTTAATTTGATTAATGCCAGTAGCTGATCCAAATATTTAGGCACCTCTCTGAGTAAACTTCTTTGGGCTCACTTTGCTTGAATTGACTGTCACATTACCTACATAATTGCCAAATCTGTTTTACTTTGTGCTATATAGACTCAGCCTAATAAAAACAAATGTTGCTGTGCTTTCCCCGCTCTGCCTCTCCTCACAGAAAGGTTTCCTTCCAAATAGCATCTCTTCACACAAAGAAAGGATGTGTGGAGAGTCACGTGACTTATCGCTGCCGCTATTTTGCATTTATATGACTCTTTTCCGTGGAAGAGATTAAAGCACTTTATACGACTTATTAGCTAAACAGATTGACAGCCTAATTAGGAAGAGAGAAACAGATTCAGAGAGTCTTTTTGTGGCTGCAGTTCCAAGCCACTCATCTAGAACACTTGGTCAGACACCTAAGTAACACAGGAACAAGATGGGAGGTGGTCAGCATCTGTGGTATGGGTTTCTCGGGCACACTGAGAACTTACCCGGGAGGAAGAATCTAAATAGGTGAGAGCAACTGACAGCTAGGAATTCACATGTACACAAAGCAGAGTTAGGCTTTGGCAGTTAGTGGGTCTACTGTCTGGTCCCCACACTCTCCTACCCCAACCCCTGCTCCCTTCATCTCTAGCACCTATATAATCTTCTTTTCTTTCTCCTTTGAATTTCTATCTACCATGCCTAGTCACCACCCAAGCATGTACTCTTTGACAGGCCTGCTGTATTTCTGAGCAGTTTCTTAGCTCCCTGAGGGATCCTCAGATGGCTGGGGACCTGAGGTCCTCTTTAGTGGTCCTTCAGCAGAGCCCCTAAAGATGTGCAGGCTGTGTCCTAGTTCCTAGGTGGTTACTGAGGACTGGGGTGGGGCCAAGATGAGGAAAAGCCTCAGGAATAAGGAATAGCATCTCTTCCATGATACATATGTCTGAATCTTCTCTCAGGCCTAAAAAGCTTTAGCTTCCACCTTGAACCATGTGTGGCTCTGAAGAGGTTTTTGTTGTAGAGTCAGCCACTGTGGCAGACGGGCTTTGCGAATGCGCTGAAATTTGGATCTGGCACAAAAGTGATTGCTCTACCATGTAAGCGTGTCTTCTCTTGTTCTCTGGGTCTACAGTAATATTGTTCTTCTCAACCCCAGATATTCTCTGGGTACAATTTCTGGGTCTACAGACATTGCCAGTTTAACCATTAAAAAGGTCAAATTCATTTTTTAAAATAACTTAGACTGATTCCTTTTAATGTTGCCAACTGCCAAGGGGACTAGCCTATCCAGAGATCTAATTTATGCTCATTGCTGCTGTGAGGATAGTCATGTCTTCTCTCTCATCATTAGACGTCAGAATTTGGTAGCCTTTTTCCAAGCCTAGGTTTTCTGGAAGATGAAGTGGTTATGTCTACCAACTTTATTGTGAAAGATACATGTGACAGACGAGTTCTCCTTTATTTCTCCCTAAGTAAGTTTTTTTGTGTTAGTGCCTTTGACAACACATTTCTGCCAACATAGTCCCAGTTATTCAGATTAATAATACCACGACTTGAACAGTCGAATCTTAGCCCCACATTATTCAAAATGCATTAACCCATGGCAGTGCTATAACCCACTGCTCCAGCAGTAACCCTGATCTCCACACTGTCTCTAATAAAGTCAAAAGGATCACATGTTATCAAACGTATTTCACAGGCAGAAAGGTTGATGAGCAGAGGAGTTACATAATTTAAGTCAAGCTAAACAAAACAAAAACCAAAACCCTCAGAACTGGGCTCAGGGCTTGAGCTGAGCTACTGTCACACAGGGAGTCATCTCCAGCTGTTGGTTTGTTAATTGAAAACATGAAAAGCACAAGCCATGGGCATTTTCAGGAGATGAAACTTAGCATTTGGAGCTTTACTGTACCACAAATTTCTGCTCCTGATAGCCATTTGGTACCAGAAACAGAAAGAGCAGAGGGGTCAGGGGTTTTTGTAGAACATGATATCACTGTGTCCTCCAATACTGACAAACTCATCTTTGGGACAGGACCAGATTACAAGTCTCACCAAGTAAGTTCTGAGACTGTGGAGCAATTTGAAAAGGTGTTTTCTATAAATCCCCAGCTTTAACAGGTATGTCCAGGCCATCCTTTCTAGCACTGCATTCTGCAGGTACCCTCCATGCCTCTAGCTATTGTGTCCATGGGAGAGCAGGGTATCTTTCTCCCAGGTTCAACCTTCTCTAAACAATCCGTTTCATCTGTATGAGAGCAGCTCTTCAGAAAATGAGACACTAGAGAGTCAGCTGCCTTAGGATGCCAAGAGAATGATCTATTTCTCGTTTCCATTTTTATGTAGAATATCCGGAAGATAAAGTGAACTCCGCTTCTCTAATTTGAAAACAGTTCTTGCCTCCCTTATATGCAGAAAGGCTGAGGCTGACTTTGGATGGTTAGTCATTTGATTTTGTCATCTGTGTCTGGAATCCATAATGGGCAAGGGAATCAGATGTAATTAAATGAACAAATAATCTTCAATCGTCAATATTTCTACATTGTTTTATGTGCTTTGCTCTGGAGTTTTTTTTATCGGGCTTTATCTCTAATAGGCTCCCCAGAAGGACAGTGAATGTTTTTGTTAAGGTTTTTGTGTCTGTGTGGATAGCAACTATCAGTTGATCTGGGGCTCTGGGACCAAGCTAATTATAAAGCCAGGTAAGTCTCCGATATATGACAGTAAGGAAGAAGGCACTGGTTGAATAATGCATGAAGTATAGCATGCAAATTGTATTTTTAAGAACAATCCAGCCTGCTGGAGACAATGCACTCAGCCCGATGGGGTCTTTGCTCCCAGAGAAAGGCGATGTCAGCCACCAACTCTCGTGTTTAATATAGCTGCTTCCAGAATGAATAATGCTTGACTGGCCTTCTAAAATAGCAGAGCCAAATGGAGAGAGGATGTCTAATTCCCTCTGGTATGTTTAGAATTCTTTCCCAAAGATAAGACAGCCCATCCCACTGGAAAAAATAAATGGGGAGGGAAGTAGATTATAAAGTCATGTGGCTGTACCTTTCCCAGTGTATGAGAGCAGATGCCTACAAACCTTTTGGTCTCTAGCTGATAACTTGGGCTTTGGGGCTATAGCCCAAATCCCATAAAGACACCAATTAAAAGGCAGTTTTACTGGAATATGAAGGTTAAAGGGCTACTGGTTCTTGACTTCTGCCACAGTGGTACTAAGATACTCTTTACATAAAAAGGACACAATGCTATTCTCACCCCATCTCCCATGGCCCTTCCTCAGAGTTATTGTAAGGCTCTGCAGGGCTGTGTGAATTATGGGGCAGTGGCAACAAGCTCATTTTTGGGACTGGCACCCTGCTTTCCATCAAACCAAGTACGTGAGTAATAGGGTCTGTGTGCTAGATCTTGCCCGTGGCAAATGGGAGGTATCAACCATGTTTTGCTGAGGAGAGCTAAGGCCAACTTTGTTCCCTGCTATGTCCTCCTTTGTCTGTCACAACATTCCAAGACACAGGACTCTCAAAATTCCCCCACTCTTCTGAATGGCAACTTCGGTCAGGGAAGAAGAAATTGGAAATTGGGCTAATTTTAAGATAAACCCTAGGAAGAAGAGGGAATTGATTGTGGGAAGCTTGTGACCTCTGCGTGCTGCAGGGTGCCTGCTCCTGAGTTCTGCTCTCTAGACACTCATCAGCTGTGGTCACCCTGTGCAAAGCAACCTCTCTGTGGAGCTGTTTATACAATTCTGTATCAGCTTCCTTAAGCTAGATCTATTATTATTATTATTATTATTATTATTATTATTATTATTTCTCCTTCTCCTCCTCTTCCTCCTCCTCCTCCTTCTTCCAATAGAGACTCCAGAGTCACAGATGAGGAAGGAAAACAAAGGTTAACTCCATAGTTGAAGTGTGATTCAGCGAATACTGCCTGCTTTTGCTCCCTTTCTACTCTTCCTGGAAATTCTTTCTCTTTATTCTGGGTCCCTGTTTCTCTCTAACAAGAAAGGGAACAATAAAATCTATCCTGAACTCATCATCAAATCTGATGAATCAACATCACAGATACCTGGGGATGGGATAAAGTCACCCTCTCTTCAAATTTTAAATGCTATCAGTGAAGCCCTACTTCTTACCAAGAAAGTCAGGGCCTGCTGTCCCGACCGAGTCTACTCACCTTCTCCATTTAATAAAATGACTTTGTGCACATTAAAACCCAGCTGAAGTACAAGTTTGAGATAGATGAGTTCTTGGCATCCTTGTTTTTGCTTATCCAAACTTCCATCATGGGAGATGCTCACTTCCTTCAGGCCTGAGTCTTCCTAAGGTTGTGAGAACTTGTGGATATCTTTACTCCCAACTCTTTCTGACTGAAACCACATAGCAGCCCATGGTGGAATTTCTTCAGAAAATGTCCAGGCAATTACTTAAGCATTATGACACACTGAGAAGGCTCCAAAATAAGTAAGTAATTACAGACAGGACCATGAAGACTAGGTCAAGTTTGGAGGGGAGCTCAGCTGGTTTCCCTGTGGATATGGGAATATAACATTTCTATTTGTTCATTTCTACAATCTGTACCATCCGCTTATCCAGGCATTTGCCTCCTCAGACCTTCATATCTTGCTTTTTTTTTTTCTAAAATGCACCTCATATCTGAGGCTGAGCCCACACAAGGGACAAAATTGTTAACAACATATTTGATTCAGCTTAGGTAGATTTCAGCTCAGAGATCCTGGGTGGGGGAGTCATAAGAGCTTGTAAGTCTGCTCTTTATAAAGGAGAAATGGTTAGCTTGGTATGGCAGAAGCACTCTTTTTTTCTCCCTGTGATAAAAGGCCAATTTCCAGAAACATGGAAGTAAAGCAAAAAAGTATACCAAGTCTAACTGCCTGCTCTCCGGGATGCTTTGTATTTGACTGGGTCTTGTGAAGGGTTTCAGTAAAGGCAAGAAAGGCTGTGGGAATAACAATAACAGACTCTTCTTTGGCGATGGAACGCAGCTAGTGGTGAAGCCCAGTGAGTATCCATGTTCTGCTTATATTTGGCCAAACAAGTAAATCCTGGGACTGTAGCAGAGATGTAATTTAATACGAAAACAATTGTTTTTTTTTTTTAAATGAATCTTCATTTTAACACATGAAACATTCATGATGGCTAAGAATACAGCAAGAGTAATAAACAGATGGGAAATGAGACCATCCCAATCGACTTTAATATAGTAGCTTAGCGCTCTTTTCCAGACAGATACTGAACCCATGAGTTATTTATAGCCTCCATATCTCTTAAACTATTTCTGCAATGATTTGTGTGTTTATTATGAATTTGCCCACAGAACTTGTCTTGTGTTAAGAATGAGAACGGATCTCATTTTTGATGCTAATAATATTTATAATGCACCTTCTCTTCTTGTGTCTAGCACATATTTGTTCTTCAGTAGTTTAACAAGAAATCCATGCACTGTCCTGTTTTGGTAAATGTCTACATTTGATCTCCTCGTTCATGTCAAATTCCACTAAAAGCACAGCCTCATAGTTCAAATACCGTTGCGGGTTGGGGGAAGCAATCCAGAGAGGAACTGAGGGTTCAAGGTGGCTTTGTAAATACCTGAAAGGAAATTCATCACGAAAAAGGTTGCAGGCATGACAAGATTCTTGTTCAATAATCAATGCTTCCTTGTAGGATAAAAACTTATAAGCATACTCCATTGGAGGGGTGACAAAGAATGGCATTTAGGAGCCTGGCTCTCCTAAGGGGTGCTCCTAGGGTGTCAGTTTTCTCCATGTTGCTATTTTAGGAGCTAAGACTCTCACACATGTCAGATAAATTAAGAGGCAAGTGTTATCAAACTGACTGCAGGATTATAACAGGTGCTGATCATGACTTAGGATGAGCAACTAACGAGTTTTAAACTAGGGTAGTTTGTCTTCTGGTGCTTTGCTGGGGAAATGCTGAGAGACAGAGAAGTGGGCTGCTGGCTCCCTAAATTTGTTTCAGAGCTGATAGTTTAACTATCTCAAGTTTATCTCTTTCAATGACTGTAGTGAGGTGAATCTGTGGTGGGTGGGAGGAGGAAAAGGAGACACTGGAACTTGTTCTTTGAGTGTCAAAACAGGGTTGGTAAGCATTTCTTGATAGTAAGAGAATGTATCTATGGGCTACATACACATACTTCCCCAGAGCCAGGGATCCTTATGGGCCAAAATGAGTGGTCTCCACTGTCCCCAGCTAGGGACGGCTGTAAAGGATGCCACAGATATTTGCTTGGCTCAGGAATAGTATCCTCAGAGTTTGGTAATATGGCTTGTTCCCAAGCTTGTATCTTAGTGATAGTGTGAGGTGAAGGCTTTGCAATGCAGCTCCTCTCAGTGGACCTCCGCTTGAGACCCAAGCTGCCCCTTCCTGTCCACATCCTTGTTTAGGCTCTGGAGAGTGGGTGTCTAGCTTGGTAGCTGCCTGCCAGATATCTGTTGCCTGCAATAACAGCATTGCGTTTGATATCCTACAGGAGTTCATTGAGTTGCTGCTTTTGTAATTCACTCTCAGTGTCAAATGAGGTCAATAAGCAGCATAAAAATCCAGGCAAACTAGCCAGGAGGAACAGAGGCGGGCGACCATATAGATAGGCCTGGTTATTACAGCAGGAGAGGCGTGTGGGATTTGTCAAGTCCCATGAGGGAGAAATATCCAACGAAGAATACATAGCTTTCTCAAAAACTGTCACTAGAAGTTTTGGGTGTGGTCCCAATCACAGTGTGACACAAATGCTAACAAAGTCATCTTTGGAAAAGGGACACGACTTCATGTTCTCCCTAGTAAGTGATGTTCCATTTTCTGATGTTCTGAAACTCTCTCCCACTGAGTTGAAGGTGTGGTGATAGTAGGGTGGGAAGGTTTCATACACTGAGACATGGGGGTCACAGACAGTCTGGTCCAGTCCAGGGCACCCCACAGCTTAGCCAGACACCACATCCTCTACTACAGAAGAAATTGCTCCCACTCTTCCACCCGATACCCAGATCTTTTTCATTGTTTACCTAGTATGAAGAACAAAAGGGAAAAATCAAGAAACTTTGTCCAGAATCCATTTTCAAGTCTCCCTACCCCAGTCCACCCTACCCCACTAGTCCCCAGCTGACTGTAAATTCAACATGATTTTTGCCTTCATTAAAAATAATAAGGGTTTTGGTTTTTTTTTTTTTTTTTAAATGATTCCTACAATCTCTCTCCCACTCTTTATAAAAGGTCTGCTTTTCTGTGTTTGGCCTTTGCTGGCATCCTGGCTCTGTCCCCATGCTTCTTTATGCCCTTGTTCCAGGGATGGGCAGGAGACAATTTCTTTAAGAGCCACTTTGATGTCACAGACAACAGGGATGAACTGTGGCCAAGTGTAACACAGCACATGGAGTCTTTTCACTCCGTACCATTTTCCAGTTGTTTCCTTCTGTTCAGAAGCATGGCCACTCCTATTTTATGTCTGTGATATATTCAGACACAGCAAAGTGCTCATTTAAGGCCAGGACCAGGGATTTCCTTTGGGGTGTTTTTCTCAGGCTGACAATGGGCTGGACATTCTCAGAGAGCTCAGAAATGCCTTCCTGGATCACAGCTCTGTCTATGGAAATTCTATGGTCAGGGTAGACAGGCAAAGCCAGACATGTTTTTATTATACCGTCTTTTATGAAGATTAGAGATAAGGACTCAAAGGGAAAACAAAAGAGATGGTTAAATGAGGAGATTGCTGGATGATTCCTCCAGGAAAAAATGATTAACAAGAAGAAAGGCCCAAGAAAAACACTGGGCAGGCACTGGGGTGGGGTGGGGTGGGGGTGGGGGATGAGTAAGAAGATGGTCACTGTGGGAATTCAGGAAGCAGGGAGCTAGTCTTAGGAAAGGAAACAAGACTTTCTGTGATTGAAGTGCCTAGCCAACTCTCTAACCTTAATCAACAATGGCATCTTCCCTCCAATGATTTCCCAGGCATGTAGGAATGCCTTTGCCCCCAATAACGGTCTGTTAGGAGGTGGGGAGGGGTCTAGGTCCGGAGTATGTTTAGCATACATGAGGCTTCCGAGTCAGTCAGCGGAATTAAGTCACTAGAGCCAAGCAGGAAAATGCAGCAGTCAAACTCCAGCAAGCGGGTCGTGGGCAAGCACAGAACAGGACCTTGCTCTGCCCTGTGTCACACCCCTAGCTTCTGACCACACATCCCACCCAGGTTCCTTCTCCTGACCCCAGGAGTCCAAAGTCTTCCACAGAGAACCTGAGATTCCTTAACCTGGTCAAGTACAGAAGGGATGGTCTGGGGCCCAGCGGTGACTTTTAAAAACACTGTGGATTTCCATTTAATTTCTAATTTATAACAAAGTTTAGTTTTCCTAAGTAATACATAAAATGTTCCTATTGTAAACAATTCCAATTAAGGATAAAGACAGTATTTACTGAGGCCCTCCCCTTGATGTCAGCTTCCTCCCTGGGCCCCTATGCTGCGGGGTTTGACTCTCTTGAGCATCTGTGGAGTTTTTGCAAAGAAAGGAAATTCTGTGTCTACCAGGCACTGGGAGTAGCCAGCTCACTTTTGGGAAAGGTACCAAACTCTCACTCATACCAAGTAAGTCCCTCTTGCTAGCTAATTATTTTCCTGCAAGAAGACCACCCTCCATCATGCAGAAGCTGTCAAAACACAGGTGGTGTTTTCGTTGCTCGTTTGTGTTGGGTGGTTTGGGATACCAGTTGGAAAACAAGGTTATCAATGCATGTGTTCCCTGAGGCATTGTACTCAGGCTTTTAATATCCATGTAGTCTCTCCCTGAGAAATTATGTGAGCCCCCAGGAGTGGGGAGGTCCAGGGAAAGTAAGGGGGGGGGCAAGAACTGGAAACAAATGGAGAAAAGGCCTGTGGGAGGAACAGGCCTCGGTCCCAAGAGACAGGCAGTAGCCACTCTGTGAATTTCCCAGGAGGGGGTTCTCTACCAGACTCCTTTCAGGGAAAATTATGGCAGATAGAACGGAGCGGGAGAAGTGGCTGGTTATCTGCATTCCTCCCACGCTCTAACCTAATTACAAGGAGATTGTTTTGGCCATGGGCAGTCATTTCAGGTTTTGTTTTCCGGCTTGCCTCCCCCCACCTCCACCTGTCTTCTTAGAGGCTCCAGTCAAGGTTATTGCAATAGCACTGAGCACTGTGTAACACCAATGCAGGCAAATTAACCTTTGGGGATGGGACCATGCTCACAGTGAAGCCAAGTAAGTTGCCCTCTTCTTAGCCTGGGCCTTTGGGGAAAAATCAATCAAATCATTAGTTTGAAAAATACTTTAATCTTATGCATCTGCTTGGGCTCTTTATTAATGTTCTTTCCTCGGGCCAAAAAAAAAAAAAAAAAAGCTGTTTCTCTTCCCTGCTTTAAAATGAGGTAGGAGTGGAGAGGGGAGTAATGATATAAACAATATTTAAGCCAATGAGGAGGTTAGGAGGAAGCTCGAGGGAATCCGGTACCCCACCACTTTTGACTAGACTTCCTGGCAGGCTCCCTGGTCATGTGGGATGTACTTTGGCACTAATGGTCAAGAGCAGAAAAGTCCTCAGGTTGCTCTCTGTAATCACTTCCAAACTCTGCAACCCTCATTGCCAGAAAGTACTTTCTCACCTTTAATTCTGATTCTGATCCCTGCTACAATTTAAATAACTGCAAAGAACCAGGAGAACTTTGTTCATCTGGATTGAGAAAAATATTTATCCTCTGTGGAACATGAGCCTTTAGCCCTGAGTTCAATCCTATGGCTCCTGAGAAATGTCCTGTGCCCCCTCCAGACATTTTAAACTGAAGCAATGATGGGTTGGGCAATATAACATGAGTTCTGGAGACAAAAAAAAAAAAATCTAAATTCAAATTCTTGTTCTACTCCTTAACCAGCTGAGTAATCTGGGTGGGTTTCTTAATCTCTCTGAGCTTTAGTTTTTCCATCCATAATAAGAAGATAAAAATATATCTACTCTGATGAATTATTGTGAAGATCAAATGAAATAGTACAGCTCACATATTTAGCACAATGACCAGAATACAGGGAGCCATCATTAAGCCCCAGCCATTAGTAATAATGACAAGCGTCATCTCTGATGCATGGTAGAGCTTTTGCTTCACCCTCTGGGCTCTTCTGTCAAGGCTCTGTCATGCATCAGGAGCGGGGCTGGAAGAGAGGGGCATGAGGGGGGAGGCGGAGGAATGTCAGCCTGTTCTATGAAATCCTTCACCTGGGATTTGAAAGTGAAAATAGAAAGAATCCTGACTCATTTCAATAAAAACCATCCCTGTGTCAGAGACAGGGACAAGGCTTCCGTAACGCTGCATGGTCAGGACATGGTCCTGGAGACTGTGACTGCAGAGGAGGCATAGTAGACACCAAATCCTCACACTACCATCACCAACCTGATCCAGCACAACTTCCTCCAAGATACATGGAACCCCTTCCCCAAAAGGACTTCCATACCACAAAAACAGGAGAAACTTTAGAGGAAGGACAATGTCTCAAATTACGCTACTCATCTTGGTGGCGAAGCTCATTAGAAATTTGGCTTCCAAAACTTTTGTCTCTGACAAAGTTCTCAAGCCTGGAGATGGAGGCTCAGCAAAGTCCATGGAAGTAAATGGGGACCATTTATTTCAGGGGAAAGCTGGTGAGGGCCAGGTGGGAACAGAGTGCCAATTCTAAGTCTAGGGAGGGACTTATTAGACAAGACAGAGGGGCTTTGCTCTCCAGCCTGGCCAGGACACAGAGCACAAGATGCAGTTGATATTGCAGGAAGGGAGTAACAGTAACGTTAGTGGTAAAACCTTCCTAATGGGTTTTTGAACAGTGAAAATGAGCTGTCAGGAGTCATTGCCAGAGCACTTTCTCTAGAGGATTTTTGAAAGGAGATAGACACCTTCTATCAGGGGTGAGTGAAGTGCAGCACTGCCTCCAGGCAGTTGGAGGAATGAAAGAACCTCTTTAAGATTTCTGCAGCCTCCAGAGCCTCTCTCTGTGAAAGTACAAGACTGATTAGGGCAGAGCTACAGCCTTCAGGACACATGGCTTACTAGGCTAGGTTTTAGAACCATTGCTTGCTTGGTTTCCAAACTCCCTTTGTTCCTCAGACTCAATGGATAAATGGAATGATTATATTATTATTATTATTATTATTATTATTATTAAGCCAGAAGCACAGGCTCTGTGTCCTGAGTCATTTGTAGTGTTGCAATGCTTTGGGGTGCAGAAAGGAGGCTCTAGTGAGTTTTTGCTGAGAGCAGAAGCACTGTGTAAGTAGCTATGTCCGGGGAGTAACCTTCAGTCTTGGCACCAGAGTATCTTTGTTTCCCTGTAAGTACACCTGAGTGAAAAGACATGGTGAACACAGTGCTGGCATAGGGATAAGCTGGGGGTGAGAGGAGCCTGAGGTCCACTGTGATTTCAAGAGGGACTGAGGAATAAGCTTGGGGGTGGGGGGCAGGGATTCAGGCTTTGGCTAACACTAGGGGAATTGCATTAGAGGTCCCCTTCTCTGCTATGCCTAGTGGAAGAGAAACCTGAGCTGGTTTCAGTGTTGAGACAAGCCCTGTAGAAGGACAAAAGTCTCCTCTGTCTTTGGGACAGGGACAAAGCTGCTGGTGAAGCCAATTAAGTGGCAAATAATTTGAATGATGTGCTGTATAAGATTATCTCCAAAGGGATGCTCTACTTCCCAAGAACAGGCCTCCTTGAATCAAAAGTACATGGGAGCACAGATGAAGGCCCAGTATCTTGTCACCTTCTTTATCTGAGGAGGAGGGTAGTGTGGAGAAGGGAAGAATCACACAAGAACATCACCAAAAAGCCAGCTCTAGGGTCTGTCCCTTCTGACAGACTTCCAATAGTCTCAATGTCAGAGTCTTGCTCAGCAGGAAACTCCAGCAACAGTTATCCTCACTTAATAGATTTAAAAACTGATACAAAAGGAGATCAGGGATGGGTGTTGCTCCAACAAAAACAGAACAGGCACTGACACAGGTTTTCCACTGGACTCCAGAATCCAAAACACAGGCTCTTTAAAGGCAGTGAGATCCTCTGTGGCTGAACTCCAGCGCCTCTGAGGAAAGGTTTGGGATCAGATAAACTCTGAGCAGGGAGGGTTCCCATCATTGCAGAGTCTTGATGCAGTGCAGGCTTTATTAACCCCATGATGACTCTCTCTAGCTATACCGCTCAGAGAGCATGCCTCTTGGCACACATCATCCTCAATATCTTGAAAGAAGAGAAATTAAAAGAGAAGAGGAAAATGTTTGTATTTCACATCATGCAGTTCCCTCATTTTGTAGCAAGAGAGTTTTTCCATGAGCAGTTTGTCTTCATTTAGCAGCTGTCTTCTCTGGGGACACCATTTTGTAGAAGTGTTTGTCACAGTGTGACAACTACCGGTTTTGGGAAATTGCAGTTTGGAACAGGAACCCAGGTTGTGGTGACCCAGGTAAGTCCAATTCCTTGGAGCCTCACCTTCCCTTCATCTTAACCTTTGTATATAATTTATTTCCAAGTAAGCCTTTGAGAAATGCATTGGGAAAGAAGCCATTTCCCCAAAGGACAATATCCAGAGCCATTAAGCAAAAATGAGAGACTATTTTGGCATTAAATAGAAACATTTTTGGATAAATAAGACTTTTCATTACTGTCTCTCAGACTCCTGGGTGTATACTCTTATTCTCCTTATAAGAAGAAGTTACAGTAAGACATGTTGCCATGATTCATGCGTGATGTGGGAGCTGTCGGCTGTGGATTTGGGAGTGGAGGATTAGAAATGTGTTCAGGCAGATTGGATGTGTTTTTGACAGGGTATGTAACACAGTGTGAATTATAACCGGGGGAAGCTTATCTTTGGACGGGGAACCAAGTTATCTATCAAGCCCAGTAAGTATAAAATTTTATCCTTGGATTAAGCAATGTCTATGGATTACGGGCTGATTTTGACTCAATTATACACTATATAAAGAATGCCTACTGAGGGAGAATGGTGTCAAAGAGGAGGCCAAAAGTCTTCCTAGTTAGGATCTGGCAGCTCTGTGCAAAATGAGCCGTGGAGGGATGTCTCTGGGAATTGCTCCCAGAATATATGTATTGGGACTAAGGATACATGACTGATTACCTTGGGCTTTGGCTAGGATCATAGGCCTGGATTTGTGCAGTAATCAGTGACAAGATTTCTAATTCCTTAATGAGCTCTCTAAGGCGCCATTCACTCTGAGGTTATGTCCATGTTTAGAATGAACTATTTATGACCTAGTACTCTCTGTCAGAGTATGAGAAGTTACATGGGAAAAAAATATGTATTCATGAATACTGAAGGATACTTCCTATATCTGCTGCTAGCCATGGGTCCCCTTGTTTCCTCCCACAGATCCACTGCACACCCAGAACACCCTCCTGTGCACGGCCCTTGTTACTATCCTTACTACCTTTGGAAATATTAAAAGTGACTTTTAATGGGAATGAGGAATAAAATGTCTAAATTTTAAATTAAAAGCTAGCAATTTTCTAATAGTTTGATCTTAGCAAAAGTATTTCAATATGAAAGTAGGAACCAAATTAACTTGATGCCAGCTCCATGCCCACTGCATTTGGGTTCTGTAAATCTGGGCTAAGGAAGATGTAGGAAGTAAGGAGGACAGTTTTCTGCAAGCATATTTTATTGATGCCCATAGTAGAACTCTCCTCTGCTCTAACTTTGTGACTTTCTTTGAGTGGGAAAATCTGCATGGTGGTTTGACATCTAAAATCAAAGAGCATTTACTATGTATGGATTTAGAAACACCTATCTGATACTCAGAACTCTGGTGAAAAAAACGGAAATCAAAGATTCCCCTCAAGGAAAATAGAATTAGGAAGACAACGAAGGACTCATTTAGAGTTTGTAGATAAGTGATTTGGTACTCAGCCAGCCTGGCCTCTCTGTGGAGGTTCTTGTTGTTGGGCAAATCACAGTGCATCTTCTATTGGAAGCTGGCAACTCATCTTTGGATCTGGAACCCAATTGACAGTTCTACCTGGTAGGCCACTACAATTAATTCCTATTTACACCAACTGACCAGGGCACAAGTGTGTGGGAGTTATTTTGAGAGCCTGCTGTTGAGAATGAGAAAGAGCTACCAGCAGTGTCTACTGAGAAGGGGAAAGTAGAAGAGAGATGGTTGTCAAAGACCATGAGAGATGGAAACTTGATGCACCGATTCTACAGAAGTGAGTGGAGCAGAGAAGCCAGGCAGGGCCCGGAAACTTGATGCACCGTGGCTGCAGACTGTAAGGGAAGCTGTTGGTCTCATGATATTCTCTCACTAGAACCAACCTAATGCTACAAGATAGCTTTGCCCAGAGCTATCTAAGTCTTAAAGACTCAACCAAGATAGCTGGCTACATTTCTAGCTTTATCCAGCTTATTCTACACAAGTCCTTAAACACAAGGGTGCTGAGTTAGGATATTTAAATTAGGATCAGTCTTCTCTAGCTTTCTGGTGCCCTACCAGTAAAGCATACAGCACACTGCTTATCATTTTACAAGTCAGAGCAAGTAAACCCCTTGCCCTCCAAAGCTGCATAAGTATTATAATTACTTGGCTTAGACTGAAGTCACCTCTACTGTATTTCTCCTAACTGTGCTCGTTTGTTGAGAGCTGTTTAAATTCAAACAGTGTGGGTGTGCCACTGACGGCACTGAGGCTTCCTTTCTCTTGAAATTGCCAGAAAAATATTTTGCCCATAAATAATGTTTCATCTAGACTTGGAAATGACAGCCAACGCTGCAGCCTCTTTTTTTTTTTTTTTTTTTCCTTTGTTTCTTTTGTACTGAAGGGAATTTGCAAGAAGAAAGCAAAAATAAAGTGAAAAGTAGAGGGTTTTTTAATGTGGGGTTAGAAGGAGACCACCAGTGAGGATGTCAAGATACATTTGGTTGTATAAAATAGGTATTCTGACAGACGAGATCGAGTGGTCTTGTTAGGCCATGCTTGCAGAATTCCCTCAGCTGGCTTGCATGGCTCGGGATATCCTGAAGAGATGCTCTGGGCCAATTGCCAAGAACAATCCAGATCCAGATCCAGGGTCCAAAAGAGAAGTTTCAGATAACCCAGGAGCTAAAGGCAGAATAAAGACTTTCCTCAAAGTCAAATCTACCTGAGGGGAATTTTCACTTATAATTGGGAAGGCAAGGGAGGAGAGAGTGTTTACTGGGTGCAGCCTTGTTTCACAGATTGTCTGCATAGAGCATGGAAGACATAAGAAAGAACCCAAGCCGAAAACTAGAGAAAAGGAAATCAATAGACACCAGGGAAATTCAGCTGCCCTTCTCTTGCCTGTCTCTGATAATGAATGTGTCGTCTCTGCTCATTCTTCACTGTTCTTGGGTCCCTCTGGAACTGCACAGCATTCGTAGGCTTCCTTTGCTCTTCACATAACTTGGTTAGTCATGTTTTCATAACGAACCTCCCTTTGAAGAAGAGGGTTTTTTGTAATAGGGCTAAACATTGTGTGTCTAATTACAATGTGTTTTACTTTGGATCCGGCACCCAACTCATTGTAAAGCCAAGTAAGTTATCGTTACTCACACATTATACTAAATTCTTCGTCTCAGTCTATATTTGCTTTCTCAGTCTATATGTAGTTCTCTTTAGCTTGGATCCTAGTCCAATGTTTTGTCAGTCACTCCTTGTCCCTATCTCTTAAGCAGATATAAACACAGCAAACAAATCCTATGATTCTATTAACATTCTGAGACAAACAACTGTGTTCTCGATGTCTTCCATAAGCAAAGTTTCCAATGTAAGAGAAGCCACTACTTTTACTAATCAACACACAAAAAAAGCTGGATATAATTTAAAGTACCTCTGAATATCTATGATTTCAGAAAGCAGACATGGCTTAGTGTATGCATTCATAAAAAATTCCATAGCTAATACTTATTGAATTTTTGCTATATGCAAAACTCTGTGTAAATGCCCCTTGCACTAATTTCATTTAAGAGGCTGACGACCCTCTGGGACAGATATTATCCCACTTTCAAAGGTAAAGTTGAAATTGTTACCAAATGGTTCAGAGAAAATGGAGGACCAAGCTAGACCAGCAGCAGGCCTGAATGTTCCCACTGCTAATTCTCACAACCAGGGACTTGTTGAGGTTTGTACCAGATGAAATAGCCTGTGGCTCTGGTAACTACAAGCTCGGTGTTGAGTCAGGAACCACGATCTGTAAGAGCAGTGTGTGAGACGAGACTCTCAGTGCTTTCTGGATTCACAATGCTTTAAAACGAAATGGCGAATACGTGCATGAGCAATTTCATTCGGGAAGTGTGGTGAACGACCAACAAACAAATTGAAAATGCATCTTCCCTTTGGGTTAGAAGCCTAGCCTTTCTATATCCCTCTTTCCTTCCTCCCCACTTTCCTCCACAGCTGGACTTCCGTCTTAGGGAAGCCCTTACATGTCTTTGTTGATGACGAAATCAGGTAAAAACTGAGAAAGGCTGTCTCCGGGCCATACTAAGAATCTTAGAAGATAATTCTTTTTCCAATATTTGAAGAACTGTTGTGTAGATAATGGAAGAGTTTGACACCAAAGGCAAAATCAAAAGCAGTAGATGAAAAGGCGCCCAGCTTCCCGTGGATGCTCTTGAACACTGTGGCGGGCAGGTTCCCCTGTGAAGTCGGGCGAGAGCCCTTCGAGATCTTCACTCTGGGTCCTCAGGGCCAATGTGAAGAGCATTGTGGAAGGGGTTTCTGTGCCATTTTAGACTTTGGACTCAAATAACTCTGACATCCTGTGAACTCTAAGTACTAAAGCCCCATGACCCTAGCATAGAAGATAAAAGGGTGGGCTACATCTGTTTTGGTTTTTTTTTTCCTATTTTTATTATTTTGATAGCCAAGAAATGGGCCATCAAATTGCTCACAAGCTGAAGCCTACAGAGATTTTTACACTTAAAAGATATCGAAGTATGATTTCTTGGTGTAATAAATGGGGAAAGAAGAGATGCTCTGAAGGAGGACCAGAGGTTGAACAGGGAGGAGGGATCATTTTGCAGAGGACAAATCCGATCTATCGGGGTTTCATAAGTTCAGCTCTGGAATAGGATCCAAGCATAATGTAAGTCCTAATAACTGAAGCAGCCTTTTAGACTGCGAAATAGGACCAGGGGAGTGAAGGTCCTTCCAATTTAAACACTCTCAAAAGACTGTGTAATTGCTTTCTGATAGGAGACGACTATGGCTGTGGAAAGACTATTGTTACCACAGATCATTTGTCCCTTAAGATGTAGCCTCTAAAGGAAGACTGACTGTCTACTTTAGGCTGCTGGATGCTTGGGGAAAAGACTTAGGGCAGCTCAGAGCAGACAGAAGATAATTTTCAGCCCTATACTCCCAAGCCGGGGAGAGAGGATAGGGAATGGTAGGACAGGTTTGTGTAAAAGGGGCTAGCACTGTGTAGATAGAGGGTCAGCCTTAGGGAAGCTGTATTTTGGAACTGGAACTCAGTTGACTGTCATGCCTGGTGAGTGAGTTTCTTTCTACTCCAGGGAAACATTACCATGAAGAAATTTAAAAGGGAGACAAATTAATTTCATTATTGCCAAAAAAGAAATTTTTTTGAGTATTTCTTTGCATCACTACCTCCCAGGCAGCCTGGTAGGATAAAACAGAGGGAAGGGCCAAGACATCCTAAAATTGTTTGTTATTAGGAGCCCGTGAATCTGAGGAGAAATATCACTTCCTACCAAAGGGAAAATAGGCAGGCAGTTCTACTAGAACGGTTTGAAGCATCCCAAAACACCTGCTCTGGACCATGACCAACATTTGAGAAAAGGCTGAAGCCTACAGTCAGAATAGGCAAGCCAAGCTGGAAAACTGGATTTTCACAGGACTGGTTTTTCCTTGGTCCTGTGATTCTTGGCCCTCTCCCTCTGAGAGGTCCTATTGACTACCATGTGTGGATAGAGATCTCTGCATGGTACTCTGTAAACCCCTCAAGACTCCTGACCATCCTCCCTGGCCCTAGCTGCATCAATAGATTGTCTCGAGAAAAATTAGAAAAAGTCTGGATCTAAACTTTAATGGCAGGAAGTAAAGCTGCACAGTAGACCCAGGACTAAAGTCTCCCTCTTCTTTAGAGACTTCCTTGGTCACCAAATTAAACAGAGACACTCAAATAGAAGTGCATTGTCTGGAACAGTCAGCATTCCCATGCTAGGTGAAGAAGCCTGACTCTGAAGGTTCCAGAGTTCTTGGTTTTTTCATGTGTTAAGACATAGTCAACTAGACTCCCAGATGAGGTTAGGATTCAGACTTACTATCCTTGAATACTGAGGTCTAAATGGCCAAAGTGAGAAACAATCAAATTTGTAAACATAAATGTCATCCCAAGCCTGTATAAAGTGGAGAAGACAGGCTTACCCTGATCTGTCCAGATTGACTGCCCTTTATCTTTTCAAGCATAGGGAAGGTCCTTTACCATGTATCTGCTGTGTGTGGTTTCCTTAGTCCCTGTGTTTTTGCTTGGCCTCAGATCACTGTGTGACTAACAGTGCAGGGAACAAGCTAACTTTTGGAAGAGGAACCAGGGTGCTAGTCAGGCCTGGTGAGTATTTGGACCTGAACAACAGCTCTACTCCCAAACTTGGAAACGGAGCCTAGTCATCAGTTTTTAAGTGAAGGATGATAGTTTGGCCCAAATTCATCTGTATTAAACTTGGCTTGAAAAAATGTTTATTATTTCTCTTATGTAAGTGTGGGTAAGTGGATGGATGAAGTCAGTACAGATAAAAGATATTGCTATCTTGATGTATCCTAGGGTCAGATTTCCTAAAAGTAGCCTCTTACTGTCCCAAGAAGCAGAGACTAGGGGGTTGGGGGAAGGAAGAGGAGATGATTCCATTGCTCAGAATGGTTAAGTAATTCAACCATTTTCACAATGGCGGGCAATGGCCCACATTTTCTAGTAGAGTTAACTCTACTGCTGTGTGTGCCCAGCTGCAGCCTGTATAACCATCATTCTGATTTGTTTCCTCTGGCTCTCAGCTTTCCCAATCATTGTAATTGGTAACCCTTATCTCCCAGCTCACAAAATGTGTGTAAGGATTAAAAAGATAGTGTGCTATGAAGAGGAGTTGGCTAGAGGGGGCTTCATTTTATTTATTTTCTTGGGGAGGGGGAGACTTTATATTAGATTGGAAGAGGGGATGAGACAGAAACAGTACTTGAGAGGCAAGATGCTAAGATCAATACATGAACGTGCACAGCATAATTAAGGCATTCGATTAGGAGATAAAAGACAGCAAACCCAGTCCATCCCTTTGGTAACCATGACTCCATGAGATCTGTTGAGATGTCTAAATGTTGGTTCATGTGGGACATGGACTTCATGGCTTCAGCTCTGCCTACTCCAGACAACTCCACAAGACTAGGATGAGATCATGTTTGTGAAATGCCCTTGGGAAATATAAGTAGTCAGATGATTCGTGATTGTTAAGTTATATTTTTAGGCAAAGTTCCATTTGAGGGTAAGCCTAAAGGTGAACAAGTTTGATGGACTTTGGCTATGACTAAGAAAGGCTTTGATTTGGAAATAAGATGAGACTTTCCATTTGTGAGAGGGGGAATTCATAAAGATTAGTGACCAAGGCTTTCTCTGGAAATCTTCAAATCCATGCAATCATGTAGTAGACAAATATGCACTTGGGCAAGTGTACTGAGTGATTCCCAGGGTTCCCTTCCATCTGAAAGAGCACAGGAGTTTAATATTTTTCCTGAAAATATGTGCTTAGTATAGGATTATATCTGAGCCAAGCAAAAAACCCTGGGAGGTTTTACACTCTAGCATATTTAGTTTTTGTGGTGGAAGAGATCACTGTGGCATTTTCAAGTGGCCAGAAACTGGTTTTTGGACAGGGGACCATATTAAAGGTGAACCTTAGTAAGTATTTCTCTTTTTATGGATTCTGAATTGGATTCATTGTTGAGACAAGTGGCAAGCTTTTTGGACATGTAAGTGGGCTATCAAATGTCTCCATTCATCCAGATATCACGGGAAGCAAAGTACCCTCTTATGCCTTCCCCATACTGACTAGAAAAGCAGGCACTAGTTTATATTGTTTGCAAGCATAATAGGGAAGCAGACTGGAAGCTACCTCCTATTCCCAGCAGTCAACCCAATTCCCATCAGAGGAAGCTGCTCTGAAATGCCACCTTCCCTTCCACTTGGTCATCTTATGACCATACAGCCCTAAAGAGCCAAAGCCACGTCTTTCAGTTGCCTACACATCCCAGTCTCTCACACATGTAGCTGTGCAAATATGTGTCACACATTTGTATAGAGGCCAGAGGCGACCAGATGATGTTCCTGGGGGGTTATCTATGCTGCTTTGTTTGAGACAAAGCCTCTCACTGATAAAGCAAGGCTAGATGACTAGGGAGCCTCCAAGAGCCTGCACATCCCTGGTGCTGGATTACAAGTGCATACAACTATACCTGTCTTTTTGTGAGTTCTAGGCATGGGACCTGAGTGTGCATGCTTGCAGGGCAAGCACATTACTGACTGAGCTATCTTTCTAACCCATCTGTCTGTCTTTATCTTTTTCTAAGAAAGCATTTTTTGGTGATATTCACATCTCATACATCAGCAGAAAGAGGCATGATGTAGATGTCCCTCGTTGGCATGCTGTAATTTGGAGCCAAGCTTTGATCTTTCCACCCTCCATTATCTGTCTGTCAGTGAAGGTGATGATTAGTTCCTCCATATCTCCAGAGAGCAGACTAGCATGCCATCATTGCCTGGATGTCCTCTATCCTGTTACCCAACCTGATTTTAATGCATGCCATTTGGTCACCTGACCTTATAAATCTATGTTTATTTATTGTTTCCCCACCCCTAAATGTTACCTTCATGGGACAGTGACTGCTTTTCATTGTTTCTCAGTGTCTAGTGTTGTTACTATATGCACTAAGATCCAACCGCCAAACTGCCTTTCATTCTTAAAAATTATAGTTTTGAAAAAAAATTATAGTTTTGTTACTGCATATACAGACACTGAAAACTCAAGAGTCTGTCCATGGCGAAGACAGGACATGATTTCTATTCTGTCTAGCTGCATACACAATGAGTTTGAATGAGGGAGCCAATGAAGAATTTGCAGGGCCTCGTTTCAGTGTGCCTACCAGGCAGGCAGAACTCTGATATTTGGGAAAGGAACCATGGTATCGGTCAGTCCCAGTAAGTACCTGATAGCTATTGATTATGACACCTGCCCTTATCTCATAGCCTGTATCACACAGATGACCACAGGCCTTCTTATCATTTAAGAAATGTAGAATTGGGGTCTAATGAGGAAAGGAATTAAATTTTATTACTGGATGCAGTCCTCCATCCCATGTCTCATTGTATGTTCATAATTACATTGATAACTTAAGTGATAAAAGGAAATTTACTAAAAGGATGAATGCAATCTGCTAAACACTGGTGAAAATGAAAGTATCTACACGTCATCTAGGTTACAATGGGGATCAGAAGGAACAGGCTTTGGCTAGAAAAAAAAAAAATAAGTCTACTTGGTGAGATTGTACAAATCTTTTTCAAAAAGCAGTGTGTTTCAGAACTGGCCGGAGAATAACAGCTGCTATCCTCTCAGGCTTTCTGCTACATCTATGGTACCACTGTTGTTGAGCCTTAAAAAAAGGCTTTCATGGGCTTAATTCTATGGCTTAGCCTTTATTCCAGTAATCAAAAAGGGGGAATCCCCAGCAGAGCTCCCCAGAGGGAAGATAGCTGTATGCTGATCACATTAATCTGTGATCACAGAAGACTGAGCATTTTTGTCAGACAGCACGGGACCACAATTTACAACATATTCATTTGGGGACAAGATATCACTAAAGAGACGCTTAATGCAGATGCTAAGACCCACTGAACTTGCCACAGTATTTGTGGAAACACGGAGGTCAAAGAATTAACGGCTCGTGCAGACAAATGCATTCCCTGTATAAGAAAACTATTAAAATAAAGGCGCAGAACTGGCTGTGAACAAGACAAGTTGTGTAGGAACCCTAGAAACAACAGTTCGGAGAGCTGATCCTAAAGAAAGGGCAGCTTAGCTGAGCACATCCAGGTCCTCTAAATCTGCTTTGACTAGTGCATTGGACCAGTCTGATCTGTAAAAGAAAGTATTTAGTAATACTTCATAAGTTATTATAAGGATAAGTCATGTATGTGAAAATATTTTACAGATTCTGAAGTGCTACCCACATATAAAATATGGGTCTATAGACCAACAAAAAATTATTAAAAGCTGGGTCAGACAGAACTCTTTTAAGATGAAGAGACAGTGTGAGTTCTCAATAAAGGCTGTTTTCCTGTGGATCTGTCACCTCAGGCACTGGTTAAAAACACCCTTTCTTTCATGGAAGTATGTGAGTTAAGAGTTACTCTGATGAAAACAGGAAGGGAAGAAGCCATTTTGTAAAGACCTCACTTACAGTGCAAATTCTGGGACTTACCAGAGGTTTGGAACTGGAACAAAACTCCAAGTCGTCCCAAGTAAGTCCATGTCTGAATTGTTCCTTCCCCCTCGTGTTGTCTTCTCTAAGATCATAGCATTTGGAGCCCAAAATGGATACACTAGACCTCCCCCTTCTTGGTCATTTTCAGGAGATGTAAGCAAAGGTGTTTATAGGATTCTTCATCCATCCTTTAACATTTTAATAGTCTTGTTTCACCCTTGTTCTTTTCCAATGGGAAAGAAAGCTAAGACATTGCCACTGAGATCAAATGTCAAATCACAAAGTCAAAGCAGAGATCTGGTGTTTGTTTGCTTTTAACAAATGTGAAGTATCATGTTGTATGATAAGAGGGTCACTTGACTTTGAAGGCAGAATTCGACTTGAGTAAGCTCCAGGCTTGTAGAATGAGTTAACTGAGGTTGGGAAGCCTTTCTGTATAGTGATCTAAACCTTTCTTCATGAAATTGTCAATTGATTGACATCAAAATTAGGGAGACATTGTGGCAAGAATCTGAAACTGTAACTTGTGGAGTTTCAAGAAGGTTCAATACATCTGTTAGGTAAATAGAGTTGAAAATTTGGGAGTTTGGTGGCGATAGATTGAGAGACGTGGGCAGAAAGCAAGTTCATTTTTAAATTTGGTGCCACCAATGCCCAGGCTTGAGTTAAATGATCCGTGTGCTTTGTGGAGTAGAAAAGAAAAGTGAGGTGCAGCCTGTTTGTCGATGGAAAGCTACGGCTCTGAGTCTGGGTGTGTGCTCACCTACAGATGTTTTTGACTGACTAAGAAACACTGTGGACAGTGGAGGCTATAAACTGGTCTTTGGAAGTGGGACTCAATTGCTGGTGAGCCCTGGTAAGCGAGCTAAGGAAGGAATGATGGGAAGGCTGTGGGTGAAAGGTCTTTATGGTCCAAGGAATGATGGGAAGGCTGTGGGTGAAAGGTCTTTATGGTCCAAGGAATGGTCCTGTAATGAAAGACAAGCTTGGGGGCAGGGTGACTCACTGTTACTAGGGTCCCACTAGTTCTAGCAAAAAAGTGTGTGTCTGTGTCTGTGTGTGTGTTCACAACCCCACACTGGAAAGAATAAAGGTGAGTCCTCTGAGATTTGTGAGTCCTTTGCTAAAATATCATGTAGATCCAAAATGTTTGACTGTTTATTGGCAGTGGCAGTAGTCTAGCCTGCTTAGCCTTAGGTCACCTGCTCCTCATTCATTAAACAGGATAATAACGTCCAAGGTCACAGTCCTAGTGAGGTGATGTAATCAATGTAGATCGTTAAGCCTCTTGGCATATCCTATGTTCTCCATAAATGATGAGTTTTCTTTCTCCTTCCAAACTATATATCATGAGCTGAAAAGCCCTACACTGCAGAGCATTTTTGTGTAGAGGTTTACTACTGTGTGGATCGGGATACAGCAAACTCACTTTTGGAAAGGGCACAATGCTTCTAGTCTCTCCAGGTAAACGCTGCTCCCATCTCAGCTTTGTCTCCCTTTGAATTAAGGTTTCTGCACACTCTTGCTGTGTTTTTCCTGTGAACTGCCTCATCCTTGCTCTGTTGGTTAATAATCTGTGAATTTAAGGCTGTAGCTTCCTGGGCTCTGCATTTAAACGAGAAAGTAGGAGACATGCTATAAATAACAGGAGAACTGGTTCGCTAGAACAGGATGGAGCCTAGACTAAAACTGTAAATAATTAGGAAATAGTAGTTTCTCTAGAAATAACCCAGCCTGCTGGGAAAGGTCTGGACTATGTGTTCTTCCTCGGATAGCCTTCAGATCCCCCTTACCTTCTGTATCGCAAATTTAGCTGTGCAGCGTTGGTGTGCAACACGTATAGCTATAGAATAGAAACCCATTGCTACGAATACCCACTGGCAAAAACGAAGAGTGGTGAGAGCAAAGGATCTTTATATCCTGCAATATCTAACATGGCTCTTTTACAAAATACTTGATAAAGATTTGTTTAATTGAAACTGAGTACCCAGAGATATCAGAATCTCCAGTCCAAAGAGAAGGGAAAATGAATCAAATGGTACAAGGCATTCAAGAATGGAGAGGAGGGGAAACAGACTGAGAATCAAGGAGACCCACATTCTATCTCTGCTATCAATTAGCTATGTACCTCCCAGCAGCCTTTTTGCCTTGGAGATTTCCTCTCTCTATATTTTTTAAGCTGGGATGTGGGCTCATATCACCTTTGTTGCCCCCTTTCCACAAACCCTCTATGAATTTGCTCCATTTGAGGCCATAAAGTGAAAAACTTTTTCTTTCTATGAATAAGTCAAATAGTTATGTTAAATCTCAAGTGTTTTCCAGAGCCGTAGTGGTGGCACACACCTTTAATCTCATCGTTCAGGAAGCAGAGGCAGGCAGACCTCTGAGTTCAAAGCCATCCTGGTCTACACAGTGAGGTACAGGACAATCAAAGCTACACCAAGAAATCCTGTCTCAAAAAAAAACCTAAAAAGAAAGAAGGAAGGAAGAGAAGGAAAAAGAAAAAAATCTCAAGTATTTTCCAAGTCATTAGAGTAAGAGAGAACAGTCCTGTGGAAGACTGTTTACTGTGAGGCCTCAGACACTGTGGGAGCTGGGGAAGAGCAGACACACTCACCTTTGGAAGGGGAACCCTGCTAAGAGTGGACCTGAGTAAGTGGAGGGGGGTGTGCTAATGCAGTGTGTTCAGTGAATACATGGAACAGTGAACTAGGTAAGATGTGCTTTTATCATTGTACCTTATTTCTAATTGATCATAATCAAATGCTGAAGTATTAATAATGTAACCTCCAGATGTTGTCTGAGAACAATTTAAGCATATTTTCTTTGAGGTGGAATTTGCCATTCCCTTAAGACTTTTCCCAAGAGTTGAATCTGGCAGAAGCTCTGTCTAACATTAGAGTTTTAACCTGAGAATTTTGCTAAAGTGGAATTGAGTGTACAGAGGCAGCTGAAAGAGCAGAAAATGACATGGCCACTAGCTAATAGACCTTTTCTGCTTGCACTACCATTGTGGGCATCCAAGGTCCTTTTACCTATGCTTCAAATAAGAGAAGCCAAATTCCAGAGGCTAACTGGCCCTTTACACAAACCATGGTCCTCACAGAGTCAATGAGGTACAAACGAAGGAGCCCAGGGATGCTAGTTTCAGAAAAGAAGCTAAATTTGATTTGTTACCAACTCGCTGTGTGGTATTGAACCAATCGTTGCCCCTCTATGAGCCTCTGACTCTCTCAGGAAAGGGTGTAGACAGCTATAGTTCAGAAGCTCCCTCCTTTGTGAACCTAAAGCTCATGCTATGCAAGAATGTGGATTTGAGACTATCTCAGAAACAAAGTCTGCGTGGAGGGAGCATATTCTGTAACCTTAATGAAATAGCCTCGAGAATCAATAATCTAACTCAGCATATTAATAATAATAACTGGCCCATGAGATGCCTTAGGAGATAAAATACTTGATACACAAACCAGATGATGAGAGTTCAATCCATGAAACACACATACACACAACACACACACACACATCATTGTCATCGTCGTCATTGTCACCATCACCACCACCATCATCATAGTCAACAACAACAAGAGAAAAGAAATGATAATAACTCCCATATAAGTGCCTGTGATGGGTGGGTATAGTGTTAGATACCGTATTGAGTCTATAGCTCTATAAGGTAAGGGCAGTATTTTTTATTTTGCACGGGAGTAATGAGGCTCAGAAAAGTTTTTGCCCGAAATTCTATGGCTAGTTATCTAAAAGGCCTAAATTCAAAGCTGGCCAGCCTGCCTGACCTCAAAGCTCTGTTTGTTCTACTTCATGTTGTCAGAGGCTTTGTCATGGTTCACTTAGAAATGAGGGATAATGCCAATCAGAGAGGAGGGAAATACGTGGAACTTAGCTTTTCCATCCTTAGTCAATGCCATGAGTTAAAGATTCAGTAAGTCTTGATATAGATGCTTGTTCTAAAGGATTCTCTCCTCTCTGTAACAGAGTAACAGCAGAGCGAGGGCTGTTCCGACCACTCTGCATGCTCAGGTCTGCAGGGAGAAGGACACAGCAGACACTGCTGTGCTGGCTCCCTCCCTTCCCTCACTATTCCTCAAACCCTCCCCAGGCAGAGCAGCTACTGGTCACAGGCCACTTAGCTCTTATTCTAGAAACCATCTAATTCAGGACTTATTTACTTCCTAAAAAGCAGTTCAGATGCAGAAGGGTTGCTTTAATCATTCAATTTAAAAAAAAAAAAAAAAAAAAAAAGTCAGTCTGAGCTAGGCTAGGTCTAGAAGCTGAGACCCAGCCCTGGGGCCATATTCCATGACCACTGTTGAGTCAATGACCATCTTGCAGGCCACATGCAAGATTCATTCATGAACAGAAAACTTACAAAGCGTTTCCTAAAGACATATCGTGGGCTTCCCAGACCTGTGTTATGAAAGTGGCAAGTGGAGGAAACAGCCCATTTTGTCACAGGACAAATCACTGTGAGCAACAATGGGCTCCAAACTTATCTTTGGGACAGGAACAAGCCTGTTGGTTGATCCAAGTGAGTGCAATGAGAAACTTGATTTATCTTACAGTAGAGGGGACATCTGTCCTCTTCATTTCTTTTGTTATCTTTTGAGGGGAGATAAGGAGGTACCTGTGGCTTTCGGTGCTGTTTAAATAAGAAAATAAGTAGACAATAGAGTTACATTGTGTATACTATCCATGAATATCATACCTGGAAACAATACATAATAAACAGAAAGCACCAATAGAGAAAATCGAGGTAGGTCCTGTCTAGACTGGAAACTGTGTGAACGGGTTTTCTTCTGTAAGAGCTTTTATGAAGCTTGCTGTATACCAAGCAGACTCTCCTACTGGGTTCTGCCTTATTGCTTTTCATCTTCCAATAGTCTTGGGCAGATGAAGGTTAAAATGATAAGTCTCGCACTGCTTTGGTATAAGCACACAGACCCTGGAACACTTAATAACAAATCTGAGTGTGTTGTCAGAATCCCAGGCCCGGCTGCAGGTGCCACCTTGTATGGATTAATGTCACAGTGACCCCTGGTAAATGGTGGTAACCACCACTCGGGTGCTTTGCTTTGTTGTGTTTGCAGCTGTTGTACTAGTGTGTGAAGGATTACTGCTATGACTGTCTTGTTTGTAATCACAGCGATGCTGCTGGCTTAGAGTGTACATTTCTGCTATATTATTCTTTTTGCCCCTTAAAAGGAATCACTGTCAAGATACTGCAGGGGAGGGCATTTGTTCCTTTGAGTGATTTCTTATTTGTTCATTCAGTTCTCACCTCTCTGCTCAGAATCAGCATGGAAGTCACAGTGCTTGGGTGTACACTGTCTCTTTATTATCTCTCTTAGAAATGCATCCTTGGTTTTTACTTGCCTAAGCACTTAGATTTTGCAACTCAGAGTATACTAAGCTTTTAAATTCTTCCAAAACTGGCCTCTCTGCCCCAATAATAATGTTCAATAAAACCCAGTTCAGCTTAGTAAATGATTATTGAGTATCACCAACACAACCAGGGACTGTAGTTGACTTAAAAACAAAGAAGAAAACTGAGATATGATCTCTGATCTCAAGAGGTTCAGTCTTGGAGTGTAGTGGGGTGCACCTTTGATCTAAGTGCTTGAGAGGCTGAGGCAGGCTGAGTTCAAGGCCAGCTTTCTTTCTGTATGGTGAGTTCCAGGCTAACCAGAGCTACTAGTGACACCCGTCTCAAAAATAAATAAGTAAAAGAAAGAAAAAAAAAAAACTCAGTCTTATTAGCAAATTGAGGTTGTTGAAATGGTCAGAGAAAACAGTGGATGCTTTAAACTTCTTGGCAGAAGACAGATACAATTGTACCCCACTTTTCTGGGCGGGGGAGGATTCAACTCTGTTGTGCACTGAAATGTCTGACTTTTTTAAGGATAAAAAAAAATAGCAAAAGCTCATCAACAGTTAATATTAATATCCTAGAGTGAGATCAGGACAGAAACAGAACTGAGCCAAGCATGGGCCACCAAGGCTCCTGCTCAGGCCCAGAGAGGACATGGCAGCCCTGAGACACGCCCCACCGTGTTCTTAGCATGTGTCGATGTTCTGTAAGATCTACTCTTGGTGCTGCTTGTCCTGACAAAATGAAAGATAATTTTTGCATCTATCCACAAGAAAGCAGGGCCTTCTACACACGTGAGAAGTGGTTGCCTTCTCCCTTGGTCCCTGAGAAATTCTCACGCCCTCCAGGCCCAAGTAGGAAGCAGAGTGTTTCACAACATCTAGTAAAGACTCTTCTTTCCCATGAGGGGGAAAAGTGACGCCCATTGGTGGTTGTGATGAGGGATATGGAGGCTGTGGGTAGCACTGGGGGCTGGCACTGTTTGCTCTCATTACAAGGGCTCCTTTGAGTCCTCATACCACCCCTTACAGGAAATTTCAAGATCACCTCTTTCTGGGTGCATCTCCTCCATGAGAGAGTAGAACTGAAATGTGGTTGTTTTTGTGAAGCACTTACTCAGAGTGGGGCTACGGAAGCAACAGACTTACTTTGGGGAAGGGAACCCAAGTGGTGGTGATACCAAGTAAGTAAGTAGGTCCTCTGCCACAAATGGCCCTCTAGGATCCCCGTCACTTGGATAACTCCTTTTCCTGACTCCAGGCCAGTGGAGAGCGTACACCATCCATCTGTGAGGTTACAAACAAGTTTCTCAGATGGTCCTAAACTTCCTTATCCTTGCTTCCTCCTACCCTCTCTATCCAGCATCTCTGATGGCCACACTCTCATTTTCTTTGTAAAGCTTCCCTGACGTTCCTTGAGGCTTGCTTTCAAATTGAATAGTGGATTACAGAATTACATTCTGGAAGGAACCTTGGGGACACCTTGCTGCTGTGACTGTGGCAGCCTGGGATCTTGGTCAATGCAGAGTAGTATCAAGCTCCAGCCCCTTCCTCTCACCCTGAGTTCAGTAGAGCCACACAACCTTTTACTAACTATTCTCAAGCACAGGAAGAGATCAATAGTGAGTCAGCCAAATGCAAGGGCCGAAGATGGCTGGAGTGCCTATGTCAGCGTAGGGCTGCAGCCTGGGCTGTGACTTCCGTGAGCGCTTCCATCTCTGAGGTAGGCATCAGGAGCTCCATCTCCTCTTGACTTTCAAAAGTTGCAACTTTTTTTCTCTGGGGTTTCATAGAAACAAGGCCCTGTCTGAATCAAGGTCACTGGAAATAAATGTGATCAGATGGCCTTGGGTACCTATCTCCAGGCTGTAGAGAGACTAGGATAATAACACAAGTCACAGGAAGGGCCTTAACCTCGCAGAGTCTTGGTCAGACAGGGTTCGCAGGAAATCAAATGCCTGCGACTCTCACATAATGGGAAGGCTATGAATGGAAACCTTCAGGATATAGGAAAGAAACCCAGAGAAGAGCAAAGAGAGCTTCTGACAGAAGTTTAGGAGTGCACAAACCTGTGTAATATCCCCTAGAGTCCCAACTCCCATGGTACTTTCAGAAGCCCTAGAATCAGACCAGACTGTCTGCCCCACAGACAAGGCCCTGATCCTGGTGGTATTAGGATAGTCCTGCTTCTATGCTGACAAGAAAGTGATAGGTTTTTAGTGTAACTGGGTGGGGGAGCCAGTGGGCCCAAGGTTTCCTTGGATTGTTGTCCCAACCCAACAGGACCAATGACAAAGGGAGGTCATAGGAGATAGGTTTCATCAAAGGCTTTCCTCATTGTGTACCTCAGGAGGAAACTATAAGCCTACATTTGGAAAAGGGACCAGCCTCGTGGTTCATCCATGTGAGTACTGCAGAAACAATCATTGGGGAATTGTTGTGAACAGAACGTTAGGAAGGACATCCTACAGTGAGAGAGTGGAGTGGTCTGCACTCATTAACAGACTCCTTTGCTGAAGAGAAGTAACTGTCGGTGTGTCAGGTCTAATGAGGCTGCGCTGAATAATGGATAAGGGTTCTGCTTCAAAGGACAAATATCCAAATTTTGAGAACCAAGATTTTCCTCTTGTCAGGTCTCTGAAGAATTTTTCTTTGTAGCAGACACAGAGCCTACCCTACTGCTCCCTCTGTCTGAGAAACTAGCCATCTCCTGTCCACTCCATGAGCTCTTTCCCCCAGCTCACAGCCAGGATGCTGAGGAATTCTGGACAAAAATGGGCCTCCTCTGGCTTCAAGAATCCTCAGTCCCTTTCCCTATGTAAAGCACTGATAGGAATTATGTTATAATTAGCTACTGCTTACAACATGCCTGATCTGCCAGTGATGGGGCTCTGTCCTTCTTCAATCAGTACACTCATCCATCCTAATGATAGGTAATTAATATTGGACCCATTTTATAGGTAAGGAAGCAGAAACTTGGGGTTAGCAAGTTGCTCAAGAATGCATAACTCAGAAAAACACAACTGAAGTTGAGTTAGATCTATTTGACTAAAGGACGTATTATTAGTGTGAAGGAAACCACACACACAGCAAAGGTTGCCTGGGTGTAAATTTTTCCTTCCCCAAGTGAGGAGGTTTGGTCCAACCTTGTACATCCTGATCCTCTGGCCATAATAGCCATGGCAGAGTGACTCAGCATTTCTAGGGACCTAAATAAAGTCACACTTGTGTTAGTAAAATGCAGGAACTTTGGAGAGGGGAAGAGAAACACTAGGAGATTGTTCATTGGGTATAAACCTACAAAGAAAGAGGAATTAATATCAAAACCATGAAGAAGGCCACACAAAAGTTTTGTTCCCTGAGACACTCTGAGGGGTCACGGGCAACTGCCCTGTCGGGGGGCAAGTATTTGTACTGTCCTGTATCAGGGTGGGGCTCACAAGTTGTGGGCCAGCTCACTTTCGGGAGTGGAACAAGACTCCAAGTTTATGCAAGTAAGTGCCTGGCCTTAGAAAGTCTCTCTGCTCTCTTCCATGATGAACCTGTGATTCCTGAACTAAATTCGTGTATTTCCTCATAAGATTTGGTTGATTCGGATTCTAAATCCCCAGCCATTGGCTTACTGGTGTATTTTCTAAGGTAGCTGCCAAGGGGAGTTAACCATAGACCCTTTTGCGGCTCCCAAATCTTTCTTGGAGAAGAATTGTGACTAAGTGTAACAAAAGATTTATTTTTTGGTTTTGTTATCATCCAGTTTCATAAAAGATGATGGATTAAACTCCCCAAAGATAGAACTTTGGGGCACACTCTCAAGAAACTCCATGCTCAGCTAAGAGATAAGGAGGCATGTTAAAGCCTACATAATGTCAAAAACAACACAAATCAAAAAATTAGACCCTGCAGAAGTTAAAGGACAAGTCAGAGATAACAAATGAATCCAAGTATCAGGCCTGCATTGAAAAGAGAGTCTTTAGAGATTTACCCTGCAATGGCTACCCACTGAGCAACTCCATCTTAACCATCACATCACATCACATCACATCACATCACATCACATCACATCACATCACATCACATCACATTACATGTGAGGAAGGAAGACCAGGAAATCCAGAGTCTATGCCTCAACTTGTGAATTCAAGCTTGAACAGACTGTCATGGGCATGGCGCACACAAAACACACACACACACACACACACACACACAACACAAATCAGTGGGTTTTTTTTTTTTTTCCCAAAAGTACCTTCTAGAAGATTTTGGGAAGATTTCAGTGAAGAGGAAATCACTGTTTAAAGCATATTAGGTTTGGCATTAGTAAGTATTCTCCAACAGAGAAAGTTGTTAGGCCTTTAAAGCAGAGAGACTATAGAGTCCAGCCACATGGAGCATGGCAGAGCAAGAAGTACAAATTTAGATTGCCTTAGACGTCAGAATCTCTTTGCCAGCAGGGGAAGCATCCCATCTCTCCAGGGAAGGCTCCTCTGTTCAAGTTTGTTTGCTTATGTGCTTCACCAAGGGCCTCTTCCCTGCCAAGGGTCAGTTAGCCTGGATTAGAAAGCCCATCTTGTTTCCAGAAAACCAGAGCTTAGAGGCAAAAGGCAAACAAAACGTCTGTAATGAGGGCCCAGCACAAACAGGGTTTAGCAGGAAAGGAAGAGATCCACATCTCGTGATGTCTGTGTGTCCATCTGAGGGACCACCAGGGAGAGAGGTACACAGGGGAAATGGTCCCACTGGCATTACAATCATCTTTGAAATGCCCAGCTCCCAGGTGTGTGGTGAACTATGGCTGGAAGCTCAAAAATGTGTGTTTGGAAAAGGCTTTCGAGTTGACATTGTTCCTGGCAGGTAAACCTGTAGGGAAGATCCCGTCCTGTGTGTGGGAATCCCTGAGGCTCAGAGTGCTGTCGAGGGCAGGAGCAACTCAGCGGCCTAGGTGTTCTGCAGTTGTGGGGAGGAAATGAAGCTGTTTCGTAATCATTAGAAAGAAACAATCAGCACCAGCGAGGCCCCTAATTGTGGCCGCAGGAGTGAATAGGAGAATGAGCAGATTCAGAGCACAGAGAACCCAACAGTTAAAATTAGACTAGCATTTACAATGGAATTTTAATGTCCTAGAGCTAGAGGAGGCATATCCAAAGACCGAAATAAATACACATGTACGTTTATGAGATATTAACGAATAGTAACATTACCCTTAAATAGTAAGCTTGAGGAGCCTGGATTTACTTTATTGTAAGATTTTGCAAACTTTAAAATGCTAATACACATCGTCAGTCTTTCACTACATGCTTTCTAATCTTTCTGGGCTTTAGTTTTTTGTTGTTTTTTTTTTTTTTTCACAGAGATTTAGAAGGATGAGGCTCTGTGCTAACCCCACTGAGAACTCTCACTTGTCTACACAGTTCTCAGACTCCGGGGTTTGTGTCCCGTATGACGTCAGTACAAGGCGGAGCTTTCTCCTGGCTTCCTAGCCATGATAACTGCAGTCCATGCGTACCCTAGGAATTACAGGCACCATCTTAAGGGAGGGCCCTCCTACACCTCAGTCCTGTCACTAGGCATTGAGGATGCTTTCCACAAGCCGCCATTTCATACCAGGCATGGTGGCATACACTCATAATCCAGCACTCAAGAAACTGAGGCATGAGGATCATGAGTTCAAGGCCAGCCTTGGGCTACAGAGCAAGACCGTATCAGAAAAGAAAACAATGTGTACTTTATCATTTTACAATTAATCACACTCTTCCAAGGTGCCTCTTACATCTTTAATTGTGTTGTTGATGCCAGAAAGGGTACCTTCCTTTCAGGAAAACCTTGCTGGCTACAAGATGGCTGAGGGAAAGGTCTATGGGGCTATTCCTGGAAAAAAAAAAAAAAAGGAACTGTGGTGAGACTTCTCTTTCATCAAAGGAAAATTGACTTGAGGGAAAACTGAGGCAGGAGACGAGTGTCCCATCGAGGCTGGTCCAGCCCAGATTAGAATTCTTGTAAAGCACCTTTTTACTGTGTGTTATCTGGTGGCTTCAGTAAGTTGACCTTTGGAGCAGGGACCAGTCTGGCTGTGTGCCCATGTGAGTATGATCAGGCCAAAGATGGGTGCAAAAAGAACTGGTGCCTTGTTGATATAATCTCTAGCAAATCTTGGGATGCACAAAACATCATTTCTTATTTCCACAGGCTCTGGTGGTAGCTTCAAATATTTAGTTCTCATACTGAAGTCAGAGAGGTGCCAAGAGCCAACTGAATAAATGAAAATCTGGACAGGATAATTTATAGAAAAAAAATTTTAAAAGAATTGCACATACTCAGTGCTTTCAAGCGAGGCTGATAATATCAGCACCAGATAACCTGAACATTCTGGAAATTAGCTAAGTGCCCTTGGGGAGGAAGAGATGGGTTAATGGCAAACACAAATTCTCTTTTATTGCAGCAGGTAGTTAAACTCCAGGGTTAGCTAATGAGTGTGGTGAGGGGACACCAGTTCCCAGAGACTTTTCTCAGAACTGAGTTGAGTCCCAGAACCCGCACCCAAGGGTAAAGATGGCTGAGCTCTGTGCCTGGCCAGTGTGCTACGTTTTAAAAGGATAGAGAGGGAGATGGAGGAAGAGGAGGCTCTACCTTCATCAGCTATATTTAATAGTTTCACTTTCAACAACAAAATGATATTCCCACATCATTTGGTATCATGTGAGATATTGCCTGCACACAACAATCTTCCATTGGGAGAGCATCTAGTTCATCCTTGGTACTATTATCATGGCCTTGCCACACAAGGTTTATATTGTTGTAAAAAGAGTGAGCAACAGCTCCCTTGGTAAACAGAAATTGTAAGAAACCAAGAACTCCACTACATTTTAGGGAAATATCCTGAGACCCCAGTGGGCTCTGCCTAGTGTCAGAAAGGCTTCTTCAAAGACCTTACCTGTACTGGGAATTCAGTTCTAACCCTAAACTAATCTCTGGAGCCGAAACCAAACTAAGCAATCCACCATATACATACAACGAGTCAAGGACAGAACTTACATGTACTCCCTCTGCCTCTCTGTCTAAGACACTAGCTTGAGTTCTGGTATTTTCTTGTGTAGGATTGTGTTTCTAGAAAGAACCCATCCCACCCAGTACTGAAGAAACACTATCCTTGCTCTGAACCCTTGGCAATCATAAGGCAGGCAGTTGATAATCTAGATTCTTCCATTAGAATATCTGAGAAACTGCTGCTCTGAGCAAGGAGTTTTGATCTCATAAAATTCTCCTGAATTTATGGAAATCACTTAACTTACTTCAGTTTGGGGCCTCACAGTAGAACAGGGCAGGAGAAAAGGACTGTTTGTAGCAGAGACAGAATTGCTAAGATAGCAGAAGGGCTAAGTCTCGGGCCTGGGATTCTCCACCCTGAAGAAAATTATAATAATTTTATAATTTCCTCTGATTTAGGAAATATATAAAATAATTTCCCTAAATAATTAGGAATAATTAGGGTGCTTTCCTTCTATCGAAGGATTAGGTAGGTCTAGTAAACTTCTGTAAAGGTGTCACCTGCAGTGTGAATACTGGAGGACTAAGTGGTAAATTAACATTCGGGGAAGGGACCCAAGTGACAGTAATATCTGGTGAGTTATCCCAAGTGGCACCATTTGCAACCCAGTAGGCCATGGTCATGAACCCTCTCTCTGGAGATGTCCACTGTCCCCATGGCAGGGTGAGGCTAACTGAGGTCTCTTGCTAATTGTTTTACAGAGGTCTGCAAAAGGAGAAGGTATCACTATCAATCTTAAATATCTGTTTTTCTCTAGGTCAAACTCATTAAAAGATGACTTTAATCTTTCAATGGACACTTTTAAATGCCTCTAAGTAGCTATCACTCTAGATAATGTTAGGCTGAGAATAAAAAGCCTAAGACAGATAGATGTCTAACCTGTCCGCAGACAGCATAAAAAGTAGACAAAGGTTTAGAACTACTGTACATTTAACAACCTACAAACTATTTGAGGGTTGGCAACTGCTGGTGTAGATAAACAGACTCAGAGGGGTCAGGGTCCTGGGAGAAGGTGCCCTAGACTGAGGCTGCTTTCTGTGCCAGAAAAGATTTGTTGAGCCTTGACAGACTGATAAGATCTGTGTAACTAAGAGAGGGGAGGGAGGCAGAATTCCAACCGAGGGGCAAAAGATTTGATCTTGGGATAAACAAGGCACAGGCCTTTTGGCTTGTGTAGGCAGATCTGATAGTAAAAATAGATGAAGAGAACAAGACAAAAAAAGGAGCCTTCTTAGACAGTGGAGATAAGAAATACTAGAACATCCCAGGGACTCGAGATTGGGACGGGGGCCAGCCACAAGAAAACTGAGAATCCAGTTTAGTAAGCAG
Organism: Mastomys natalensis; assembly: GCA_021653895.1. Taxonomy (NCBI): domain Eukaryota; kingdom Metazoa; phylum Chordata; class Mammalia; order Rodentia; family Muridae; genus Mastomys; species Mastomys natalensis. The sequence goes on along the minus strand of JAJTUV010000283.1, from coordinate 1,417,714 downwards.
ACCAGATGTGAGGTGAAAGGGATCAGGTCTTTCCACGGCCAGGAATCCCCCCCCCCGCCCCTTCATCAGACTCTAGGTGAGTTCATCTCGGCCTTCTTGGAAGACAACCAGGGGTTGTTACTGCAAGGAAGCATTAGGACCGGTGTGCAGATAGGTGCTCCATCTTTCCCGACAAGCCTGCGGTGCTGTTTCCTGATGCTATCCACGCCTGAGTAGGACCCACATCTGTGTCACTAACTCTCGTTCCTAGGTTCCCAGTACTTAATAACAGAGCACAGATTTAGTGGTGAGGGAGTCTTCCATCACTGCAATGCCCCTGGGAACCTACAGCACCATGCACTCAGACACGCGCCTCTGTATGTTTTGAATTATGATGGCCAGTTAGAATCCAGAACAGCTGAACTTGTAGCTGAGAAATTGATCCAGTCTTGCTAAAGTGACCTCTGATGCCAGTGGTAAAATGTGTTTTTCTTACCAGGTAGGAATAGAATGTCTCTCATTGCAGGGCTCTGAGAGACAGAATCCCAAAGACCTCTAATTAAAGGCGATTTGTTTCTCATTTTCATGGGGAAAGGTAGGGTTGCAGTAGATATCTATGGGGCTGAAAATGAAAGGGACTAAGCACTAGAAAGTCTCTGTGATGAGACCTTAAATATTTGCCTGAAAGGGACCAGAACTCCACATCTGATCAGTACACCGGCCCAGCTCTGCTGCTCTGAGGCAGTCCCTTGCTTGCTACAGGCAGCTCTTGTCTTCACTCAGCATCCTAGAGCAATGGTGCCAGGCCTGATTCCTTTGGTTTAGGATCCAGCTGGAAGCCTGCATTGCCAAGGCCACCCTGGTTGGCTCCTGTGATCAGTCAAGAGCTGTGGGGGTGAGAACCACCAGGCAGGAGCCTCTGATCCCAGCCCTGCTGGAAACTCTCTAGGTGGTCTGGTGTGTTAATCCCTCAGACCAGCCTCTGCTTCCACCTCTGACACTGGAGGGGGTGGGGAAATAGTCTGAGAGCCTCACGTTAAAAACAAAATCCCTAGGAAAAAATAAAGAATTGTCTCAGTATGTACTCGCTTTCCTGGAATAAAGAGGCAGTGTGATTGGTTTGCTAAGTGGCGTGTTTTCATGGTGGAATCCTAGCACGTTTGTTCAGTGCTTTGTGGTTTATTCGGTTATTTTTATTTGGGAGAAATAGTCATTTCTCAGAACAGGCTGGATGGAGCGGGGAGTGAAGCAGCTTGTCTATATTACAGGTGAAAATTCTGAGCCTTCAGCTGCCTGTTGATTTAATCCAGGCTGTTGGGAGTAAATTGTATAGACAGGGCTCAGATGTGAGTATTACTCAACACATTATCAATGAGACAGAAATGCCCTGGTGATGTGATAGATTTTCCAACTTAATGTCAAAATATCACACCCTTACATTTCTCACCGATGTCCAGCCTACTTGGGGAAGAGTACCCTCCTAGAGAGACGTCGAGGTCTCTGTTTTCTAAGCTTGGTTTGATCCCGCAAAACAAAGTTGTTCACTAGACTCACTGGGATTTTGAAGATTGCGTTAAGTAGAAAAATGACAAGATGGTTTAGTGGTCCCACCTTCCTTTCTGGTTTTCCCAGATGCCAGGAAGGACCCCATAGAGAAGGACTTACTGAAAGCTAGAGATCTTGGCTGCCACTCACGACTTGTGCCTGTTGCTAAGCCTGAGTCCATCACAGGCAGCTACATCTAAGATGTCCTTTCCGATGTAAAGCCTGAGAACAAGACCGGCTAGTCTACAGGGTTCTGCTCTTGCCTGTTACTGGCATCTGAGTTCTGACCTAAGTTAGAACCCAAAAGTTAAAAAAAAAAACAAATCTAACATCAGTGCTCTTGGCCCACAGATATCAAGGACCCAGAACCTGCTGTGTACCAGCTGAAAGAGTCTCAGTCTGAGAACAGTAGTACCCTGTGCCTCTTCACCGACTTTGATTCTCAAGTCGATGTGTTGCAAAACAAGGAATCTGCAGTGTTCGTCTCTAACAAAACCGTGCTGGACATGAAGGCTATGGATTCCAAGAGCAACGGGGCCATTGCCTGGAGCAACGAAAAGAGCTTCGACTGCAAAGAAGCCTTCAAAGTGGATGTCCCCTCCCCCAGTTCCGGTGAGTGGGGCCCAGAGAGGTCTCCTTGCTTCAAGAGAGCCTGGCTCAAATCTATGATTTCCAAAAGCTGCTTTTGGGTCATCTTACCCTCATCACTGGTCAGCAATCCTGTTTCATTAAGGAGTGGTGCGTCCTGTCCTAGTGGGTCACAAAAGCAGACAAGAGAACATGACAGAGGACACTGGCCCAACGTTGGTCTCACGATTCTGAGTGCTCACCTTCCTGTCTTTGCTTGAGCCATGTGCCCTCTCTGTTCCCCCAGGCACAGTTTCCATGCCCTTCCTGTCCCCATCCCCCCAGCCGCCTGCCCTGATTTCTATGTCTGCCAAGTAGTGTGAGTACAGAGTCTCAGGCGCTGGAGTGGCCTAAGAAGTCAGATGAGGGGGAGGGAGCTCCATTCTAATCAAGGAAGACCATCCATCAGCAGAGGGACATGAAATGACACCAGGCTACAATTAAGATATGCAATAACTTAGAGTAAGGCAAGAACTGCTCAGAGAAGGGCTCAGAGAAAATGCTGTCACACTACAAGTTAACAGAGAAGAGAACAGCCATGCCCGAGCCAGAGAGAACCTTGTCAAAGCCCAAGAAAGGAGAATCCGGAGAGCAAGTAGAAGCTGCAGGAAATGGGTTGTAAGATGCAGACAGGGAACCAGATCACAGGGGAAGGCAAGAGAATCAGACACTCAAAGTCATCTTCACCTACACAGCAAGTTCAAGGCCAGCCTGGACGACCTGAAACGCTTTCTCCAAAAACAAATAGATGAAATAAAATATAAGGTTGAGTGCTGTGTGAGGGTAGAGTGTAGGTCCAGCAGAAGACAGAGAACACAGGAGACAGGAGATAGAAGCCCTACCTACCAGGTGACAGTAGGACTCCAGCGGCCAACACCACGTAGGCTTCACAGATAGAACCACACAGAAATAAGTCAATGGCCATCAAGGAAAATGGCAGAGCATCTCAGTCAATGGGACCATATACAAAGAGATGATAAAGGAGCAAATTTGGGGGTTATATGAAAATATATGGCCCTAGTCGCTGTTAAATATGTCTCGCTGCCTTTACAGGACTCTGGACTGAAACCTGGCAGGTGCAGGGACTATCTTGACTTTTTGGTCAATGTCATACAGCTTAGACTTTGCACAGCCCATATTGAAAGAATAAAAGAGCACCCACAGGCCGGGGTATTGGCCCTATCAGGACCTTTGCCCCAGCAGATACCCTTAGGCAGTATGTCCCCCAGTTCTCTCCCAAAGAATCACAGAAAAGCTGTGGTATGTTTTCCTGACCAACAACCTGTGGTGGGACAATTAGCATGCTTTATAATCTAAGAAAATGTTTTTGTTTTTCCTTTTAGATGTTCCCTGTGATGCCAAATTGATGGAGAAAAGCTTTGAAACAGGTAAGAGAAGGATCTGACCAGCGTTGAGAGATGCTGGGGTGGGGGGTGAGGGGGGAAATGAGGCAGTAATAACTTTTAGTGCACAGGGGAGGAGAGGGGGTGGATCTGGGGATGAGAACACTTCCAGTCCTGCCTCAACCTTCCCAGGGTCTGTCTGAATCCCAGAATGGTTAACTTCATTACTCATTCTAAGCATTTAAGAAGTGCCTCCGGTCTCACAAGGCCAGTGAGTCACTCTCGGGCCTTGGTGTCCCTTTGATTGGTTCCTCTGTGAGAATAGCCAAAGAAAACCACTTCATATCAGAGCAGCCCTGTACTAACCTTGTCACTCTAAGGACACTGGCCCTCTACATCTCGGGGAATTCCTTTCTAGAAAGGAAGTAGAACTCACACAGCCTCAGGCAAAGGTCTTGTCTCAGCACCATCTCTGTTCCACTCGAATAGTTACTGAGTCATCACATCTGTGGTTTCACTGAGGGGCCCAGGCCTGGAGCATTATGACAAGTTCTGAGCTTCTACCCCCAACCCCATCCCCATTTCCATCCCCATCCATACAGGGCCTCAGAATATTATATAGACTAAGTCCTTTTGGTGGTTTTTGTCTTAAAACACAATGCTCTTACCCTGGAGGAATACACAGATCCCTTTGCCTTGGGATGTGTGCAGAAGCTCAAAGAAAGCTCTAGGAGTTGAAGTGACCCACAGCCAGTCTAACCAGCTCCTGGGAAAGTCCATCGTGTCATAAGTTGCTGCACAGCCCTCTCATGCACATACCGTTAATAGCTACCGCCTCTTGGTTTTACAGATATGAACCTAAACTTTCAAAACCTGTCAGTTATGGGACTCCGAATCCTCCTGCTGAAAGTGGCCGGATTTAACCTGCTCATGACGCTGAGGCTGTGGTCCAGATGAGGTGAGAAAACACCAAAGCTTGCAGAAACCTTAGAGCTGTGGGTTCAGGGCAAGACCCAACCCTGAGAGCAAATCGCCCTCAGATTTAAAATTACCTTTTAAATCCTAAGACTGGACCTACAGAACTTTCCCACGCTCTACCCTTTACAAGTTGTAACACTGTTGCAACCGTGCCCTGAAACATCCGGTTAGCAGGACACAATCCTTTCAGCATCCTTGGTCCAGCCGTGACTCTCCTAAGATACCTGGAGAACAGCTCAGATCATCCTCATTTAGAAGTGATGAGAGTGAGGCCAAGTCATATCAAGGGTCACACAGCCACAGAATAGAGGAGGAGAAAACTTTGACCCTGATGCACATGTACCACGTGCCTCTGGCCCAGCCTCTCAGCGTGTGTATCCCCTTGCTGGGCTCTTTCTACCTAGCAAGCTCTTTCAGCTTGATATTCAAAGATACTATACTCATTACCCCTAAGCCTGGCTGCAGTCATCATGCTTCCAGCCTGACAAGGTTCCTGTCACCTTGCACAGCCCAGAATAACTTCATCCCCTCACACCCCTGAGGGTCCTAGTCCTCGATACCAAGCCTGACCTCTGTGCTTCCTCACTCCAGGTCGGCAAGATTGAAAGAGCCTGACTCCGAAGCTCCTTCCTCCTCATCACCCCTCCGATCCCTCTTCAAGCCAAAAGGACTCCTCCCACCTCATAAACAAGGCTGTCTGGGGTCTGGCTGGCCCCCACTCACAATCCCACCAACTGGATCTCCTGGATTTGTGAGGAAGGTCTCTGGAGAGCTAAGCACTGCTGCACCCTCTCAGCCCCTTACTGCTGCTGACCCGGCACAGAAAAGGCAGGGGCGGGACTTCTCCCGGACCTGAAGACCCCTTCCCCATGACGGATTCTCCCGTAGAATCTCTTGGAGAATGTTGTAAAGAACATGTTTTTCTGTGGGGTTTTTTTGGTTGGTTGGTTTGTTTGTTTTTTAAGCATCCATAAAGAAATGCATATTACCCTTTCATCAAGGTGTAGAAATTATCTCATTGTCTAGACCCTCCCTGCTGCTATGTGTATTGAGCCACATTGTAGATTATTCTGCTGCCCATGACTTCATTAAAGGTGATTCAGAAAAACCGAAACTGTGATCCTATTTGACTGGGTTTGGTGGGGGCATTTACATGCAGAGGGAAGCCGAAGTATCTGTCTATCACACTTGCCCAGACAGTTACCTCAACAAACCTCTCCATTCAACCTCTTGGAATGACCTTTAAAAAAAAAAAAAAATCCCACTAAGCAAGCTGTGCCAAGAGCCAGGAAGCTCCTTTTACAAGTGTGAGTGCCTGCTCATGCCCCTTGGGGTCACCCATAACTGGCAGGAGGGTTGGTGGGGAGGCTCTGACCTATAGTTGAATTTTACCGGTCAAAGATGACAAGTGTCCTCCAGGTTCTCACCCACTGGCTCCTGCCCTCCAGGAACACCTTCTTTGCTTTTACACTCAGACTGGCTTGCTACTGAAACTGTGTTTTGCCTCACAAATCTACTGCTGGGACTTGGCCAAGGACAGCAGGGGTCCCGAGCTCTCACTAGCAGTGAGAGTCCCTGACCTCACAGCACGCTGGTCTCTGCAGAGAGGGAGCCTCTCCTGTCAGTCTCCTTTCCCCAAGGGCAGGGATTCTGGTGGGAATATAAGTCAGAGAGCAACAAAGAATTGCCTGCTCACGACCAGGACTCCCCACCCCCACCCACTGCCACCACCCAGTACTTCCATGGTTCGCCTGTGTGTCTATGACCACATTAGCCAGAAATATGCTAATCCTCCAAGCCTTGTAACCCAGGCCTGCTTCTTCTTGTAGAGATGGGGCTGACCAGCTTTAGACTGTGATCTAGGGCATGTCCCTCCCTCCTGTGAGCTTCAGGGTCACCAGCTATGAGATGTCAGGTGCGACTGGAGACTACAGCAAAAACTCATGTTCCCTCTCCTGGCTGCCCCTGATTAAAGTGACCCCAGAACCCCATGATTTCTAAACTGCCTCATCTCTAGCCTACAATGAAGCCTTCTGAGATCAGTAAAGGGGAAGGCCTCAGGAGACACCACCATGACAGGGCCACCCTCACACACATGAGCGGAGGGGCGAAAAGCCTCTTCCCCAAACCCTCCTCGCGTGTCTGACACGATGCCAGAGACTACCACTGGGAATTTCTTTTAATTAAACCATTCTCTTCCCTGTATTAGATGAAAGTGCCCATGGGAAGGTTAGTGCAGCAAGCCTTTATCAACCATTAAGAACTTAGGGCAAATTAGTTTGTCTTTTTTTTTTCCCCTCCTAAAGTGGTAATTCACTTTGTTCTATTAAAAAAAAAAAAAAAAATCCAGTCAAAGAAAGCGTGGGTGGCTGAGGCAGTGCTCCTGAAAATTGGCTACTGTGATGCTGACACTAAAGGGGACCTTGTGGGCATGGGACAAAGTAAGAAGCCTGGAAGGCAGTATAGGAGCCAAAGACAGACCTCCCACTAAACATGAAAGAGGCCCAGGCCTCTGCTAAACCATGCTATCCCAGTGTCCCCAGAGAGCAACATCCAGAGGTCACTAGAACCCTAAAGTCACCTGAGGACCAGAGCGAGGTGATGTGGCAGGGAACTGAAGGTCCGCCCACACCCGTGAAGTGGGTAAACTTTCCTCCTCCTTCCAGGCCCAACCCAACCAAGGCTGAGGCAAGGCATGCAGGAGGCCATTAAGAGATCAGAGTCAACTTCACCCCTAGAGAAATCTCCATCCAGTCAGAACCAGAACTTTCCCTGATAGCTGAGGCTAAGTCTCCATGGGGGCTGAACAAGTGTGGGGAACAGAAAGAGGCTCCTTCGTGTCCAGTTCTGGGGCACCCACTGCTTAGTCTGGAAGAGGCTACTGAGGAAGCCTGAAGACATGACAACTTGACAATGGTCACAAGGCTGCCACTGCATCAGTCTGGACCCACTCACGCAGAGAGGCCCCATTCCCCAGCAAACACATTGCCAGGGCCAGCTGTAAAATGGATACCGCTAGAGTTTAGACAAATGCCCTACTCCCTCAGGGGCTTTATGCAGGCCAGCGCTGAAGGCAGAAAAAATGGACCCCTCGTGTCCCATGGCTAGGACTGTGGAAGGCGTTCTGAGAGGCCGTGGAGCATCCATGTAGGAGCCTCAGCTCTGACCACTCAGGCAGCCCTCTGAGGCCTCAAGGTTTGTTTTGTCTCATTTTGGTTTGGGGTATACCATAAAATCCAACTCCCAAATCTCATGGGAAACCCTAATATCACTTTATTACCAGGTGACATGTTGACAAAGGAGCGTGCTGGACTATAGACCTTGCTCACCAGTGGATCTTCAGTACCTAGCGCAGTTCCTGGCACCCAACAGACACCAACAAATGACCCAGTGAGGGTCCACCCAGTTACTGAGGAGGGGATTGAGCTTGAGGGGGAAATGGTGACATTAATAAAGGACAGGTTAGCCACTGTTTCAGTTTTGCAAGGAATAGAGTAGCTTGGCAAAAACTATTAGAATAATCAAAACTTGAATGGTGGACCCTTGAAGAGTTCAGACTCATGTTAGCGTCATGACTGTTGATTGAATCATGGAGGACAGATACTAGGAAACACCGGCTTCTAAAAGTCTAAACTCCGGTCATACATGAAAACCAGCATCCAGGGCCAAATGTCACTTAACGTCCATTTCGATTTTCCCAGTGACCCACACAAATTCCCCGAAACTTAGTTCCTCAAGAAACAGGTGGGAAGAAGGACTTCCAGCTTCCTTAGTACAAGGAGGAAGTCTACATCCCGCCCACCCCGCCCTGAATGTGAAGTCTGGGTTCCCAAGGGATACTCCCAGAGGTGAGTGTGAGAGACCGGTCGAATACTGTGACTCTTGCAGATGCGTACTGGCTAAGGGGCAGTCTGAAGGATCGCCAGCCCTGCTTTGGGTAACGGACACACAAACAGCCCGGCCGTCTTCAGGCCTCCTTTCATACAAACACATAAAGCATAGGATTTCCTCCAAGAATCACACAGACAGCTGCACCCTGAAATGGGTAAACTGGTCAGATACTGAATCAATAGCCAAAAGTAGAACAGGAAATGGAAAAAGTTTCCCACTTCCCTCCAGGTGTTTGGGTCTGAACAGCCTCCCACTTCCATGACGTCATGGTTGCTGACACTAGCAAACAGGGCACCCTTTGAAGCTCTCCCGCAGAAGCCACATCCTCTGGAAAGAAGAGTTAAAAATACAGAGTTAGAGATAATATCTCTCCGGGCCACGTGCCCAGAAGAGGTAGGCTGGGCCGTTACACCGCAGCCCAACCACAGGTGCAAAAAAGAAGGCCACGGAGCACACTGGGTGGGGCTTGCAGGTCTTGGTGGTAACCCCCATGTACAGCAGCCAGCTGGGGAGGCACTGCTGCTCCACTCCCAAGAGGTCCCCCTCCCCTGACTTCTATTGCCCTCAAATTAGACCAGTCTATATACTTAGTTCAAGGGAGAAAGTCTATGTCAAGTCCAGCTTGTGCTAGACAGGATGTGAAAGAGGCATCTGCCTACACACACAGCTAAGGCTGGTTCCCCAACGGATATCTTCCACAAGAAGCCCCATACATTGTCATTCCCACTCCAGGAGGAAACTTAAGTGTCAAGAGATAACCCTGGTGAACATCTGCCTCTCGGGGTCCAAGGAAGTCACAGAAACGTGAAGCCTGAACTGCTTCCGTCTTGGGAGTCCCACTCTGTTGTAGTGTCTTAAGATAGCCACACGGAGGCAGCAGTACTCCACCAAAAAGCTGCTTTCCCCTTGGTGTGTTTATTCTGGATAAAGAAAATCCTCATAGCCTACGGAAAAACTCTTTCCAAAGGAAAATAAACTGACAAGTGTCTTCTGTTTCACAAAATCCTGCCCTGTGCCAGTCACTGGACTCCAGACTTGTGAGATCCTCTTACCCTGCAAAGAGTCTAGGATTAGGCCCTCAGGCAGCAGGGGGCACTGCCTGCCCAGGTTTGGGAGACCCAGCTACTTCTTTCTGGGGAAACCCAGAAAGAAGCTAACCTGCTGGAAGCTAGGAGATGGAATATGGGGACCTGGCAGGCCCAGGATCCATGACTTCACTCCTTGTAATCTATAAACCCACAGCCTCAATTTCCCACGTTGTACCAATGTTCTCTCAGGTAGTTTAGGAATGAAAGTTTTCTTCCAGTGGGATACCTGTCAAAGGTCAGACACTGTGCCAGGTTTCAGGGACTCTGTGACTCCATACAGGTGAAGTTTAAGAACAGGACAAAGGGATAACCTGTAACTGGTACTCACATGCTGGGCATCTCTAGAGAGAAAGGATTGCTGGGAAAGCAGAACAAGGGTTTGGAATTCAGGGCTGTTGACCTGGAATCTGGATGACAGGCACATAGGGGTAAATGCCTGTCAAAATGCATCCAGCTGGAAAGCCTAGGTTTGCTGCATCTCAGTGTGTATAAACGAAACTCAACAGCGTGCCTAAAGTCAAGGCACAGAAGTCTGGACAGTGTGTGAGAATGAGAGACGTAGCGGCTGTAATTTTATGGCTTCTGTTAATATCTTCCCGGCACTCCTCAGACAGGCGGGGGTCAGGCAAAGCAGGGCCTGTAAGCTTCACTGTCCTTCCCCAACCTTCTTTCCTGGCACACTTGACTTTGCTCTTTCTTGATTTTTCATTATTCACACGGAGACCAGAATGCATGCCCACCTACTTCTCGCTGATGTCAGAGAAGATAATGGGTATGCTAATGCTTAGTGAACTGAAATCCCGAGGCAGACATAAAGCAGCAGGATGTCAGAATGAGCAAAAGGATGGACCATAATCCTGCGTGCAAGGCTGGCTGTGCTTGCTCACATGCACCCATGCTCCCCCACGCTGCGATAAAAGCCGGCTGCCACTTAAGATGCCGATGCTCCTGTAGGCTTGGGGCTCACCAGGTCCCCACTTAGCAGAGGTCACTCCTCCCATGACGGTGGCCCCAGACGCTTCTATGACACGTTTGTTACTCCTTCCATGACTTCCAACTTCCAGCTTTTGGGAGGCCACAGTGGAGAAGTTTCAGGACCACAGGACCCCACAGTATCCCATAGCCTCCCTGACACTTCGCTGTATCACCCACGAAGAGACACATTTTTCCCTCTTCTCTGGCACCCCAGGGGCTTCCCTGATTGCAGGACTCCTTGAGCCAGAAGTAGCAGGACAGTCTCTCAAGGCATCTCCCCTGTGCAGATTTTCTGAGCAGCACTCCTCCTCAGGCCAGTGTATCCCATATCATCCCAAATGGCGTCCCACCTTTGAGAGAAACCCAGGGTGTGTTTGTCTTGGGAATGTGAACATACTTCCCTTCCAGAGGCCACAGGATCCCTCCCAAAATCCACGGTGAAGCTGTCCAGTTCCACCCTTTCTCTGAAACATCCACATTAAATTTATCAACCAAGAGAAAAAAGGAAAACACCAGCTACAGGAAGCACATACAGATGTAAGAAGATGGGCTGGCAGAGCTTGAGAGTGAAATGGATCAAAGAATGTGGTTTGGGTTGTGGGAGCAACTGGTCTGTGTCATGGTCGCCTGTACAGGAAGAACCCAAGGTAAACCTAAAAGACTGTGGTCAGTGAAACTGCAAGACATGACTCTATCGACTCTAGGGTATCCTTCCTTCTCCTTGCTGACCCCAGCTGAGTTAGTCCAACAATGTGCCAGGTCCCATGGGCTGGCAACATCCTTGTCTAGAATCCCTAGTCACAATAGTGTGTGCTTGCTCAACATTGTCTCCTTTGACCCCACAAGCCTAAACCATTGGCAGAGTATTTATCTGCCCCTTTTACAAATTAGGAAGCATATGGACTGGCTTACATAAGACCACAGTGGACTGTGCTTCCCACCAGAGTGACCACGAAGTCTTATTGCTAGGTGCAGCCCTCACATAGGCAGGACCCCATCCCCCACCCCCACCTCCCCAACCAGACCAGTTCCTGTTATTCTGCTTCAGTGACTCTTCTGGGATTGTGTGCACTTACTTGGTTCCTCTTTGGGATTGAATTAGAACGGCAACCCAGAGCCCTGCACACTCCAGGGAACATGGGTGGACATGGTTCACCTGCTGAGGCAATACTTTCCATGCATAGACTGTACTGCTCAGTCTCATGACAGGATGGTTGCCATGGCAGGGAGGGTGTGCCGAGGTGCAATGTGACGGTCGGAGAACTTCTGCATGGAAGCTAGGGGTCAATCTCAGGTCACCAGGATTGCACAGAAGATGTCTTTACTCTCTGAGCCACCTTGCCAGCCCCATGGGTCAGAAGTTCAGTGATAAGGCAAAAATCAGAAGACAAGCTGGCAAGATGGCTCTGTCTACAGAGGCACCTATTGCCAACCCTGGTGACCCGAGTTTGATCCCCAGTACTTACATGGCAGAAAGAAAGAACTGACTCCTGCCAAGATGTCCTCTGACACACCCACAAACATGCACACATGCATACAGAAAGAAAACCACACCGTGTCAATATGCAGAGGACAGTGAACCATGGGGTGCCCGGCTCCAGCTGACCCACCTACAACACAGCTCCTGCACCTAAGGCTCAGGGAGCCGCCTAGAAAGGGGGAGGGGCACAAAGATTGTAAGAACCAGAGAAACAGGAAGTGTGCTCTGAGATTGCTTCTTTAGAAGCAATGTGAGAGAAGCTACACCCAAAAGTCTCACCCACCAACACAGTTGACTACACTAGACCTGAGCAAGAAAGACTCCGATAGACATGTTAGCACAGAGGAAGGAAATCAAACAGGCCCCAACCCTAAACAAAGAATGAGCAGCAGCCAAGGAACATTGAGAGTGGGAAACAGTCTTCCCCAGGGAAGAGCCCCCCAACTAGCTATCCAACACCAAATGGTCTGAAATCATATGCATACATATATTTCTGTTTGCATGTGTATACACACAATATCAATCAATAATTTGATAAGAATTTGAGAAAGTATGGGGAGGGGAAGATGAGTAGATGGGAGGGAGAAATGGAGGGAATGATGGAATTTTTAATTGCAATTTTTTAATTTAAAAAAGCCAATTGTTCTTTTTAAAAAAAGTTTTTTTAAATAGGGCTGTCAAGATGGCACAAGGTATATGGTAAGGGTCCTTGTCTCCAAGCCATCGACCTGGAGTACACACACACTAACAATCGACCTGGAGTACACACACACTAACAATCAACCTGGAACACACACACACTAACAATCAACCTGGAACACACACACACTAACAATCGACCTGAGATACACACACACTAACAATCGACCTGGAACACACACACTCACAATCGACCTGGAGTACACACACACTAGCAATCGACCTGAGATACACACACACTAGCAATCGACCTGAGATACACACACACTAACAATCGACCTGAGATACACACACACTAACAATCGACCTGAGATACACACACACTAACAATCGACCTGGAACACACACACTAACAATCGACCTGGAGTACACACACACAAACAATCGACCTGAGATACACACACACTAACAATCGACCTGGAACACACACACACTAACAATCGACCTGAGATACACACACTAACAATCGACCTGGAACACACACACTCACAATCGACCTGGAGTACACACACACTAGCAATCGACCTGAGATACACACACACTAGCAATCGACCTGAGATACACACACACTAACAATCGACCTGAGATACACACACACTAACAATCGACCTGAGATACACACACACTAACAATCGACTGGAACACACACACTAACAATCGACCTGGAGTACACACACACAAACAATCGACCTGAGATAAACACACACTAACAATCGACCTGAGATACACACAACACTAACAATCGACCTGGAACACACACACTCACAATCGACCTGGAACACACAAACAATCGACCTGAGATACACACACACTAACCATCAACCTGGAACACACACACTAACCATCAACCTGGAACAACACACTAACATCAACCTGGAACACACACACTAACGATCGACCTGGAGCACACACACACTAACGATCGACCTGGAGCACACACACACTCACGATCGACCTGGAGCACACACACACTCACATCGACCTGGAGTACACACACACTAGCAATCGACCTGGAGCACACACACACTAACAATCGACCTGGAGCACACACACACTAACGATCGACCTGGAGCACACACACACTAACGATCGACCTGGAGCACACACACACTCACGATCGACCTGGAGCACACACACACTCACAATCGACCTGGAGTACACACACACTAGCAATCGACCTGGAGCACACACACACTAACAATTGACCTGGAGTACACACACACTAGCAATCGACCTGGAGTACACACACACTAACAAATTTTTCAAATGTTTAAATTTTTTAAAGCATAGTGATCTACCCCTGCGAGAGCCAGCAGGAACAGGTCCTCTAGTGAGACCTCGCTCCTCCCATGGGCAAACAGCTCCATACGCTGCTGAGGGAGAAAAGCCTATCAGAGTCATCTCGTTCTGCTGTTTTCCATGAGGACTGGAGCATCTGTAGTAACATGAAGTGTCATCACGCCCAGACTCGTTAGTAATTAGCTCATCCAAAGCCTAATTCAAAGGCTTTGAGTCAGAAAGAAGGTTCACATCCTGACACTGGCGAACCAAGACTCCATTTCCCCACTTGGAAAAATGAGACTCCATCCTTGTGGGATTTGAGCACCTCACGCGGTCGCAGAATTTAAACAGCAGACGGGGACAGGCACTTAATACCACACACACAGGCATGAGTCTCACCCGTACACAGCCAGGCTGCTTCTTATCTTTATAGCCCATGCTTACTGGGCAGAGCCCAGGCGCCTAATTAATTATTTACAGAATTGTAGAGTCAGAGGGTCCTCTAAGGGTCAAAAGACAATATATGGCAGAACACAGTCTCAGTTCAACACTTAAGATCACGCAAAGCACAGTCCACAATACCAGGCTGCCCACATTATGCCCCACCCCCTCCAGAAAAAAAATGCCTTTCTGTGCACTCAGACTTATAAATTCAAAATTAAGCAAGTAAATATTTCTGTCGGTTCTGACATAGGAATTCTCAAACTTTTTTCTTTCTCACTAAAGTCCTTATTCAAGGAAAAGGATCACACATACCCAGGGAAAACTCATTTTTATGTTAATTTTTAAAAATTAGCTGTAGCCTTGTACTGGCTAGTTTTCATATCAATTTGACAGTCTAGAGTCATTCGGGGAAAAGGGAATGTCAATTGAGAAAACGCCCACCTCAGATTGGCTGGTGGGCAAGCCTGTGGGACATTTTCTTAAATAATAATTGATGAGGGAAAGCCCAACCCATTGTAGGTAGTGCCACCCCAGGGCAAGCTGGCTTTGCTATATAAGAAAGAAGGCTGAGCAAGGCATCAGGAGCAAGCCAGCAAGCAGCTTTCATCCTGGGCCTGTGCATCAGCCTTGAGTTCCTGTCCCCACTTCTCTGATTCCCTGACTGATGAATCATGAGCTGTAAACTGAAACCAACCCTATCCTTTCCAAGTGTCTTCTATCCCCTATGGTGTTTTATCAGAGCAATGGAAACCCTAAGATAAGTCTTAAGTCATGGGGTACCCAAATTTTGACCTAGACTTCCAGCTCAGAGCCACAACCCACCAGAACCACACTGAGCTAGCTCCCAGGTACTGGGAACTAGCTGATGCTGGCTTGCTGAATTTCCCAAAGAAGGGAACAAATCTCTGTTAACTTCCCCCAAGTATTTTCCAACCATCATAATAAAAGCGTTTTGTGGGCCAAGATCACAGCACATGATCAAAGAGCAGAGGTGTAGGCTGCTTAGAGAGGAAACAAGAGAGACATTTGCATGCAGTGGAGACAGGAAGTGTGTAGGCAGAAGGTGCAAAGGGCTGTTTCCCACCACCCCAGAGCAAGGAACAATGTACAGTAGTTGTGGTCAATGGCTTGCAGCCCTACAGAAAGAACACAGGAAATAAAAATAAACCACTCCACAGAAGAGGTGTGAGCTCCAAGCTGCAGGAAACAGCAGAGCATCCCTAAGTCCATACAGTACCTGCTTCACCTGAGTCAGCAAAACAAATACCTCGGAATGGGGAGTCATGAAGGAGACACAAAGTGTTTCCCTAAGTGAGGAATAACCACACCACGGCCAGTCTTTCTGTGCACATGAAATTGAGAATCACAGAGCAAGCTAACTAAAGTCTATAGCAAATTAGTAACCTGTGGCGAATTTTCAAATTTGAACTCAAGACTCCAAAAGTTGTAAACAGTAAAAAATACACAACAAGATATGTCTGCCACCAAGGGCTAGTCTGGGAAAATCACAACCCCAGAGACAAAAGCAAAGCTGACACTTAGAAACTCAGTACCTGGCCCATGCATGTAAACCTGCATGCATAGTAAAGGCTGTGTCTTCCTTGCCGAGTTACTGCTCATTCTCAGCTGACTCACTCTCTTCTGAAGACTGATTGCTTTTCAGAAGTATCTGCTATTGAATCCAAACTAAAACTCATTCAGATCTCCCTGCAAAGCTCCATAACGTCTGTGGCAATGCCAAGCACACTGAGCACTTAGTGACTTGCTCCTCACAGTGCTATGCTAGACTATGGCCCACAGAAGCCCTGTCAGGTTTTGACATTATATTGAACCCAACTATTCCTCAAAAGCTTGCTAACTGTGTAGAGCTACACAACCTGGAGTATGTCTAGTCATGCAGAGTCAATAAAGAACGGAGAGGCTGAAGCTTTGTCAAGCTTCCGGGGAATTGCAGGATATACTCAAAGCTGGAAAGCGTGCACCTCAGACTTGCGTGCACACCACCACCTGGGACCTTGTTAAAATGCAAAGCTCTGCTGTAGCCTGGGGGTAAGGCCTAGGAGTCATTTCAAGCAGCTCCTGAGTGGCCAGTACTACTAATGGCTGACTACCCACTGAATAGCAAACCTCCAGGTTTGGCAGTACCTTCAATCAGCTAGGTTAGGCGTAGTCAGCTACACCCTAAAGACTGATTTGATCCAGTGTGACCCAGGCAATGGAACTGTGAGTTCCTCTGCCTATGCCAGTGTGTGGCCCCACAGGACTTCTGGAGCACAGGTCATTTGGTAATGGGCTCCAGTGGAACACGACAGGGCTGCTCCTGAGCTGGGTGCAGAGCTCACTGGATACACCGTGGCCTAAACTTCACCTAGCAGACACTATCCTGCTCTGGCTTGGTCCTTAATGTGCTCTTCCATTGTTTCTAAGACCTGTGGTCGTAAGCACAAACCTGAGCTTCGTTTCTTCACCTACTTAATGAGAACTGAAACCTCTGAGACAACTGGGAGGTGAATGGAGGCTT
This sequence comes from Mastomys natalensis, assembly GCA_021653895.1. Lineage (NCBI taxonomy): Eukaryota > Metazoa > Chordata > Mammalia > Rodentia > Muridae > Mastomys > Mastomys natalensis. Next base: position 1,400,863 of record JAJTUV010000283.1, on the reverse strand, counting down.
GTGAGGGAGCACTGGAAAACAATGTGATAGAAATCAACACACACGCACATACACAAACACACCGCAGTCACATACCACAGACAGCAGTCTCTCATATACACACACACACACACACACACACACACACAGTCACAGACATGCAGCACACACAGAGACACCTGCCTGCAGTCACAGTCACATACCTACCTCTCTCTATCTGTCTCTCTCACCAGACATGCACGCACACGAACACGTGCACACGCACTTTGCACTTGGCTTATACTACCTAAGAGACATGCATTTATTTCACTTTTCCCCAGAAGCATATGGAAACAGACATAACGAGAGAGCACACAGTGGAGTTTCTGACAAGTGCTTACTGGTGCAGTTCCAGACAATGAAGGATTAGTAAAGGGCTGCCTGATCCAGCAAAGGACAAAGGACTGCCATTTTCCAGGTTGTCAGCACTGTCTTTTGTCACTAACTCCAATGACAACTACTTAATGAAAACAAAGGTGAAGGGTCACAGGTGAAGGGTCACAGTTGTGAGTTAGCAAGTCATGAAGAGCACATAGACCCGAGGGAAACGGATCTGCACACAAATCTGAAGGAACAAACAAACAGCACTCAGAGGCTCAGAGTGGGTAGCAGAGAAACGTTTAATTTGGAAAGTAAGGGTTACACTGAGGGGAGGCAGATTCTGTGTTAACAGACGTGCACTGTGGAGTTGGTCCGATAGAGTGAAGGGAGTTCTCTGGACATGCCACCTCACGGCCATCGAGAGTCACAGGTAAACACAAATCTGAAGAATCCATGTGCAACAAGCTGCCAGCTCAAGAATTCCGATCCAAGGGACATCAAAGAGTGAGCCTGAAAGAAGCAGAAAGGTGTGTCATGTCCCAAATCCTTCCATCTAGACGCTCAACCCAGGAGACAGCTGCTGCACTCCTAAGTGCATCACAGTATTCAGACCAGACTACAATAAGCAGAAAATGGCCAACTGTTTTCACAAGCAATGTACGAGAGTAGTATCTATAAGGATTATGCTCACATGTAAATCCAAGCTCACACCAAAGGGGGGCGGACAAAAGGCTATGGAGGCGCTGAAGAGATCGGCATCCAGCTCCTGACTTACCCGTCCTAACTCTGCATCAGCCACTCACCTTCTTGGCCCTCAGATTCCTCAAAGCTCTAATGTCCAGTTTGAGGACAGACTCAAGACCGTAGATACAACTTCTCAGAACCTCAGAAAGGGTCAGGTCTGGGAAGAGTAATTCAGTTCTCACTTCTCCTACGTTACTCTGGGAAGATGGGCAATGACTGCAGGGGGGGCTGGATTGCTGCTTAGAGCTGGGTGGATTCTGATACTAAAACACGTGAACCTTAGACACCAAGGCCAGTCACATAGAAAAGCTCAGGAAAGAACAGGTCTTCCGTAGTAGTTTCCAGAAAACCCTGTTCCCTCTTTTCCAGTGAGGACATACCTGGAAAGCGCTCAAACAGAGGCCTTGGGGTTTCTGAAAAGTTAGGACGATGGGCCTGGAGAGCAGCTCAGAAGAACGCTTTAACTACAAACGGAGCAAAGGCTGCTACCAAAAACTGCCTGATGGTGAAACATGCAAAATGGAACACACCTACTAAGAAAGGTAAGGGGATACCCAGTCTGTCCCCCAGGCAGAAATAGCACCATCCGATACTCCCCCCCATTCTAATCACCCTAAAAGAAAGCAAGGAAAAGTACAAGAAATGATGAAAATAACATTTTCTATATTTCATTCTATACATACAAATAACAACAGCAGACAGAGTCCTGCTCCTGGGATTGCGGGCTTTCCCCCAGAACCCTCTCTAGACTGGCACTACTGCTGGACAGATATGAGCAAATGCTGACCTCTCCCTGGATTCTGATCACCCAATTACAGCTGAAATTGGGGGTGATATAAATCAAAGACAACTGTGCACAATTTCCAAGAGCAGAGCACAGTCTGAGTCACTCTAATGTTACAAGGCACAGATCATAACTTCTAAAAGTGAAGGACACTCCAGAAATCAACTAGGCTAATCCTCTCCTTTTAGAAATGATAAATCTACAACTTAATAGCTTGGAAATTCTATCCACAGCAATTCTATCCAACCCAGTACCCAGCAGCTACACAGATGTATTTAACTTAAAACCACCTGAAATCCTGGGCAGGCAGGCTCTGGGGATGGTTCAGGTGGCAGAGTGCTTACATAGCACCATGATACCCAGTACCCAGTGTCAGGCATGCTGGCTCATGTCCAGAATCCCAGGACTTGGGGAGTGAAGGCATGAGGGTCAGAAGTTCAAGGTCTTCCTTAACTATAGATTGAGTTCAAGGCTGGCTAAGGATTCAGAAGAGTCTGTCTAATAAAAAAATAAATTAAGGAAATTAAAATGTAGTTCCTTGGTTGGTGAGTCCCTTTTCAGATGTCCACCAGCAGCATTGACCATGTGACCAATGTCTGTGTTGTGGGGAGGGCAGACTCGGAGGATTTCCACACAGGCCCAGGTGCTGTGTGAGGTGGCCACACTCACCACTACTACATTACCTCAGCTCTCCCAAGCTGCACCCTCCTACAGCTCTCCTGGACCACAGTAATGACGCCTGCCTTCGCAGAAACACCGAAGGTGATCTGTCTTTATCCCTTCTTAGAAACCACTCTTAATTTTTCCTATTTAAACAAGTTCAATATTTTAACAAACACAATCCTATGTGTGTATACATATATATAATCATATATATGTGTGTATATATACATACAACACCACACACACACACACACACACACATATATATATATATAAAAAATCATCCCTCACAAGTTCTTGAAAATAGAGAGCAACGAACATCCGAGCTTAGGATCCAAACATACACTACCAAGTGCTCACTCAGTCACTTAGTACCAAGGACTAAAGTCAACTGAAATTTGCCAAGGCCAAGTTCCCTCAGGTACAAAGCAGGTACACACACAGCTATCTGTCCCCCACCACAGGGCAGGCAGTAAAATTATCTGCACTGAGATAAAGGTGCATGTGGAAGACACATGAATCCTAAACATGTGGGGCTGACAAAGCATCTTATAGACAACAAATGGTTCTATAACCCTGGACATTTTATTTTGAACAATCCCACGTTAATGTCCTCCCTTCGGTAACCAGCAAGAATATGAATAAAAAGTCACAACTGGGGGGAGAGAAAGGGAGAGAGAAAGAGAGAGAGAGAAAAAGCCCAAATGGAGTCCACAAAACAGTGACCATCATAACTGTATTAGTGAAAGTTGTAAGAAATTATGATGAAGGCCAAGCTCCTCACTGTACTGGGATCAGCCTCAAGGTCCCTACCCTCAGGAACCTGGGAGTGCAGTGGGGGCAGGGGGCGGGGGTGGGGGTGGATAGGAACAAGAGTGAACGACTTTAAAGCAACGTGACAATGCTCAAGAGGTGTGCACTGTGGACCTGAGAGCCCAGGGACCAGGGCCCTGTGCAGCCCAGTGGGTGACAATGTTCTTCACGAATCCACCTGTGAGCTACAGCCCCGGCTCTCAGGAGGCATAGGAGAGGATGAGCTCAACAATAACCTGGGCTATAGAACAAGACTATCTCCAAAAAAATGAGTGAATAAATAAATAAGTAAGAATAAAAGAAATAAAGAAAATAAATTTAAAATAACTTAAAATCAGGGCTGATTAGATGGATCAGTGGGTACTCCCGCTACTCCTGACAACCTGAGTTCCATCCCAGGGCCCACATGGTGGAAGGAGAGAGCAACCCCTGAACAATGTCCTTGGACCATGTGCCACGCTGCCCACATCCACATACAGAGACACACACACCAACACACACACACACACACACACACACACACACACACACGAATAAATCTAACTACATCTGTCTCGCTCTCTGTCTTCAAAAGACCAATCAGAAGAGTTCAGCCACAATTAACCCTTTCTAATAACTATTAATACCAACCATAAAGAAGCTACCTGACTTTCCAGCCCTGAGGGCGAGGCGCTGAGAAAAGGTTATGGGACCCACTCGCTCATCAACTAAAAACTGAATAGTACTGCCAGTGGGAGCTCAGAGCTGGAGGCAATAAAAGGTCTAGAATAAATGAAAACCAAGTCCTGAAACTGACAAAGGGAAACCCTGTGAGATCCTACAGTTTATTAACACAGGTCTGAGGAACACAAGTCTGGGGTCCTGCTAAGGATCCTTGGCTCAGCACTGCCCACTCCTGGCCAGGATGTAGACAAACCCCTGGTCGGCATTTAAGCTCACCTGGGCCTTTGCTGCCCTCCCATGACTGGAAAGGAACTAGCTTTTGTTGTTCCACCAAAATACAACTCATTTGCTTTGTGATACACTCCCAGTACAGGAAAGGTGCATCCACTAGATGGCAGCAGAGTGCAGAGGGTATCATCTAGACTGTAGCAGATGACCCCACACCCATATACATGCAGGAAGTGCTAGGTGGGTTATAAAATAATTTAAAAAGAAGAGAGCAAGTGGTGGGGTACTAGACAGGGGTGATACTACCAAAATACACTACACAAATGTGTGAAATTGTCAAAGAATAAATTAAAACTTTTTTTTTCTTTAAAGTCCCAGGCAAGTGAGCTGGCTCAGGGAGTATAGGCACGGGCACGTCCCGAGATCCCGATGCCAGAGTGTGATCCCTGGGCCCCACACAGTGGAGAGAACTTTCTGAGGGAGTCAGTTCTGTTCGCCACATGTGCTCTCCACACCCACACACTCACACTACTTCCTTCTCTCTCTCTCTCTCTCTCTCTCTCTCTCTCTCTCCCTCTCTTTCTATCTCTCTTGCTCTCGCTCTCTCTCACTAAAATCTAGTAAATTTTAAACAATAATTTTTTTCAAGTTCCAGGTAAGTCTAGGATAAGGAGACCTTGTCTCTTAATTAACAATAAAGATGAGATGGAAAAGAAGGACTACATAATGAATCCCTTCCCAAGGTAATTCTCTAGATTACTATATTTTGATAAATTAAAAAAAAAAAAATAAAACCCAGGATTGCCTAGTTGTAAAAGTACAATCTCCACCCAGGAAGGCAAGCACACTTACGCTGTGTTGTTCCTTAGTATCCACTTCACTTCTTCTGTCCCACGGCCCACATCACCAGGAATGTTAACTCCTCAAATGCAACCCAACGTTGTTCTGTCTCCCTTTTCATTCTTTCTTTTAAAAACCCTGAAACCCGGCAGGCTGCAGCACACATCTTTAATCCCAGCACTTGGGAGTCAGACACGGGAGGATCTCTGAGTTTTGAGGCTAGGCTGGTGTATAGAGCAAGTTGTAGGACAGCAAGAACTACACAGAGAAACCCTGTCTAGAAAAACAAAAACAAACCATCCTGAAACTGGAGCTGGAGAGATGACTTGGCAGTTAAGATTATACACTGCTCTTTCAAGGACCCAAATTCAGTACCCAACACCACAACGGGCAGTTGCTAACTGCCTATAACTCTAGCTCCAGGAGACCTGTCACCTCTGGTCGCTATGGGAACCTGCACTAACATACACAGACCCACACAGACATACACATATATACAAATTAAAAATAAAAATTTTTTTAAATTAAAAAAGGAGTCTAAATTGGGGCCGGGAGATGAGAGCCTATACTTGTGGTCCCAGCGTGTGGGAGGCAAGGGTCGGAGGATCAGGAGTGCAAGGCCATCTTTAGTACATAACTTATTTGAAGTGACCTTGTACTACATGAGACCCTGCTTCAAAGCAAAAACAAACAAAACATTTCTCCCAGTGCTCTCTGGATCTCTCAGTGCCCAGTCCGCAAACGGGAATGGCAGGCTCACCTGCTTGAGGTGATCTGAAAATAAAATATTTCCCAAGCACTCGAACAACACCCAGTGAGCGCTCTGCCTGCGCTTCCTTGGCTCTCCTAAGTCACACTGACTTTTACAGCTCAACTCCATTTTCCTCTCATGTGCCTTCTCTTCCTGGTTTTAAATATCATCTTCAAATTCATTAAAGATTTTTTAAATGTCCATTTGTCAACTGGAAAATAAGGAGAATGTTAAGCAGCAACGTGAGAATCTAGCTCAAACTGCGCTGCCCGATAACCCCCGAAATTCATTTCACAGAATAAGGACATGGAGGCCCCAGGGTCTTATGAGTGAGTGTTTTATCAGCGCACTGAGAGGTTTTCATCCTCCTTCTGAGTCAGTGTGACCATTAGAACTCACCTGGCACAGTGAACACACAGCTGAACCAGAACCACACAGATGGAACAGACAAATGTGTGGGACAGGGTAGCGTGTATCAGGTGAAAGGTCTGCAGAATGTGCTAATTGATCCACAGACAAGAGCATTTCCCCACCTTTTCTAGGAGCCTACTATCTTCTACAAAGCGACTGGACACTGCAATCTGGGTGGGATTGGGTGATTCTGCATACTCTTAGCCATAATTCCCACCCGGGCATGTGGCCCAGGGCTGTTAATATGATCTGCACTACACAGTTCTGCTGAGCCTGCTTTCCTCTTTTGTCATAATTTTGAAATACTAAGTTCTTTGGAAGCCGAGACCTCCTCCAATCATGGCAGCACTAGAAAAGAATTTTCCATGATTTGTGGTTTTTCTAAGCCCAGAGAACCACCCTGGAAATGCATTCTGTCCCTTCCTAAATACATACCATAACTCATCTGGGAAACACCTTCACAAATCCAGAGTAAGGCAATCAGAAGACATAGTTTTTCTATGTCTCTTCAGAACTCGAGTTAGATCTAGTACCCATAAACTCAAGGTGGTCAACACTGGAGGCTACACTCAAGGTATCCACTGGAAACAGTTACCTGGGAACAGTCCGAGCTACGATCCACTCCTCACTCCTCCCCCACCTCTCACAGCAGCTCATTCTGGTGTCTGGTAATGCTCTGATCATGCCATGTTCTCACTGTACGTTTGTGGGTCTTTAACCTTCTTACGACAGGCTCTCATCATGTTCAGGCTGACCTCCACTTGATGGACTTTTAGTTCTAATCCCGCCTGTCCTTTCACCTGAGTGCTGGGATGACAGGCACACAGCACTGTGTCTGGGGTACAGCACTGATCCTGAGCCTAGGGCACGCACCAGCTGAAATACATCTCCAGCTTTGTTTCCTTTGTTTTTATTCATACTTATAAAACTATTCACTTTTAAAGGCACTTTACAGCCGGGCAGTGGTGTCGCACGCCTTTAATCCCAGCACTTGGGAGGCAGAGGCAGGCGGATTTCTGAGTTCGAGGCCAGCCTGGTCTACAAAGTGAGTTCCAGGACAGCCAGGGCTACACAGAGAAATCCTGTCTCAAAAAAACAAAAAAAAAAAAAAAAAACAAAAAAAAAAAAAAAAGAGGCATTTTACTTCCCTTTGTATGCCCACTAACTGGCACTGACTAGGGGTGAGGAGGAGGGATGGGAATCAGGCCTCCAATGACTGAAACTGTATTCGGAGAGCAGAACGAAGTGCTTCTCAAATGGTTTCACTGACTACAGCATCCCAACAACTTACCACTACCTAACGGGAAGGTCTACCCACACACACACAACTGTTTTTAAAGTGGAGTTATGTGCCATTTCCAACGCAGCTACAGTCACATACTGCACGTACTCTGGTTCTTGTGTGACGTTTCTGATGACGTCAGTAACAAAACACAGGTTTCCATGTAGTGATGTAAAGAGGGCGGTCCTGGGACATTTTCCCTCAAAAGGTTATTATTTCCTAAGATTCTCTTCTCTGGCCACCTGGAAGCAATAGTGCTAAATCTTACGGTGCAAAGGACAGGAAGGAGCACAGGCACCCGTCGGTGAGTTGCAAAGCACAGGGTCAAACATCAAGAGGCAGAGGCTACTTACATCTGTACTGTGCATGTGAGGAAGCAACTGCATTGTTCCGGCCGTTGCTCTTATCAAAGGAAAAAATGTATGTGTTTGGGGGGAAAAAAATCATGTACTTATCAGAGCTTTAAGACTCTGCTTCTGGGTGTAGAGTTTGAATGAAATGGCCATGGGCTCCTATGTAAAATGTTTCCACCCAGTAGGTGGAACTGTGTGAGAAGATGCGGAAGTGTGTCCTTGTTGGTGGAAGTGTGTCACATGAGTAGACTTTCAGTTCAAAAGACCAGGCCAGGCCCAGTCTCATCCTCTCTCTGCCTTCGGATCAGGATGTAAAGTCTCAGCTGCTGCTCCAGCACCATGCCTGCCTGCTGCCCTGCTCCCCACCTGACAGTCACAGTCACAGCACCATGCCTGCCTGCTGCCCTGCTCCCCACCTGACAGTCACAGTCACAGCACCATGCCTGCCTGCTGCCCTGCTCCCCACCTGACAGTCACAGTCACAGCACCATGCCTGCCTGCTGCCCTGCTCCCCACCTGACAGTCACAGTCACAGCACCATGCCTGCCTGCTGCCCTGCTCCCCACCTGACAGTCACAGTCACAGCACCATGCCTGCCTGCTGCCCTGCTCCCCATCTGACAGTCACAGTCACAGCACCATGCCTGCCTGCTGCCCTGCTCCCACCCTGACAGTCACAGACTCTAACTCTGCAACAATGAATACCAAATTAAACACTTTCTTCTACAAGTTGCTTCTGCCATGGTGTCTTGTCACAGTATTGGTAAAGTAACTGAGACAAGAAGGGAGAATGGAGAGGAGGGCACACAACCTATGAAGGGAGGGTAGAGAGGGCTTTCAGCTCTACAAAAGGGATCTAGGCCTGCCTGTGTTTCCCCATCAGAATTCTGTAAAGTTTGTTTGGCGGGAAGACAGCTTCGATGCCTGATAAGGGATGTAAAAATGAACTAAATGCTACTAGTCTGGTTCCAAATCTTCTCACAAGTTAACCCAACTTTACCATTTAAGGGCACACATTTCTAAGAACCAGCTGTCATTCATTCACACTACTCTGAATACCAATCAGGCAACAATGGCCATATTCAATATTTAATCTTTCTTCAAAAGCCCTCGGGTGCACACCTGTAGTCCACAGGCTGATGAGCTGATACTAATGCACTCTGAACTCCAGGAAAGCCTGCAAACATCCTACAGCACTATGGGAACTCGGCCAACCAGGACCAGAACCAGCCCATCTAATTTCACCTGCTGGAATCAGCACAGCAGGACAAGACTGGGATCGCCACTTACGGTCCGCCAATCTCCAACTCCACAGTAAGGAAACGGGAGCAGTTCAGCCAACGAAGTTCATGACGACAAGGTGCAGGATAGTGCTGGCAAAGAGAAAATCAGCAAAGGCTCGCTCTGGAGAGATGCCCTGGAAATCCGCCTTGTTCTGGGGGTTGATCTGTATTCTCAAGCAAACTGGGTAAGAAACAACACAAAAGTCATTATTCAGAAACATAAAACAAATGACTGCCAATCAATACACAAATACATCCCGTGATGAAATGAAAGCACCACACCCAAGAGGCATGCACAGGAGTGACGCCTATCATGTGCATCCCACTAGAAAAGTTAATGTCTGTTAACAGTACAGAGGGAGTTATATAGCACAGGTAGACAAAGAAATACTATATGGCAATGGAAAGGGAATTCTGCACACTCCAAACATAAAGAGTACACACTAGACGATGACATACATATGGAGCCTTAAAACTAGACAAACCAGCCAGACATGGTGGTACACACCTGTAATCCCAGAATGTGGGAAGCTGAGGGAGGACAGCCACAAGTTTAGAGACTAGTCTGGACTATAGAGTTAAGACACTCAAAAAAGCAAGACAACAAAAATAAACAAACAAAATAGGCGAAATAAATCTATTGAGTAGCGTTAAGTCAGATAGTGGTTTTCATCTCTCATGGACAGAAACATGTCTTCAAAAATGCAAGGACCCTTGTATGGTACTGATAATGTTCTGTCCTGATTTGGATAGTTAGATCAGAGTATTTAAAACCTCATCCCAAATTAGGTGCTACACAGCTGTAACCTGGTACTTCTGAGACAGATGTAAGGGAGATTCACTCAAGGTCATCTCCAACTCCATGGCAAGTCAAGGTGAACTGAGTTACATAAGATACTGTCTCAAATTATAAAACTAGGGCTGGTGAGATGGCTCAGCAGTTAAGAGCACCGGCTGCTCTTCAGGAGGTCATGAGTTCAAATCCCAGCCACCACAAGGTGGCTCACATCCATTCTTAATGAGATCTGATGCCCTTCAATATAGGAGTCTGAAGACAGCTACAGTGTACTTTGGGCCAGAAAGAGCAGGGCCCAGAGCAAGCGGGGGCCAGAGCGAGTGGGAGAAGGGAAGGGGGAAAAAATTACAAAACTAAAACTAAGATTTTAAGATAGCTTACTGGTAAGGGCATTTGCCAACAAGCCTGACAGCTTTCATACACACATACAATAACTAAAACCGGTAAAAAAATAAATAGAAAAATAAAACCCATAAAATTATATACCTTTACAATCTTAACTATCCTTTATTAAAGGAAAAGTAAAGGGGAAAAAACAACACTTCAGAGTTATGCTAAAAACTGTAAGCTTAGTCACACTTCTACCTCCTAAACGCCTAAGCAATCTCTTAAGCTGGTTGATTTAGAGATGTCTAATTATACCTACGTGGGGCGATAGATACCGCAGGAACAAAAGTCGGGATGAATGACAACGCTATGACATCCTGACCATCTTCTACAAGAAGTGTGCATGACAACACGGCAGAGATCTTAAGTACAGCTGATGGTTCACAAGGACCTCCTACTGTGGACAAACTATCTTTGGTAAAGTTATAGTGACTTTATTTGTCTCAAAAGACAACAGAAGATCCAACACACAAGACTCTTGACAGTGATCTCTAGTCCCGAGTTTCTGCATCCCTGCAGTCGCTAGCGAGGCGGCAGCCAGTCACCCAGACATGAAAAGAAGCTCCAGGGGCATTCTCTGCTCAAACACCTTTTATGGCTTCAATAAATTATCGCACCTGCTTCAGGCTAGCATTCGCTCCAATATTAACAAAGAATCCACTCAGAAGACAGAATGATCAGATTAGTCCTCCAGAGTTCATCACCATGGCAACAGTTCCATCACCTAAGCACTGACCTTTACGAAGGGCACTGGCTGGAGTAAGGAAACCACTTAAAACCTTGCGGTAAAAGGCCAGGTTAGTCCACCTTTGGGTGAAAGCTACTGGCAATACCACTTAATATTTAAAATGTTTTTTACTTTTTGATAATGAATGTGTCTTACAAAACACAGTATGTTTGTAAAATTGAAAGAAAAAAAAAAAAAGGAAATGGTCCAAATGTCACCAAGGGGGATAATTAAATCATACTACACACCTGCAATGAAATCCTATGCAATTATTCAGAATAAGGTAAATTCTCTATACACTGACAAGAAAGCTATCCACTTTTACTGAAATGAAAAAAATAGCCAAAAGCACTAACTCATGTCAGTTTTTGTGTGTGTGTCTGTAGTGTGTGTATATATGTACATCTTCCTATGTGCTGTACATGGTAGGTACACACATACATGTATGTGGAGACCAGAAGTTGAATTCAGGAGTCTTCCTCATTCACATCCCACCTAATTTTTTTCAATGATTTATTTTTATCGTGTGTGTGTGTGTGTGTGTGTGTGTGTGTGTGTGTTTCATCTGTATGCCAGGTCTATATGACCTGTGTATACAGATGCTCCTAAAAGCTGGACTCATTGGAGGTTCTGGAAATCAAACTCAGATCCTCTGGAAGTGCAGGAAGTGATCTTAACCACTGAGCCATCTCTCCAATCCACCTATCTTGGTTTTTGAGATAGGAGTTCCCGTATAACTCATGGATTCCTACTGACGTTCTCACTGAAGCTTAGATTCCCCAGGCTGGCCAGCCAGTGAGGTTCAAGGTCTGCCTGCCTTTTCCCCTTTCCCCACATTGGGTTACAGACCTGTGTCTGTGCCCTTCCCCTGGCCTTGGGCAGGCCTGAGAAACCTAGTTTACCACAACAGACCAAGCGATAGGATCTAGGTGGAGTTACCCACCTTGGCTGAGCGGAACTTAGAAGAACTGCCCTGGGCTTGCCTTGAGATATCTCCAGCCAAGACCAAGACCAAGACCAGATTATCCCACCCATCTCCTGCTGAAACAAGGAAGGGTTCGGGCGGGGTCTTTCCCTTTAAATTGAGAGCTGAACATTAAAGCATTGAGCCTAGATCACAGAACTTTGTCTTGGCTTCATCTCTTCTGGCCTTCCGTCCCCCTTTCATCCCAGCCCCCTTTCAGGTGAACCTGGTTGATTTGTGGCCACAGGCTGCTACATGTGTCCAACTTTTCCTGTACATGCTGGGACCTTAACTCAAGTCTTCATGTTTAAGCAGCAACAGCTCTGCCTTGGGCCTCAAACTGCTCTTTCTAAAACTTTAACTTGTCTATATAATTAGTATGTTTAGATCTTTATTTTATATATAGTCTATCACTTACTTGCAGTCTAGCAAAAACTCTAGAGAAATAGATACAGAACTATTAACAGCATCAGTATAGAAAATGAGGTAATGCCTAGAGTAACGTATGAGGGGGCAAGAGAAAAGCTTTGTGACAGTGGATACAGCCATGGACTGACTGTAATCTTAAAATGACCATTATTATGGTCAAACTAAGTTATAGTACACAGTCAATCCCACAAGCATCCAATGGACCTCAGAGGTCATTGAGGCCAACACCCCATTTTAAAAAACTGTTTATTCTATGTATATGAGTGTTCTGCTTACATGTATATACATGCATCGTCTGTGTGTGCCTGGTACCCAGTGACATTAGTCGACAGCATTGGATCCCCCGGAACTGAAGTCACATAAATGGTTGTAAGACACCATGTTAGGTGCTGGAAATGGAACCTGGGTCCAATACTCTTAACTGCTGAGCCATCTCTCCAGCCCTTCAAACACCCATTTGTACATAAAATGCCTATACTAGTTGGATTTTTTTTCCCCCAACTTGACACAAACTAGTCAGCTGAAATGAGAACCTCAGCTGAGGAACTGCCTCCATCAGACTAGCATGTGAGCTTTGGGGTTGCCTCTATCAGACTAGCCTATGAGGTTTGAGGTATAATCTTTCCTTTTTTTAAAAAAATATCTTATTTATCGGGTATTGTGTCTTCATGTAAGTCTGTGTACCACTTGCGTGCCTGGTGCCCTAGGGGAGTTAAAAGTATTGGACCCAGGTTCCATTTCCAGCACCTAACCTAGAAGAGCATGTCAAACCCCCTCAAGGTGGAGTTATAGACAGTTGTGAGTAGCCATATGGGTGCCAGGAATTGAACCTGGGTCCTCTAGAAAAGCAACCACAAAAGTGTTCATAATGCTGAGTCATCTCTCCTGCATTTTCTTAATTAGTGAGTGATATGGGAGGACCCAGCTCACTGTAGGCAGTGCAGCCTCCCAGACAGGTGGTCCTGGTTGTGTGAGGAATCAAGCTGAACAAGCCAGTAAGCAGCACTCCTCCACGGTCTGTGCTTCAGTTCCTGCCTTGACTTCCCTTGGACAATGGGCTATACCATCTAAGTCAAATAGGCCCTTTCCTCCCCAAGTTGCACTGGTCATAGTTTATCACAGTGCTAGAAAGCAGATAGAACAATGTCCAAGAAGTGGTGGGAGACAGGTGTGCTGGAAGGAGCCCCCAAGAGAGCCTGGGAGATTTTCTGAAGGATACTTACGAGGTCCTGGATTTGATAAGCATGAGAACTACCAACCCTCCAAAACCTGCGTTACTCATACACACGCCATATGCCTCCGCTGGTGTGGACACAAGAAAGGTAAAGAAACTGCTCCAGAAATGAGGGTTCAACGTGTCCTGAGCACTTCCAGAGACAGAGACCAACACCCTCCTGATACTGCCTGCCCCATCCTGCAACTGTTTCACCATCTCCTTAAATGCTCATTTGTTCAGCAAAAAATTTAACAAGTGCCTACTACAAGCCAAGCATCATTCTAGATGCTGGGAATACGGCACAGAGCCAGACAGACATGAATCTGGCTCCCAAGGAACTTACAGTCTGTGGAGACAAGTGTTTCCAGTCACAGTCAGCAAACGAACAAGGAAATTCTGCAGAGGGTACACACTGCAGAGAAAATGTAGTAAGAAAAAGACTAGAAAGCTGTATTAATCAGTAGTCATGTCTTAAAAATACTACGAAAGACCACTTAAAGGCTAAAGAGCCAGCCACATAAAGATCTGGGGCAGAGCAATCCAGATAGTAAAAACAGTCTTGATGCTTCTTAGGTGAGACAAGCTATCTGGTCAGATATCAGTGACCAGAGAAGACTCAGGACAGAGTCTGGACTTAGCCAAAGGGCAATGAAGCAGCATTCGAGGGTTTTGAGTCACTCAGCAACAACAACTCACGGTCTTTAAAGGCTGGACTGTAAAGGCTGGAACTGCAACATGGAGAACGATTTGCAGGACTAAAGATGAATGACTTAGGAACTGAAGAGCTCAGGGTTAAGATGATAGAAACAGGCAGAAACAGAGACAGAAATAGCCTATATTCCAGAGAAGACAAAGCTTGCTGGTGAAATGGATGTGGGAGTCGAAAGAAATTATGGGATCAGAGACCTCCTAAATATCTGGCTAAACAACCTACCCAGGGTTGACACTGTACACTGCTGGTAAAGAGGCAGATGGCTGGGAAGGGGGTGGGGTGTTCCATTTGGGATACATAAACATGAGAGATAGAAGAGATATCAAAAAGAGAAATACGTCAGGAACTGGATTTAGTATTTTGAACCAACTGGGCAGGTCTAAACTAAAATATCAATACCATGATAACTATATGCATAAATATAGAACTTAAGTTCACCTATGAAAAGAAACACAAATGAAGCGCCCAGCACAGTGGGAAGGAAAAGCAAGGAGGTGAGGAGGAGTAAGGAGGAGGCAGTCAGTCACAAGAGTGCTGGGAAGCCAGTGTTTCATCAGAAAGAACCAGCCATTTGAGCTAAATGATAATGTTGAGCAGTCAGGTAAGGTGAGCGGGGTGACTACTCGATCTGACCACAGGGAAATAGTTTGAGGAAAGTAGTGGGGCCAGGCCACAGCGTGAGAGCCCTGAGAAGTACGTGGAGCAAAGGTAGACACAGCAACTACTCTTCCAGGAAGCTCTACAATGAGGGAGAAGGAAAAGATGCCAGCGATGGTTTGCTAGGATTGCCTGGGATCAAATGGAAGGTTTTTTTTTTCTTTTTTGAGACAGGGTCTTGGCTGGCTGGAGCTCACTATGTAAACCAACCTGACCTCAAATTCATAGATATCCTCCTGCCTCAGCCACTCAAGAGCTAAGACTAAAGTATGCACTACCACGCCTGGTTCAACTTTTTAAAATTAGACAACATTAGAGCAAGTCTAAAACTTGAGACTGGTTCGTAGAGAAAGTCCATGATGCTGAGTGAAGGGATCATCCAGAAGCTTCTCAGCCACCAAGAGAAGACCGGTGCCTCTGAGTAAGGGCAAGAGCTGCCAATGACATGGAGGGAGTCAGAGAGCAGAGGCACAAGAGCAGGCAGGCTGCTGTGAGCCACTGGAAGATGAACGGACTCCTGGCTCCTCTCACTTTGCTAGTAAAAAACAGCATCTGTGGTCCTCACAGCTGAAATCCACAGCACACCAGCAGAGAGCCTGGCAAACAGTCCTCCACCTTCCTTAAAGACAGCTCTGCTCACAATTTAACATGCACAGTGTTGACCAGTGATGCAGGCATGAAAACTCCTGCCTTCGCCTCCCAGAGGGCAGACAAGTTCTAGAAATGCAGACTAATGGTAAAGTCCCATCTCTCTTCTTCCTTACCCTCATCCCTCACATACAGAGTGAAGCAAGAACACAAGAGCCCTGGGTCCACTGGGAGAGTCAGCAACTGTGAACTGAGAGGTGGAAGATGTGAACCAAGTTCTAAAGATAGACAAGGGACAAGAACCTCAGAATGGCAAATAAATTACTGACTTGACACTGGACAGTGATGAAGAGGGTGGTATCAACAAGGCCAGCTCCCAAAAGAGCCTATGTGTCCTGAAAAAAACAAACAAAACTAAACAAAACACAAATTCCACTTTGGGAACCACAGATATATTTGGTTAAGTAACACAATCAGGCTTGCAAATCAAATCAAGCTAAAAGAGATACCCAGGGGCTGCAAAGCAGGAAGCAGCCTAAGGCATCGAGAATAAAAGAGTAATAGATAGGACATTTAGAAACCAGACAATCAGCCACGAAGTTGGCAAACTCCCAATCTCCTGGACAGCAGCTGAGAAGAATCCACAGATCGACGCTCATCCCTAAAGTAGCTCCACCCCAGTCCACATAAGCCAATGGCTCCCTTGAGACAGAAAACACTCTGGATGACTCTCCTTGTCTCTCAAACTCAAACTCCTTTGTGATTTCTTTTCTTTTCTTTTTTTGTTTTTTGTTTTTGGTTTTTCGAGACAGGGTTTCTCTGTGTAGCCCTGGCTGTCCTGGAACTCACTTGTAGACCAGGCTGGCCTCAAACTCAGAAATCTGCCTGTCCCTGCCTCCCAAGTTTTGGGGATTAAAGGCGTGCGCCACCACTGCCCGGCTCCTTTGTGATTTCTTAACTAGGAGTACTAAAACTTTACTTTGTAAATGTCATATGTGTGTGTGTGTATGTGTGTGTATACAGATGCACATGCCTGTGTGTGCATACTTTCAGAGGCCAGAGAACAGGACTGTCCTGCTCTCTCAAGCTTATTCCTTTGAGACAGGGTCTCTCATTGAACCTGCAGCTGGCAGCCAGCAAGTCTCAGCCATCCTCTTGATTCTGCCCTGTGCACCCCGAAACCCTACCCCAGCACTGGGGTTACAGGCATATGTATCCATGCCTAGCTTTTGACATTGGTGATGGGGATTCTGAACTCACTGCTGCAAGCACTCTAATGCACTAAGCCATCTCTCCGGCCCACAAAGCTGTTTCCTAAGCTTAAGAACAGAACCAAAGTTGTAAAGTAACTTAAAACAATGACTTCACAGACTAGGGATGTGGCTCAATGGTGAAGTGCTTGCCTAGTAAGACTTATTTTAAAGACAGACTTAAATAATTTCCACTTAATCATCCTAAACAGTTCTGGAGATGAGCAGATCCCAGCTAGGTACAACAAAAAAGGAAACTACAAAGACTACCAACACTAGAATGTTACCTCTGAAGCGACAGATGTCCCTCCTCTAGTAATAGCTAACAGGAAAATAGACAGCTGCTGAGCATGGCTGAGACAGGGAAATTACTCCCGAGGTCCTTTAAAAAACCTACTACACTATACACTGCTGAACAAGCCCATCCCTAGTGCCATCGCACCTCAAGCCCCTTCCTGAGACCCTGAATAAGCCACCCAGCCATGAGGAAACAGAAGACACTATTGTGTCTTTACGGGATTTAAATGTTTGACAGCAGCATTCTCAACTGATTTACAGTGTTCGGAACAATTTCTAAAAAGCAAATGTACATGCAAAAGAATAACCAGGCAGAAGAAGAAGAGAATCAAGCTAAAGAGGCCCTCCTCCAAGTCATGTGACTAACAGCAACTTCAAGTCTGCCCTTCACTCCCAAAGAGAACTGTTGTTGGACAGCTGGCTTGTATTTTACTTACTCTTTACTTAGTGTGAGTGTATACGTGTGGAGGTGAGAGGGACAATGCAGGAATTGGTTCTCCCCCAAACCAGGTCCCAGGGATCAAACTCAGGTGATGCTCAGGTCTGGTGACAAGGACCTTCACCCACTGAACCATCTCACCTGCCTGTGTTGCCACTGTTCATTCTCAGATGATCTCCTACAGAAACAGGCCTGGCACCTAAAGCTCCAGCATTAGTGACACTTGGGTCTTTCAAAATCCTCCCCCGTAATTTCCTATACCCTCCCTTCACTAAAACTGCCCCTTCCATTCTCTTCCCCAAAAAGCCACAGAAAAGTCAAAAACATCAGCAGGCATAAGATTTCCTGTCTCAACAATATGAACAAAGGCCAACCAGCCAAATTTCAATGTTTTCATTAAAACAAGTTACCAGGCAATGATCTGGCCTAGGAAAAAAAGCTGGATTTAGTAAAATTAATGCTGTCAAAAGAAACACGGCAGCCAGGCTGCGACACACCTTTAACCCAGCACTCAGAGCATGGAGGTACATGGATCTCTGAGATCAAGGTCAGCACAGTCTACAGTTTCAGCCAGGCAGGAATACACACTAAAACCCTGTCTCAAAGGGAAGGAAAAAAAAAAAAGGATGGATGGATGATGAATGGATCTGAGGATTTAGCTCAGTGACAAAATGTTCTGAGCTCACTGAAGGGAGGGGACTGCAAATGACAACTTTCTGCAGCAAGAACGAATTATCAGAAATCTTTTTCTTTCCTTAAACCCATTTTTATTTCTCTCACCCCATTTCCTGTTACCTAAAAGCTTTGGAAATAACACTACTAACACCAATCTTACTACTAATAATCACCTCACTACTACTACTGTTCTCACTACTCACAGTGTTCCTTTGCTAAGAAGTCTAGTCAATAACAAGCCATATACCTCACCAGAACCTGATCATTTCAGCCTCAACTGGCGCAAAAACAGGACTTAGGAGCTGGAGGGATGTTTCAGTTGTAAAGTGCCTGCCTCAAAGCATAAGGACCCATGTAAAACCTGGTTTGCTGGCACATCTGTAACTGTGGAGCTGGAGAGTTGAGAGGCAGACAAGACACCACACAACAGAAAGACACCCCCTCCCAGAGTTCTCTAGCCACCAGCCAGTTCAGTCTAGCCAATGAATGCTTCTGCTCTTTGACCTCCATATATACACACAGGACCATTTACAATACACTATATACACACCCAGATGCCACAAAAATATTTTTAAAGAGAAAATTTTTTTAAAAAAGCAAAAGCCATTTACAAAAAAAAAAAGAAGAAGAAAAAGAATGGCAGTTGGGAAGAAAGAAAAGAGAGGGAAAGGGAAAAAAGGAGAGGGGGAGGGAAAGAGAGAAGTTGGGAGAGGGGGAGGGGGAGGGGGGGGGGGAGGGGCAGAGGGAGAGGGAGAGGGAGAGGGAGAGGGAGGGGAGAGGGAGAGGGAGAGGGAGAGGGAGAGGGAGAGGGAGAGGGAGAGGGGAGAGGAGAGGGGAGCACGCTAACCTAACTTTCCAGCAAATCACTCTTTTCTATGTAGTCCTGGGAAGTGAGGACTTAACTCGCAGAGGCAGTGAAGATGGGAGGCTTCAACAGGAGAGGGCTTACTTAAATCAGCTGTCAGCCCCACCCTGTTCCTACACTTCCATAACCAGAGGCTAAATAAATAAATAAGAGGTTCTCAGCAAGATGCTTTCTCCTGGCTGGTTAATAAAACTGTCATGAACTGTACTGGGCACAGTAAAGAGCTTTGTCAGATCTGGCTGATGGTGCTAACATATCCTGATGGTTAGGGTGTAGCCTCAAAGAAACTGGACCAAAATGCAATGACAATATGATGACTACTGAACAAGCTGACTTTGCAGCTCTAGGTCTGACTGGGGCACAAGTTATGATGTCCTGGGGTCTATGTAAGTTCTGAAAGTAAAACTGTTCCCAGTGTGCCTGAACTAGCAACGTGAATGTGGACATATGATGTGAGATTTATGTTAAGACTGTAAACCATGTCTCCAGACAAGTCAATATTTTGTCTCTGCCCAAACAGCTCTAATTCACTGAGGTAAACAATTACTAATAAACTCCCAAAACACTGCTGACCATAATGCACTTAGTAGTAACATTCCTGAGCCAAATCTGTTCTAGTATTCTCTCAATTCCATGGGACAAGAAAGGTCAGACTTCAGATGAAATTCACGGTGGCAATCCTCATTAAATCTGGAAGTCTATAAGGTTATCAAGTGTACAGACCGGAAATAAGAGCTAATACACAATTGTGAGAATAAAAATTGAGTTCAGGGGGCTGGAGAGATGGCTCAGAGTTAAGAGCAATGACTGCTCTTCCAGAGGTCCTGAGTTCAATTCCCAGCAACTGCATGGTGGCTCATAATCATCTATAATGGGATCTGATGAACTATTCTGGTGTGTCTGAAGACAGCTATAGTGTACTCATATGCATTAAATAAATAAATCTTTTAAAAATTGAGTTCAGGATAATGAGAAAAGCACAGAAATTATGCACAGAAATAAGCAGGGGCAACTAAAAAGTCAGCATCAACTGGATTGCCTCCTCACAAACAATCACTAATATTTATGTTCCTATACTATCACTAAAGTCTTCTAGATGGAGTAGGGATTAGGCCAAAGTAATGGAAATGGCTTAGGTTGGCTTTTCAATTAAAGCTCTTCCAACTTTAAACTTGTATTAAAGCTTCATCGAAGCTGGATATTTTTTCTTAGAACAGTATTAATTGCAACGATCAGCAGAAGAGCAATTTCTTTACATACTCAGTTTCAGCTCCTAGCCAGCTGTTTGGCATTAGAAATGTGACAACACTTCTGAGCCTGCTTCCTGGATCCCAAGAAAAGAAGCGTGACTTCAAAGGCGACCACCTTCTACAAACTACTAAAGATTTACCATGAGGACGGAGCTGCGCGCCAAAGTGGGACATTACTAGGATACAGAATCATTACCCGCTAGGATGAAACTGCCCACACAAGAGATGAAGCCAGAGAGGAAGGAGTTGAAGGGGAAGGTGCCCACGAGGAGACAGTAGCCGAACTGCAGCGCCCCGGTCAGCAGTATATAAAGGAGATAGGCGTCCAGCAACTTCAGCCGCTGCGGAGTGGAGCTCAAGTACTCCTCCAGGAACCGGGAGATAACGGAGACCACCGACGCCGACATGACGGACGCAGACACTTCGGATACCGAACGACCACAGGGTATGTAGCTGGCGCGTGCGCGTTAGCGGCCCTAGCCACGCCCACGCTGGTGGGCCAATTGGCTCCGGCGTAAAGGCCAGCCTTGGTGCGTCACAATTAATGCGCAGACGCAGGCTGCATTCCCAGACTGAGAACTACAGCCGGAAATAAATTAATGCGCCTGCGTATGCCCTATCTACGCTCTGGAGACGTGTACTATAGCTTTATTTCCGCCCTGCGATTGTTGACGCCCACTGTTGCTCTGGCGACGAGATTTGTGACAGGAACAGGGGGAGAGGTTTAACCGCGGACAGAGACACATATCAGAGAGTTCCGGCTCTCTTTGATCCACCGTCCTCTGTGGTCAAGCTTGGAAATCTGCTTAGAGCCAAGCTGGCGGTCCAGGGATTTAACCTGCCTGGCCCTAAGTCTCTTAAAAGCTCTGTCTTCAGATGCCTGTGGCCGATCATTAGAGCAGGTCAACTTCCTCCGCAATGAGAGCTATGCTTATACGGGGCAAACGCCAGTTTACACTGGCGGGAGAGGGTTGACCTCTACAGGATCCTAAACTGGAAGGCTGGATCTGGCCCCTACGAAGAACCTAAGCCAGCAGGTATTCATTCATTCAACAAACGTTTGTTGGGTACCAAGGAGGGCCAATAGCTTGTAGTTAAATTGTAGGAATTTCTAGGTTAATCAGTCACTGTCTAAAACGAAAGTTACTTGTGTGTAGAGTGAAGGATCAGGATCAGCAGCAATCCGCCCCAAACTGACATCGTGCTACAGGTATTGTAATAATATCCCGAGATGTCAACCTTGAAAGGCTCCAAAGAGCATGTTTGGTTCAACCTTGCCCTCTATGAATCATTTTATAGAATAAGAAATGAGAAAGTTTGAGGCTTTAACAAGTACAATGAATTGCATTTTAGCGTTTTAATTGAAGAAAACTTAAGTTCTGCTTTCTAATTTGCACTGCCCTTACAAGTTCACAAAAACCCGACCTAAACCTAGTATCTCCTCTTTCGGTTGAAAAGTCTACTCTCATATAATCCGGTACTTCATTTCAGCGTTTAAGTCACGTTCAGCCCCTGCCTAACTAGACGAGCAACATTTCTAAAACAGCAACTGTTACTGACACTTGTTATCTGTATTTAGCCTGGAAACACTTAGCATCACAGTCCTATGAGGAGTAAATAGTTCTGCCCTGGTTGAATCTCTCGTGTCCTTGGAAAGACTTAGTCTATTAGAAGAGGTAAATCCATATTCACAACGGAGAAGTTTGCACTCCTGAAGAAATGTAGCCTCAGTGCTTTTGCGTTAGTAGAGCGGTTGGGATGTAGAAGGATAACCAGACTAGTTCCTAATCCACATAATATGGCATGTATCTGAAATTGAACCCTTCACCCTGACAAGTAGGAGAACAGATTCCTCTGCTATTCAACTTAAGGCAAAATGGGCTAACTGGCTGTTTCTAGTCATCCAGTAATGAATTCTTCCACAAGTTTCTGTGCTGTCATTTCCGTTCCTTCCAGTAGTGTCTTAGCCTTTGATCTATGTCCACTACCATCATTAACATCTCCATAGGAACTTCCTAGGAAGACAGACTTAATGCAAAACATTACTTACTGAGACAAGCATCCTCATTCTGAGACAAAGCATTCTGAACTACAGATTTTTTTCAGCTACCTGAATTAATAATAAGGAAAAGTTTTGTTTTGTGTTCAGCGTATGAGCGTATCTAGCTTCTCAATAGGAAATCTTACCACTGTTGGTGTTGAGTAGTGTGAGTCAGAACATTACTATGTGTAGAAAGTTCATGTGTAGAATAGTAGATAAAAGTTCAAGTTCCAGAGTCAGAGGGTTTTGAACTTTGATTCTACCTACTGCTAATTATCTAACCTGAGACTGATCACTTAACATTTAATTCTTGCTTTCCTTCTTTTTAACAAGGTTTCTTTATGTAGCCTAGCCTGAAACTTACTATGTATCCCATAGTGGATTCAAACTTGCAATCCTCTCACCTCTGTTTACTAAGTGCTGAAATTACAGATATACCCCACTATGGTCTCATTTTCCATTTCCATGACATGGAACTAACAATACCTGGATCACAACACTGTTTTGTTGGGGTTAAATGAAATAATGTCAAACATTAAGTACTTAACAAAGTCCAGAACCCATGGTAAATGTCCAGAAAATGTTTGCACTTGTTAACAAGTATTCATTCTGACATGAACTACCTCTGTTTCTCCAAATAATTAAAAGTCAGCCATACTGCAAAGCTCCAATAATCTGGGCATGCAAAAGATGGTACCAGGACTGCAAATCAGATGGCTGGCAAGCGACAAATTAGGTTTAAGTTAAATCAGAAGTCAGAGAAGACCTTAGAGGCTTTATAACTAAGATGCTCCACAACGTAAGATATGGGAGAGTAGAGGGGGCAACAGGGGACAAACTGTGATTTTTCCATCCTTTCTCCTAATAAACTATATTATCTACTAATACAAATCCTCCAAAGTAGGAAAAAGATTCCTGTAAAGAAACACTCTCTCACCCGGCGGTGGTGGCGCACGCCTTTAATCCCAGCACTTGGGAGGCAGAGGCAGGCGGATTTCTGAGTTCGAGGCCAGCCTGGTCTACAGAGTGACTTCCAGGACAGCCAGGGCTACACAGAGAAACCTTGTCTCGAAAAAACAACAACAAAAAAAAAAGAATAATCTCTCTCTCTCTCTCTCTCTCTCTCTCTCTCTCTCTCTCTCTCTCTCTGTTTTTTCCTTTGTATTTTCTCTTTGGCCTTGACTTGTTTGCTGCTCTCTACTCTAGCATGTAAACATCCACTTTTTAAACTTTGGTTCCACTTAGACCAAGACCCATCTTTCCTTGTTCCCTAATTCAGCAAATAAAGCGTGCTGCCAAGTTGTGCTAGGGATCATGCCGGGCAAATCCTGTATCTCTCACCTACGCCTCTAGCACTGGGTTACTTTGAAAAAAAATAAATAAATAACGGAATCAAATCTCAATCAACACAAAGGGAATTTTTCTTAAGTATGGTGTTTTCTGATCCAGTTTCTAGTTGAGCAGCAAATGTCTCCAGTGAGCCTGCATCCCTTTATCCAGTCATTCCTGAAGTGTAGCGACTCAGAATCCTTTGTCTGGTTTCCTTCTCCTCCAGCTCTTTGGGTTAGCAATAAGTAGTTCAGGTGTTCTTGGAGAGGACCTGAGTTCAGTTCCCAATACCAGGTCAGGTAGCTCACAAACACCTGTATCTCCAGCTTTACTGAAATCCGACATGCTCTTGTGGCCTGTATAGTCCTCCACTCTCCATGCGCCTGCCTCACCCACCCAACCCCCTCCAACAAAATGAATCTTAAAAAATAAAAAGAGCCACATAGCCTGGCGGTGGTGGCACACGCCTTTGATCCCAGCACTTGGGAGGCAGAGGCAGGCAGATTTCTGAGTTCGAGGCCAGCCTGGTCTACAGAGTGAGTTCCAGACAGCCAGGGCTACACAGAGAAACCCTGTCTCAAAAAACCAAAATAAATAAATAAATGAATAAATAAGAGCCACATACAGCTATCACTGGACAGAGGACTTTGAAGCTACTTTATTTAGTACCTACATTTAGTCTAAGTCTTACCTCATCCATTGAAAGTCGGCAACACTTATTTGAAGAAATGATGTATTCCTTCTAGGTCTGGGATCTATCAACTTATCAGCTCCACCTACTTTTGCAGTGTTTTTTTTTGTTTGTTTGTTTGTTTTTGTTTTTTTTCTTTTTTTTCTTTTTTTTTTTAGGTTTTTCGAGACAGGGTTTCTCTGTGTAGCTCGGGCTGTCCTGGAACTCACTCTGTAGATCAGGCTGGCCTCGAACTCAGAAATCCACCTGCTTCTGCCTCCCAAGTGCTGGGATTAAAGGCGTGCGCCACCACCGCCCGGCTGCAGTGTTTAATGATAACTAGAAGGCACAGGAAAGAGATTGGCAAATTAGATTTTATTCCTAGAAACTACATCAGTAGGTCACAAAAATTGCTCATTGGTTAAGAGCACTTGCTGCTCTCCTGGAGGATCTGGGCTTGATTCTCACCACCAACATGGAGACTAACAACTATCTTCCTCTTACCTCCTTGAGCAACAAATATGCATGTGATACACACTTGAGCAAAACACGTGTACACATAAAATAATCTAAATCTTTTAAAGAGTATAATACTTTATGTATCAAATCATGCATGTTTTTAAAAATAGGTTTTTAAGCTGGGCAGTGGTGGCGCACGCTTTTAATCCCAGCACTTGGGAGGCAGAGGCAGGCGGATTTCTGAGTTCAAGGCCAGCCTGGTCTACAGAGTGAGTTCCAGGACATCCCGGGCTACACAGAGAAACCCTGTCTCGAAAAAAAACAAACAAAAAAAAAATAGGTTTTTAGATAGGATATATTCTTCCATATGTGAATATCATGTGTCTTGACTTCAAGATAAGAAGAGGAGAATACATTTTTCTCTCCAGAGGCCTGTCTAGAGTAGGTACCAAGAGTTCATTTCACTGTATGTAATTCTAGCAGATCCACTAAATCCTGAGTTATATCAATTCTGGGAATACCTTAAAGGATAACTTTAGTTATAAAAGACATTTTCCATATATTTGAATTTCTTACTTCTAAACAACTATGCTAAAGCTTATTTGACACATGTAAAGACAGAATACAAATGTTCTCTGCACTGTGTTCCTGATATATGTTCTTGAATCTAGAGTCCTAATACCAGTTCCTCCCGATCAGCCTTTCCTCAGAAGGACCCATATTTTATAGGTTATCAGTATTATGGGAGCTTTTGTTGTCCTGTGAAAACAGCCGGGAATTTCTGTAGTGTCGTTTAGATTGTAACCCCCAGAACACTAGCACTTAGTACTTCATTCTGTCAGCCACCACTCATGCTTCTGATTACTAACCTGCTTGGCCATCCATTTACTAAGTGCCAAACACATACCCTGTTGTGGGCAGGAGCAAAGCAGAGTGCTAGACAGACAAGACTCCCCTGAAACTTAGTCTGTGGTGGAGGGAAAATGAGTAAGAATTATGCAAGAGCCTTTCAAAGTGGTGTTCTGAAGAAAATAAACAAAGGTCATGGGTGCCCTGATGACGGGTGTGGGGGGGTGTCTTTTAGAAGGAGGGAAGTTTGAGCTAAGTTCTTTTTTTTGTTGTTTTTTCGAGACAGGGTTTCTCTGTGTAGCCCTGGCTGTCCTGGAACTCACTCTGTAGACCAGACTGGCCTCAAACTCAGAAATCCTCCTGCCTCTGCCTCCCAAGTGCTGGGATTAAAGGCGTGCGCCACCACTGCCTGACAGTTGAGCTAAGTTCTGACTACATAGTGGCCAACTCTCCAAAGCCAGCCTAAGGGAGTCTGTGGGGACCACCAAAGAAGATTATTTCCTTTCTTTTTATCATTGGATTCTTTGTGCCAACAAAATGTTTGGCTTTGGACATAAAATATATCATTGTTAAAGTACGTGTGCTAAATGCTTCTTTGATTACCATAATTCTCACAAGCCACACTCCAGAAGAAGCAACCAGACAAAATGACTTGCCCAAGATCAGGAAATAGATTGACAAAGCCGAGAACTTGAACTTAACCCAGACTTCTGACCGTGGGTTCTATTTGTTTACTTAACTAGTGGGCCTTCTGGAACCCCAGCATCTTCAATGCTTCTTTAAAAAAAAAAAAAAAAAAAATGCAGCTTTCTAACCTCAAACCAAACTAGCTGAAATAGATTTTGAGGATGGGAATCAGGAGTCTGTGTTGCTAGCAAGCCCTCCCAATGACTGTGTATAGTGAATTGTAGGACCATTGAACTTGGCTAAAATCATGATGGAAATTTCTGAAAATTCCAGTTCTTTAAAGCTTTAAACCCATATAATGATCATTTTAACAATGTATTTCTGGAAAGAAGAAATCTCAGGTTTTCCTAGGTCTTTCAAGAAGACCAAAGAAAAATACTGTAGGACTAGGAACATATAGCTCAGCTGCTAAAGTGCCTAGCTAGCAAACAGGAAGCCCTGGGTCCAATCCCCAATCCTGAATCAACATGCCTGGCCACACACCCTATAATCCCAGCATTCCAGAGGTAGAATCGGAAGCACAAGGTCATCCTCAGATACACATCCAACGTGAGGCCAGCCCAGGACACATACGACTTGTCGAGTGTGTGTGTGTATGTGTGTGTGTGTGTGTGTGTGTGTGTGTGAGAGAGAGAGAGAGAGAGAGAGAGAACCCTCAAAAAGAGAGAGGAAGACAGGAAAAAAAAAAGTTACTTTTGTAGATTCTTTATGTACTGGCGTGGATAATCGGAAAGGGAGCCACTCCAGGGATGCCACACCCACTTTGCCAATTCAAGGGAATTCTGAAGCCAGCTTCAAGATGCGCCCACCTCTCTGCCAGCCAGCCTGATATGTGCTCAAAGCTTCTGGATTAAATCACTTCATGTCCCACATCCTTTATCCTACACCCACATACCTAAAGCGTGCCCAGCTTTACCCATTAGTCCTTTAACTGGCCCTCCTCTAGGAGGTCCTCCAAATGGAAGCAGGATACAGCTACTTTTTCTTTGGAAAGTAGGTTGAGGCAATACATCCCCAGAGCAGAGAAATGCTTATGCTGACAGATGTCACCCCTCATCTTAGAGCTGTGAATACAGGATGCCCCAAATATTACATGGAGCATACTTAGTCTTAAACTTTGCTGTCTAAAATTCAAATTTAACTAGGCAGCTTGCATTTTTGTATTTCTGGAACCTGGAAACCTTGGGTTACAATATCCAAGGCCCTTTTGTAGGAATCAACCTATGATGACTCCACAGACATCTAAACCATTTCCATAGGACTACCAAAGGCAGATGACGCGTCTGTGACCTGAGATAGAGAGGGAAGCTCGAGAACAAGATCAAGAGGCAAAGTAGTTCCTTCATTCTTTAATTGAAGTAGAGGTGGAGGCGGGGCTGGTGACATTCCAGTGAGGGACTTGGAGTTTTAAACTACTTGTCTCCCTCACAGTCGGCCTCGCTGTCCCCCAAAGGTATGTGATCCAGATTATGAGCCTACTTTTGTGGGACCATAGAGTTCAGCCTGGACGCTGGCCAGAGGGAGCGAACAGAAGGAAGCACCCAACTGGTTTCAGGCTAGGAGCAGAGCTGGACCACCGGTCACCGGCGCCTATTTAGAGCCCTCCCCCCCCCCACTCCCCACCCACCCCACTCCCCACCCCCCCACCCACCCGCTAGCCGTCCAGGCCCCGCCTCCGGCCCCGCCCCCTTTGTTATCCGATACTTTCCTGGGTCAGCTGGTTCTGGCGTCAGGCGGAGGGATGGGCTGGTTCAGCTCGACCCGGCAGGGCTTGTTTACTATGGCTGATGATCTGGAGCAGCAGTGAGTTTACTCCTGTCCTTTTCTCTTTCTGTCTCTGTCTATCTGTCCGGGCCAGGATCCGGGGACTGTCTGTAGTTGCGGACAGCTTCAGACTTCCTCGCCTTTCCTTTTCAGGTTGGCTTCCAGGGAGGGATGGGGTGCGCTGAGCAGCCCCGGGAGCGTTGAGGGATGAGAAGGCTGCGGAGCTGGGGGAGCGTTGAGGGACGAGCTTGCGTTCAGCCTGGGAACTCTGACTTTCCACTTAGTCTTCGCGATCGCCCCCTGGTAGCCTAGTTAGATTGGTAGTAAAGCACAAGGAATAAGCTAGTTCTTCCTGACTTGGACGTAGGGGCACCAACCGGGTGCTTGTTGAGACTTGCCTCGGGACTAAAGTCGTGGGTGTGAAAGGCCCTGAGGACAAGGCATGGGTAGGAGAGAAGTCTCCACTGCGGTGGCTTGCAAGTTCCTTTAGCCCTGGGCCGCCTTCACGTTCTGCTTGCAATCCTAGTTGATAGTGTTCTTGATCATAAACACATGCTTACTGCTGTTGTTTCAGAAGTAGGTTTGTTAGATTGGGATGTGAGGTTACAGCTCACCCAAGGCCATCAAGTTTGAGATGCCACCTGTGTGATGGGGTGTAACAAGATCAGAAACAAAGTTGCTTAGAGGGGAATGACTCAGCTCCAAGGGTTTCACGGGAGCAGGGCCTTCCCTTGACCTAATATTTGTCCTTTTGGATCTGCAGAACACATAGCCTGCAGAACGAATAACTTTGCAACAATAGTAAACAATCACATAAGGGACTTAAAAGAACTGCCCAAGAGAATATTGCTTTCTAAAAGAAAATTTATGATGCCTACAGTGACTTGGGGAAACAGCATTAGAGCCAGAAAAGACTCAGGTCATTCAGCTCCGTTTTACAAATAAAGCAACAGATGTTGATACCCAGAGAAATTCAGAGACTTGCTCAATTACAGGGTTCTAGAACAGGTTCTCTCTAGAGCAGACCTGCTCCTATTCGCCCATGAGAATGAGAGGCAGCAGCCAGGCCAGACCAAGTTCATGGTTATGAGGCTTTGTTAAGAGGCTGCTTGCCTCAATTTCCCACCTCAGCTCTTACCTCCCTAATAGCACTGGCACACAGTGTGACAGGCACCATTGCCTGTTCTCTTTCTGGATTGTTTTTTGAGAAGAAAGGCAAAGTTGTGCACATAGCTCCCTGTCCCCCACCCCTCACCCCTTCCAGGACTATGTGGACTGCTGCCAGTGTTGCTGTCTCATAGGAAAGCATTTCTCTTGAGCTCTGCTGTCGAGAGTTAGAGATATGTCGGGTTCAGGTGTCATGGTCTGAGTTGTTAGAGTCTACAGTGCAAAGAGAAAGTCTCTCTTTTGAGACTGACCAAGATCTGTGGGTTCAGGTACTGGTGCTTCATCCAAAAAGGAATTCTGGTAGACTGTTAAAAGGGTCCTGGATGTCCGTAGGCTCAGCTTGACTGAGACTGACAGCTTTTATCTGACCAAAGTCATTGATGTCCCCACTCCCACAGCAACACTGGGGTTTTTTGTTTGTTCTGGTTTTTTTTTTTTTTTTTGGTTTTTTTTTCGAGACAGGGTTTCTCTGTGTAGCCCGGGCTGTCCTGGAACTCACTCTGTAGACCAGGCTGGCCTCGAACTCAGAAATCCGCCTGCCTCTGCCTCCCAAGTGCTGGGATTAAAGGCGTGCGCCACCACCGCCCGGCTGTTCTGTTTTTTTAATGGCAAACTTTCACTGAGAGTAGCTACTTACAAAAGAGTAACGACATATACAGGTAATGATTCAGCCAAGGGAAAATAATGTTGATTTGGAGTTTATCTATATGCTTTAGATGTTAACTCACAAACTTTTTAGAAACTTAGGAGGTGGATAGAATTACCTCCCCTTTAAGGGTGGAGACCCTGACAAAGAAAACTAATGTGCCATAGTCTGGTAAGCACCATGCTGGGACTAGAACTCTAGCTTCTGGCTTTAGATGGCACTCCCTTCAAAAACCAGAATCCAACAAGATGTGGTTTCACATATGGCCTCAAAAAGCTGAGGCTGGAAGGCCCACGGGGAAGGCATTCTTTTTCTAACTTGCTGTGTGACCGATCTGTGCATCAGGTTGCCTACCTATGAAGAAGAGGTTAGCTAGACTAGATGATTTCCAAGAAAACATCTAAATCTAAAATCTGTGCTTCACATGATGCTCAGGGTACCCATTGTCTATGCTATGAGTAGTTGGGATAGTTCCTCCACAGGATTCCATTGTCTTTTCCTGCTCATACCCATAAGCCCTTTCTGCAGTTTCTGGCAACCATCCTATTACCTTCACCTAGGCAGAGTTCACAAAAAGAGAGATAATGTGTAAGACAGGAAAAGTAGTACAAAAACTGTGATTCACTGAGCAGATACTTTGTGGCAGGCACCTGTCAAGGTTCATTATATGTCTGAACCTCAACCTCTGTCTGTTCATCACTGGTGAGTCTGTAGTTCAGACCCAGGAGTTCTGTTTACTCCAGAGCTAGTGCTTGAAACCTTTTCTCTTCAGTGGTTTAGTCACTGGGTATGAATGAGAAAGCAGGATACGTTATCAGTTTTACTCTAGGACATAGGCAAATTTCTCCTCCTTTTACAACCTGAAAAAATGGAAGCAGAGGCAACCTGTGTCTTTTGGTGACAGGAATCCAGATATCCCACCCCTGGTTCTTGCCTGCCCCAGCTCTAAGTTCAGACCTGATGGGTTCCCTAATCAGGCAATAACAGTACCCCAAACTTCCAGAAGCATACAAGACAGCAGATGGCATGAGAATTTGTCTGTAATACCCTAAAAGAACAGCTAGTTCTGGGGGTGGCAAAGAATAATGGAAATATAAGTTAAAGTCTCTCCCTCTGTAATCTCCTTGAACATAAATTAAGATAACCAGTAACAAAGAGGAGTTGTAAAGCTCCAGGAAGATAATAAATACAAAAAAGTCAAGTTTTGTGTACATGGTATCTGCTATCTGTTAAGGGTCATTGTTCTTAATAGCCATTTGCCTAGGAAAGAGTAACAGTGTATCAGACTGCTTAGGCATTGCTGACATTAAAGACCACAAAGGCCAGGCCTCCTGAAGTTGGAAAACACTTTGTACCTGATAACTCTAAGAGCTATCAGCAAGGCTGGGTGGGAACAGTGCCTCCTTTTCAGTGTTGCCAATAAGTGCCTTTGTGTCTTGTTGTAGGCCCAGGGCTGGCTGAGTAGCTGGCTCCCCACTTGGCGCCCCACTTCCATGTCTCAGCTGAAGAATGTGGAAGCCAGGATCCTCCAATGTAAGTAGAAGGGACAGTTTGCTGCTCCCTTAAAAGGTCTGGAAAGGATAAAGGATCTTCCCCAACTTGGGTCTACTGAGCCCACTGATTCCTCATTAGGAGTGTATGGGTTAGAGGAAAGAAAATCAGTGACCTGAGGGAATACAGACAGACAACACAGTATTCCATGACAGTGGTCCCTCAATAACCTCGCCCTATGGTAGCTCCCTCCTTCCACATCCTGCAACTTCACCTTAAACGCTATACACTAATGTGCATTGATTCACACACAGATTCCACCCCTCCCTTCCTCTTTTCCCTATCTCTTTGATTTTCCCTCTCATCTAAACACATAGCTAAGCACTTTTTTTTTTGTTTTTTGTTTTTATTTGAGATAGGGTTTCTCTGTGTAGCACTGGCTGTCCTGGAACTCACTCTGTAGACCAGGCTGGCCTCGAACTCAGAAATCCACCTGCCTCTGCCTCCCAAGTGCTGGGATTAAAGGCATGCGCCACCACTGCCTGGTTATTTCTTGCCTTCTGCTCAGGCATAGCCTACCACAGTTATTTGGAGTTCACACGACCAGATCTCATGAGCAGTACTGAAGAACGATACCCCATGAGCAGCAATAGCTATTGGTTCAAGCAAGACCCTGAGACCATGTCTCTCCCCATACCTCAACCCCATCACGATCCTCTCCACCCTGCTGCTCTGCCCAGCTAGAACTCTCTCTCTGAGCACTTAAAAGGAACCACAGCTTTCAAGTCTCCATCCAGATGCAGACTGATTGACATAAGCAGCTCTTTCTATATAGCCACAATAGCGAAAAAGCACTACACTCCCTCAGTGTCTAAGAGGAATAAGCCCTTGGCTCAACCCACTCCCATCACCATCTCCACATGGCTAGACCACACTTCTCTCTGTTCATCTCCAAGCACATGCAAATTTAAGGACAATGAGTTCAAGAGTTGTATAACATCACGGACCCAAAGGGAAGTGGGCACACCGTCTTGAAAAATGATATGGTTTCTCTTATTGCCTATAGACCAAATGGTCTGTAAAATTACCTTGAATTTGAATTCATTAGTATATGAAATATAAAAGAAAAATTATTCTGATACTTTTTAAGTCTTTTAGAATGACTATATAAAACCTGTTGTCAATGAGACTCTATCATTCTCAGTTCCCCATACTGCAAGAACAGCTGGGGAACTTACAGCTACGGAACGAACAGGGTCAGTGGGTGGAAATTACTAAAGACATCAAGGACGGAGAGTTTTTTTCTGAGTGCACTCAGCAAGATTCTTGCTGAAGAAAAGTCAAGGACTTAACACAAAAAAGTAGAAGCTGATTCACTGGATCAGATCTAAAGATGGGAGAACAGGGCACACGACGTGACAGTTCTTACTAACCTGACTTAGGGTTCTGTCTAAGGCTAAGGAGGCTGAAGATGGATGGGGGCTTTTTTAATTTGCTTTTTGTTCCTGGGATAAAACATTGACGAAATCAAACCTGGAGAGGAGAAGTTTGTTTGGCTTACAGGTTACAGTACATCATGAAGTTTAGAAGCCAAGGCAGTAACCTGGAGACCTGAAACAGAGACCATAGAGCAATATGGCTTACTCCCTTGCTTCCCATCGCTTCCTCAGCATGTCATCTTTTTACTGTTTTGTTTGTTTGGTTGGTTGGTTGATTTTGGTTTTTTACCCTTTTCTTTTGAGACAGGGTCTTTCTATGTAGCCCTGGTTGTCCTGAAACTCACTGTGGAGATTAGGAGGGCTTCCTAAGATGATCTCTTTAGGAGAAGAGAAAACTGAAGAGTGTATTAAATGTCAGTGCTCTCAGGAAACATTTCTTGATGCTTTACCCAGGAATTCTTCCCTTCTCAGGCCTCCAGAACAAGTTCCTGGCCCGTTATGTATCCCTCCCAAACCAGAACAAGATCTGGACGGTGACTGTGAGCCCAGAGCAAAAGGACCGCACGCCTCTGGTGATGGTACATGGCTTTGGGGGCGGCGTGGGCCTCTGGATCCTAAACATGGATTCACTGAGTGCCCGCCGCACACTCCATACCTTTGATCTGCTTGGTTTTGGGCGAAGCTCAAGGCCAACGTTCCCAAGGGACCCGGAAGGAGCTGAAGATGAGTTCGTGACCTCGATAGAGACATGGCGGGAGACCATGGGAATCCCCACCATGATCCTCCTGGGGCACAGTTTGGGAGGATTCCTGGCCACTTCTTACTCTATCAAGTACCCTGAGAGGTAAGGATAAGCTCCCCTTCTCCCTCATGAGCTGACTCTGCCTTACTAGGCACATTCCAATATTTATTTCCAGTAATCCTCTCATTCTCCAGCAACTTAAGAGCTATGGTGCCTCCAAGCAAATACAGTGTATCCTCTGTTTATTGTTTCCGTTAATGTAGAGTTAAACATCTTATCCTGGTGGATCCGTGGGGCTTTCCCCTACGACCAACTGACCCCAGTGAGATCCGTGCACCTCCAACCTGGGTCAAGGCTGTGGCATCTGTCCTGGGACGTTCCAATCCACTGGCTGTTCTTCGAGTGGCTGGGCCTTGGGGTGAGTCACCTCCAGATGAAGGACTCTGTCTTTAAACCAAGGCCATCCCATTCACCAGCAGCAGCTTTGGTGCACCTACCTGGTCTCTGTCAACCTCAGTTGTTCTTTAATAGTAGGCCTATACCTAACATTGTTCCTTAAAACCAATAATCAGGACCATGTCTCTGTTTTGGAGGTTTCAGGTGATTGATATATATTCCCTCCATCTGCATCAGCAGATAGAACAGAATAGCTACCTTATGTGTTGGCAGAACGCAGAGAAAGGAAGGGCTCTGATGTGCCACTTCTCTGCTACATGAATAAGTTTGTATGATAGCTTGTTAGAGACTCAGGTGCAGTAGCCACCACTTGGTCCCTTTCCATGGCTCACCAGCACCTGTGGCAAGCAGGGCTCAGATCCTCAGCTTCTAACGTAACACACCGTGGCAGACAGGTCCCTCTGAGCCATGTCCTGCTCCAGAGACAGACTGCATCTCCCTCTTCTGGATTTCTTAGCACTCAGTAGCTGTCAGAAGATTATGAGAAGAGGCAGGGCACACTGTGGTCTGTAGTGTCAGGCTCTGCAGGCTCTCACCTCACAACTGCCTGTGTTCCCTCCCTTTGAGGGGCTTTTTACACTGCTGACATAAGAAGCAGATTCATTTGATTGAAAAGGTTGGTGGTCCCTGTTTTGCACTGATAGCTTATGTCTACATAGAAATGTTCAGTAGTCGCTTGTTACAGTGGCTGAAACAGAATGGCTCCTAACAGAGTGGAAAATGAGCCCTGACGTAAAAGGTAGCATAAGAGTTCTGGGACAAAGGGAGCAAGCAAGAGACATGAGTCCCAAAGGGAAGTAGGCAGACAGAGGGCTGACCTCAGAGTCCAGGGGCCTCCAGCAGACTCACTACCATCCTTCCTGCTCTAACCATTCTCCCCTCCCCTGGCCTTGGATCCTACCAGGTCCATGCAAGGCATCAGCTATGGTGTTAGGTGGCTGCCTGGCAGCCATGGAGAACAGTACTTGAGGGAGAGCAGGGCCTGTGGCTATATTCACGGTATCTCCCCCAGATACCTCTCAGAGACAAAAGGCCTGCCAGGACAGAGGAAGTGTCCAGTGGACCCCATCCTCACAGTCTGCCTGCATGCCTACGGCTTCTACATGCACTGTGATGAAAGTCGGGGCCAACGGTGCTCTTAAGGTCACCTTTCCAAATATTCTGTTACAGCCTGAAAGTGAGAGAGTGCTTGGGAAATGGTACGGTTTCATGGCTACCTTCAGAAAAGTAAAGAGCCGTAAGGTTGCAGGGTGGGGTTGGAGTGGAGAAGGGGGGAGAACTCTGACTGTAAACAGCAATCTTCTCAACCACGGACCCTACAGAACTTTGAACCTGTAGGAAAAGTGCTGGATCTTACCGAAGTGAAAATCACCAACTTCCTTGGGGATGGTAGACTGTCACTAAACTCATTGGTGACCAAAAAATCAAATTCTGACATGTGAAGTCATCTGTTGCTTCCCAACAGGCTCCTGCAATTTTTTTTTTTTTTTTTTTTTTTTTTTTTTTTTTTGCCACTGTCATGTTAGACATATAAAGGAACTAAGTCCTTATAGAGATAATTTGGGTTATGGCTGTTTAAACATAAGCAGGCAGGAGCTTCTCCTCTCTCTTTATCACCACTACTCACACTGACTGCTCCATGGATTTTTATTTTGTTTGGTTGTTTGGCTTTTGTTTGGGGGGGGTGGTGAGGAATGAGGGTGTTGTTCTTTTTGTTCTCTGACAGGGGCTTAAAGTAGGGTCTTACGTATCCCCAGACCAACCTTGAGCTTGAAACAATTCTCCTGCCTCTGCCTCCTGAGTACTGGAACTGCAGGCCCATGCCAGTGCCCAGCGTCACGGTGTTCTTCCTACTCGCTCCCAGGGCCTGGGCTGGTGCAGAGGTTCCGTCCAGACTTCAAGCGCAAGTTTGCAGACTTCTTTGAGGATGATACCATCTCAGAATACATCTACCACTGTAATGCACAGAATCCCAGGTGAGAGCGGCTCCCAGGACCGGCCTGGGAGGGGGCGGGAGGGGTGAAGAGGGGGATGCTGAGAAGTCTAGCTCCAGCTACAGGATTTTTCTTCTTCCACATAACCCTGCCTCGGGGGACACAGGCACCAGCAGGCTTGATTGTTTCCAGAGTTCCCTGGGGGTGGTCACTAAAGCTATAGGAGATAATGGATTTAATTAAATATGCTGTCCCTCTCTAGAGGAAGACCTCATGGCTTCCGTAGCAATCAGCAGCTGGCACGATGAGAAACATTTAAAAGGTATTTTTTTAACTGAAAAACTGATAAAAGAAAATGTTTTGGTGTTGGTTTTGGGTTGTATTTTATAGGCAAATGTGGGGGGGTGGTTTTTAAGGCAAATAAGAAAGTAAAGTCTTTGCCCATTCACAACCTTCAGTTTCTAGATTTCCTCATTTTTAGTGTAATGTTTCATGTCATATTGATCCAGAAAGACTTCTTGCATGTGGTCCTTTCTATACATATTGTAATATATCTATAGAATATATTTCTGGAATACATTCAAAGAAAGAATATGCAGAATATGCATTTATTTCAATTATACACACTTTGAAATAGTTTAGAATTGACATAAAAATCCTTTACCTCTTTTAGAGGTATAAAGGTGTCCTCAGAACTGTGAGAAGTTTTTATCCTGGCTGCTCCCAAGCAAGCCCCGCAAGCTTGCTGACCTGCAGTTTTGGCAGCATTGTCAGCCGGGGAAGTAATCCTCTCCCACAGCCAGACCCTGTAAGAGGCTGACAGCAGCAGGGCATATTGGTAGCACCACCCTGTGGAGACCTCACCCTGACCCTGCAGGAGGCTCAGAACTACCCACTTTTTCCAAGCCTGTCCAAGTCGCTGTGGGCCCAGGGCTGTGAGGAAGGTGGGGCGCGACCTTTCTGCAGTCCTGTGAGCCTTGTTCTCACTGCAGCAGGGGAGCCATTGCATGTGGGTATGCTAACAACAAAGTCCTGCTTAAACCTCGGCCCATAGGAACCCCAACAAAGTGAGCATGCCCAGCTTCCTGTTGTTTGGCTCCGCTCAGCTTCCATGGGCTCACTGTCAGTCCTGTACCTACCTGAAGGCCCAACTGGCACAGTTCTGCCTTTCCCTTCGCCTGAGACCTTCTGTGCAGTGGCCTCTCAGTGTAACCCACAGAATATTTAATGTTACTACTTGTTCGTGTCTCAGCTGAAGCAAAGATGCCATCGGGTGACCAGCTCTCCCCATCCCCTCTAGTCACCATTCAGTTTCATAACACTCAGCTCTTTAACTGTAACTGACAAGTATCTGTAATTCCCATCGGTCCTTTGGAAACCATGAACTCTGGCAAAGAGGAAATGTTTGAGTGGTACCTTCTTCGCTCCACCTAGACTTGGGAGCTCTACCTGTATCTCCATTCTTTTCAGCTTGACCTAAGGAAGTGTACATAGTTCCCCCCAGTTGGTATGAGAAAATCAAGGTGTATTTGGTTATATGACTTGCTAAGAAGACTCAATTTAAATTCATGTCTGGCAGACTACACAGTCTATGATGCAGTGTCTCATAAAGATGTTCTGCTGCATCTGCTGGAATAGACAGAAACCTGGAGTACAACTATACCAAACAGGCAGAGCCCAGGAGGGAGCATTGCCCTCTGCCTCCCCCACCTCCAACAAAAGCTGCAAGCTAGTCGGAAACCTGGCTCCTGTCCTAGCTTCACACAAACCTGATAGGGAGATGAAGCTCACATTTGTGGTGTTCCCCTAACAGAAGCTGCTGAACTGCAGTCTCAAAAGTCTGATACGTTTTTTTCATTCCTCATCCCAGTGTGTCTTTAGCAAAGCCCTCTGGTATAGCCCTCCGTCTTCAGGGCTCACCTCTATTTCCTCATCATGTTCTGAAGCTCTAGCCCCCTTTCATAACCCTTGGGAAATTCTGAGTTAAAAGCACGGTTCTTACGATTATTTAGCCACTGCCTTCCAAAGACATAAGCAACAATGCAAACTCTAGGAGGGTGGGCACCACATCTGCCCTGTGCCTGTGTCCCTTCCCCCAGCCCAAGTGTGAATCTCTGCTGCCCAAGTCCTTCCTGCGTTCTCAGACAGCACCCTATGTCATGCAGGTTTTACAAGCATGCCTTAAGCCTGCCACTCATCTCCCAGTCTCATCACTATTTGATGAGCCAGTGCTGGCTGCCAGGAGATAACAAAGACATTAAGACCCAGCCAGGCCTCTGAAGAGCAGCGAGCTGACATTTTGTTTTCCTGTCCATCCTACCCACTCAACCCCTGCCCTCCCTTCCATTTGTTCTGTCAGTGGGAAACAGCATTCAAAGCCATGATGGAGTCCTTCGGCTGGCCCGGCGCCCCATGTTGGAGCGAATCCACTTAATTCGAAAAGATGTGCCCATCACCATGATCTATGGGGCCAACACCTGGATAGATACCAGCACAGGGAAAAAGGTGAAGATGCAAAGACCGGATTCCTATGTCCGAGACATGGTAGGTTGGCTTGCTAAGGAGTGGGAGTTGAAGTGGACAGTGGGTGAGAAAGTTTCAGGTGACAAAGGGTGATCAAAGTAAGGACAAAAATTATAGAGCACATAGAGCAGTGGCTTTGAAAGGGTCCCCTGTCTGCTAGATAGTTAGGAATTTCCTTTTCTGTGCAATCCAGTTTAGCTAAAAGATGTGTTCCTGACCAGTAGCCAGGCATGTGCTTCTATTCCAGACCTCCAGCCTCCCCTATCCCAAAGCAGAGCTGTGAGCAGCAGGGGTTGCAGTGAAGACTTCCTACACACTTCTGTCTCCTGCACCTCCCATCCCCACTGAGTCACATGTGGTCCTGTTTCCTGCATAAAACAAGCAGATCAAGCAGGAAAAGCACAGTGGATGGCTCCTAAAACAAAATAGGCTTTTGACATTCACTGGTTCCCAAAGGAATGTGCAGTATCCAGAGAAAGGGTAGGGCCTTGCTCCTGAGAAGATCTGAGGGTAACAGGCAAGCGGGAACTGGGGGAGAAGAAATGGTGGGACCATTGGGGGAGAAGAGACTTCCCAGTGCTGGGACTAAGGAGCTGAGCCACCGCTGTCATCTGTCTGCAGGAGATCGAGGGTGCATCGCACCATGTGTACGCTGACCAGCCACACATCTTCAATGCTGTGGTGGAAGAGATCTGTAACTCAGTTGACTGAGATGCTCTGAGAGGGAGAGGAGGAAGCCGGAGTTGCTGCCATCTATCTCCCTGTCTTAGTCAGAACCTCTGTCCTTTCCTCACCAACTAACATGTGCCAGCCAGGCAGAGTCTTGGACTGTCCCCAAGATAGGACCACAGTGAAAAAGAGCACTTCCAATCCCATGCTGAGGGTAAGAGGCGGAATCCACCAGAGGCCTTGAACTCCCACTCTGGGGAAAAGCATAAAAGGGCTGCTGAGTACCGCCTGTTCTCTCCACACCAGGTGGTGACTATGAGGAGACTGTGCGAACCATGTCATCTCCCTGCATGGCCTTCCCTTCCTCTAGACAGAGGAGGACTCCCAACAGCCTTTCTAGTTTGGGAATATGTCTGAGAGTAGGTCCCACACAGGAACATCTTTCTTCTCCATCACTCCACACCTCCATCCAAGCTCAGTTCCCACTCACTCACCAGGAGCAGCTCTGTTCGCTTGCATAACTGCTTTCATGACCTTGAAGGTCATATCCCAAGCTCTTATTGGCAGAGGAGGCAAGAGATCAGGGCAGAATACAGAACATGATGGGTTCCAGCAGAATGGAGTCTATAGCCCAGCAAGCTTTGCGCGCTAAGGTTCCATGCAGACACCACTGCTGTGGAGCTGACTTAAAGTTAACCCTGCTCCATATTCTAACCTGTTGTGCAGGTACACTATTATCCTGCCCTGTGTCTCAATCCTGGCTGCCTAAGTTGGGACACTTGAGTCTCTTCCTCTTATTCCTCCC
Source organism: Mastomys natalensis (assembly GCA_021653895.1). Taxonomy (NCBI): domain Eukaryota; kingdom Metazoa; phylum Chordata; class Mammalia; order Rodentia; family Muridae; genus Mastomys; species Mastomys natalensis. The sequence continues at coordinate 1,360,787 of JAJTUV010000283.1, read as the reverse complement.
ACTGTGAGGTTCTGAGCCTCTTCTGTGCCTTGGGCCCTAAAGCCCCGTGTATAGTATAGAACAAAGGTGACTCCTGGTGGAGAAGGGGAAAGGCCCTTCGACCCTTGAGTCATGTCTGGATTCACAAAGTCCACAAGGATCTGCAGCATTTTCTACCTGGCCCTAGAGCTGAGAGCCCCTCCCTATGGCTCACTGAGGAGCTTTAATTCAGCAGTTCTATGTCCTTATCAGCCACAGAAATGCTTCCCACTGCCTGAACCTCTACGCCTATCATCTGTTACCATGGTCTCCAACTCACTCTGCTTCAAAATTACCCATCAGCCCCCTCCAATGACTCTCATTCCAGGTCCTGCTCTAAGGCTCTGGGTACTAGGCTGGGCCTGGCCCCAGACGCCGGGCAGTTCCTGCCGCCTCCTTCACTTTTATAAAGCCAATCCTTTCACCAGAATAGTATTAACTCCTGGTGCTTTGTACTATTGGTCCAGCTGCCTCGGGCTCCTTTTCTATATTAATAAAGAAGAGTAAAAACTGTCAGTGATGACAATGTTCAATATTGATCCAACAAGAGCACTGAGTGGCTTCACAGCAGTCCATGCAGTTCGCATACAAGAGAATGGAACCAATGAGGTACTACCTGTGGGCCACTCCCTCTCCCAGGTAGTGTACCTGCAAGTCCAGGAAAGCTGACTATCCTATCGGACGGCCTACAGGTGGGAAAGGAGTTAGTCCAGAGCACAGGTGGATGAACCTCAATCAAAAGAGAACTGAGTGCTCCACTCTGCCCTGCCCAGTCAGCACCCTGCCAGCTAGGTGAGGCCTTCACAACTCTGCTCCCTGACGCCTGTTCATTCTCCCAGTCTCAACCCAGAAGTTCCTTACACAGGAAAACCTGACCCTCTCCACCTCTCCTACCTAGAAGTTCCTATTGTGTGTCTCCATTGACACTCAACTGCCTCTTTTTAAAAACTGTAACTTGGGGCTGAAGAGATAGCTTAGTGGCTAAGAACCCTTGCTCCTTTTGCAGGGACCCGAGTCCCGATCCCAGCACCCATGTCAGGCAGCTACCTGGAATTCCATTTCCATGTGGATCTGACACTAGACCAGAGGGCTGACAACATGCCTTAGTGAGGAAAGGTAAGGTGTTCCCAGCATGAGTCTAATTCCTGAAACCCAGGTTTCAACATTTTCCAAGGAAAATCACCCAAGGGGCTCAATGTAGTCAAGGCATTCTTCTTTTTTTTTTTTAAACATAATTATATTTGTTATTGTGTGTTTATGTACATGATTTGTGTGATTGTGTGTACGTGCATGCACAAATGCCACATTATACATGTGGACATCAGAGGACACCTGTGGAGTTGGTTCTCTCCTTCTGCATTCACTTGTGCTCCAAGGATCCAACTCAGGTTGTCAGGGTTACATAGTAAGCACTTACCCACTGAGCCATCCTGCCCATGCTCAGGGCTGTCTTACCCACTGAGCCATCCTGCCCATGCTCAGGGCTATCTTACCCACTGAGCCATCCTGCCCATGCTCAGGGCTTTCTTTTGTTTCTATGATTTTTGTTTTGTTTTGGGAGTGTTTTGGTTGGTTGGTTGGTTGGTTGGTTGGTTGGTTGGTTGGTTTTCATTTCATTCTGTTTTTATTTTTAAGACAGGGTCTCCCTACATAGCCCTGGCTGTTCCTACTTACTATGTACACTGGGTTGGTTTCACAGATATCCCCTGCCTCTGCTTCTCAAGTGTTGGGATTAAAGGGATGTGCTAGCCAGGGCATTCTTCATCATGCAACCCCAAAGGTTTTCTCTCAAGAGATCTGCAGGGACATGTAAGACTCTTCACCCATGAGAGAAAAGCTTCATAGGCTATTGTCTGATATAATCAGAAGTGAACATCAAATATCTCCCATAACAGAATAAATAAAACTGGCAAAAAGCAAAGGCAGCTCATGTGTAAAAGTTAAACCAAAACAAAGTGAGTAAGCTGGAGGTTCAACTTATGAAATAAGGGAATTAAACTGCTGCAAATACCTATATAATGTTAGGTCTTGTCTGCATACACCAGGGGACCCAGTGACTCCACTGTACTTTAATCTGAATGTTGGGGTCAAAAGGATAAATATTCATAGAACAGTTTTGCTTGTTTCATGTAAAAAAAAAAAAAAAAAGTTTCCATGAGGGAAAAAAAACAAAACAAGAAAAGGCCAAGGTTTTAACTCAGAGATAGTTTGCCTGGCATCCACAAGGCCTGGGCACAGTCCCTAATACACAGAAAGGTCAGGCTGGACAACATGGCAAGGTCTTAGAAAAGAGAGAGGAGAGAGATTAGGAAGGAGGGGAGGAGAAGGGAACAAAAGAATGGGGGGAGTAAGACAGACACAAAGAAAGAATAAAGAGAGGAGAAGGGGGAGCTGGGAGAGAGAAGGAACAAAAGTGAGAAAGGAAGAAGGAAGGATACCCATATGAAAATAGATATTTATCTTTGTGTAAAGGGTATGTGAATACAAAACTCATAAAAGAAGACACACCACTGACCATTGAGACATGAAAGCCCACCCTCACCAGTACATCACTGGTGCATGCATCACTGACGCTCTATTTTTTTTACAACCAGATCAACAAAACTTGAGTATTTTTAGTACTATCCATAACTAATACTAGCAAAGGCAAAAGAAATTAGGCATTATGCAGAGTTTGTGGGGTAGGATGTCTCTGTGGTCAAATTTTCCTCTGGTAAGGAAGGTAAACAAATAGTAGTATGCAAATAAGATGGGGCGCTGCAGAGGAACAGAGAACAACAGTAAGAAGACTGTAATCAAACAGGGAGGGCTTTTCTGTGTAAAAAAAACAAGAACACTCATCTAAAGAGATGGGGGGCTCAAGCCCTGAGTCAGCATGTTGTAGTGTTACTTGAGGTGAGGGAGATCTGGAAAACCTTAATGAGTAGAGTGTGAGCCAACTGGAACAGGCAGAGCAGCTCCCAGACTGTGGTGGGCCTGGTCCCTCATAGCCACAGGGGACACAGGGTTCTGCCCTTGCCTGTAATCCACTAGCCCAGCACTTAGAAGTGACCTGACATTTTTCTCTCTCCTTTCAATAAAGTTCTTTAAAATTTATGCAAACTTACTATGTTCTACAATGAAAAAAAGGGCAAACTTCCCATGATAAACATAGAGCCTTCAGTAACCAAGGAATTCAGAACTTCCAATCAGAAAGCATTTAGTAGCCAAAAGATTTGGAAATGGCTGGGGCCTTATGATCACAATTCATTTTCAGCCACAAAATGACACCAACAGCTTCACTCCAGAGACAGAAGAATTTTTGTTAAAGTAGCAATAAAGGCCCCTTAATGGAAAACTTCTGATCAAGACACTAGAAACTCTGGCCTGGGTAGAGACCTAACATTAAGATGGACAGTGTCAATCACTTATCTAAGAGCCTACCTCTCAGGAAGGCAGGACTGCCCTAACAAGGCACCTTCACCTTGAGCCATGCTAAAGAGATGGGTGGAGTAATTATCCCTTTAATGATGTGCTGTACTTTCTTTCATGCCTCCTGCCCTACCAGAGCAGCCCCTACACATGGGGAAGGTTTAGCTAGGTCTGTCCATCTTTCTGAAGGGTGCAACTTTTCCTTTTGTTTTATTTTGCTTTTACTTGTTTATTTCGTCTCTTGTGTCCTGTTTGGGTGCTGGCCAGAATCTAAGCCTGCTCCTTCTGAATTTTGGGCTTCCTCACTCTTTAAAGCCCCCTCTCCATCATATCCAGCTGCTTGCGTACTGCATGGATTAAACACCTTAGTGATTAACTTCTGAGCCACCGATGATGGATCAGTGTCACATTAAGGAAAAAATACCCCTCCTTTTTTTTTTTTTTTTTTTTTTTTGAGTCATTTAAGCAAGAGTGAGAACAGATTTGAACTCTCTACTTTGTGCTGCCTTACGTTTTCCTTCCAGTGTCTGTCTGCATGAGTCTCCCTATGTGCCTGCCTGAAGGCTGTCTTGTGAATCTGACTGTGTCTGTGTCAGTATGTCTGTCTGCGTGTATGTATGTGCACCATGACTGTACAGCACCCACAGAAACCAGAGGAGCGTATCGGATCACCTAGAACTGGAATTACAGATGGTAGAGGGGGTACAGGAAACTGAACCCAGGTTCTCTTTAAAAGCAAGTGCTCTTATCATTGAGCTATCCTACCAGCTCCTAAGAAGCTACTGTTATGATCTAATGGTATCCCTAGGATGCCAGGTATTGAACTCAGTGCATCTCATTACCCTCATAGGCTCACATATTTGAACATTTGGTTCCAATTGCCAATACTATTTGGAAAGGATTAGGAGATGTGGCCTTGCTGGAGGAAATATGTCACGTTAAGACCTTAAGGCCTCAACCTACTCCTAGTTCACTCTCTGCTGCTGTGTGCTTGCAGTAAGGGATGTGAGCTCCCAGCATCCTGCCAGAGCTGCCATGCCTACCTGGTACACTGGACCCTTATCCCTCTGGAAACACAGGCTCAGATGAGTGTTCTTCTATAAGTTGCCTGCTATGGGTCTCGTGGTGTGTTATCACAGCAACAGAAAAATACTAGTACACTCAAAGGCACAAGAGAAAAGAAATAGGCACAAGAGAGGCTTGAAGGCCTTCTCCACAGTGAACCAACTGTTCCTCACCATCAGAAACTAAAAAAAACTTTTTTATATATTGATAGGTTGATGGAAACAGGAAGCCCTGTCAGAAGTTTAGAAGTTTCCTTCTGGGGAGTGGAGAGGACTTAGAGAAATTCAAGAGTAAACAGCTGCTTTGCAGCCCTGAGATCACATGTATTTATATAAGAAGGCTGAGCTGCAGGAAGAAAAAAGGCATTGGTCTTGTCAAAGAAGACACAGTTCAATTGTGCTAACTAATACCAGTCTGAATGTACCTATCACTTACTATGCCACTCCAAGCATTTGGTGTATGTTATTTCATCATCTATAAAAACCTCTATGAGAGGTATCCTTGTAATCCTCAATCTCCCAGTGAGGAAACAGGCCATGGAGACAGTAGATGCTGAATCTCAAAGTAGAATCCCAAACCAGTGACAAGGAGTATTACTGTTAAGATCAGAATCCAGAGCCTGAGTTACATAGTTACATATTTGACACTCTAGAGACTATCCACTAGCTCAAATATCATCATCATCATCATCATCATCATCATCATCATATAGGCATTGATGCTTAGCTTACATGTATGTCTGTGTGAGGGTATCAGATCCCCTGGAACTGGAGTTACAGACAGTTGTGAGCTCCCAGGTAAGTGCTTGAGAATTGAACCTAAGTCCTCTGGAAGAACAGCCAGTGCTCTTAACCATTGGGCTGATTTTTTCTTTCTTTCTTTCTTTCTTTTTTCAAATATTCTTAATATGATTCTGTATGTGAGTTACTTTACACTATCATGGAAGTTTGCATAGCCAATGACATAAAGGTTATATGCCTTAGAAAATCCCCTGCTTTTATTAAGTGCCAGCTTGATATGAATTCTTCATCTTCCCACCCCCACCAATTAATGGCCTGGGCTCTATAAATGACAGGGTCCCTCTGCCTTGTGCTTTCAGTTCTCATGGAGAAGGAAAGCAAAGGCTATTCCACAAAGGGGACCTGGGGCCAGTGGGTCCACAACTGACTGAATTGATCTGCATCTCTGCTAACACCACTCAGCTAATGATAGGCGTCTGGTGAGCTCCAGCAGACCCTGGGTCTGTCTGTGGAATCATCTTGTTTCTTCTTCTCTCTGTCAAAGGGATACCCACAATTCTCAGGTACTTCCCATCATATTAGACAGAAGAGATCTAAGAACAATCAAGAGCTTCATGGTCTCCTACAGAAGGACATTGCATATTATATCTGAGCTAAATAAGTGCTGCCACAGAGCTGAGCCTCTCTGCTGCTCCCCAGGGAGACAGCAGTGTTGTGACTGCCAACTTGTAATTCCACCAAGCACCATGCTCCTGCCTCATGACTGACTCTTCTCACCACTTCCCTTGAAATCCTAGATCTTTTCTGTAATTATAAAAGTAGATTTAATTTTTTCCAAGTTTTATTATAGAATAGTCAGATGTCCAGAAAGCTTAAATAATGGGATGAACATCCAAACCTACCACATAGTTCTAATTAAAAATTCTTTTTTTTTTTTTTTTTTTTGGTTTTTTTCGAGACAGGATTTCTCTGTGTAGCCCGGGCTGACCTGGAACTCACTCTGTAGACCAGGCTGGCCTCGAACTCAGAAATCCGCCTGCCTCTGCCTCCCAAGTGCTGGGATTAAAGACGTGCGCCACCACCGCCCGGCAAAAATTCTTTTTCTTTAATCTCATTTTATTATTATCCCTTAAAAGCCTGTTTGTGTTCTTTTTCTTTTAATTTATTCACTTTACATTCCAACATTAGCTTTCCCTCTCCTCCCAGTACCTCCTTCAGTTCCTCCCTCCCCTTCTCCTTTGAAAAGGGAGAACCCCCCCCCCTCTTAGGTAACATTCCCCCTGCTATCCCTCACTCCCCACTCCACCCCCATCAACACTCCCCATCTCCTACCCATGGCACATCAGTTCCCTGCAGGACTTGATACAACCTTTCCCACTGACAGCAGTTAAGGTGGTCCGTGTAGGGAATGGGATCCACAGGCAGGCCGGCAGGCAGGCAACAGATTCAGGGAGAGCGCCTGTTGTTGGAGAGCATCTGTCTGCTCATCTGTTACATATGTGCAGGAGGCCTAGGTCCAGCCCACGCTCGCTCTTTTTTGGTAGTTGATTCAGTATCTGGGAGCCTAAGGATCCAGGTTAGTTGACTCTGTTGGTCTTCCTGTGGAGTCCCTGTCCAAGATATTTTATATTACTTGTGGCTATTGTGAAGGGAATTGTCTCTCTAACTTCTTTCTCAGCCCATTTATTGCTTGTATGAAGGAGGGCTACTGATTTCTTTGAGTTAATTTTTTTATCCAGCTACTTTGCTGAAGGTGTTTATCAGCTGTAGTTCTCTGGTAGGATTCTGAAGGTCACTTACACTACCATATCATCTGCAAAATAGCAATACTTTGACTTCCTTTCCAATTTGTATCCCCTTATCTCCTTTAGTAGTCTTATTGCTCTAGCTTCGAGTACTATATTGAAGAGATAGGGAAACAGTACACAGTCATGTCTTATCCCTAATTTTAGTAGGATTGCTTTAAGTTTCCCTCCATTTAATTTAATGTTGGCTATTGGCTTGCTGTATACTGCCTTTATTCTGTTTAGGTATGCATCTTGTATCCCTCATCTCTCCAAGACCTTTAACAGGAATAGGTGCTGGATTTTGTCAAAGCTTTTTTGACATGTAATGGGATTATCATGTGGGTTTTTTTCTTTCAGTTTGTTATATAGTTGGTTGCACTGATGGATTTTTGTATATCAAACCACTCCTGCATCCCTGGGATAAAGCCTACTTGATCATGGTGGATGATGTCTTTGATGTGCTCTTAAATTTGCTCTGCAAGTATTTTATTGAGTATTTTTGCATCAATGTTCATAAGAGAATTGGTCTGAAATTCTCTTTCTTTGTTGAGTCTTTGTGTAGTTTAGCTATCAGGGTGACTGTGGCCCCATAGAATGAGTTTGGCAAAGTTCTGTCAGTTTCTATTTTGTGGAATAGTTTGAGGAGTATTGGCATTAGCTTTTCTTTGAAAGTCTGGTAGAATTCTGCACTAAAACCATCTGGCCCAGGGTTTTTTTGGTTGGGAGACTTTTAATAACTGCTTCTATTTCCTTAGGGGTTATAGGACTATTCAGATAGTTTATCTGATCTTGATTTAACTTTGGCAATTGGTATCTAAAAAATCATTCATTTCATTTAGATTTTCCAATTTTGTGGAGTACAAACCTAATGATTTTTTAATTTCTCAGTGTCCGTTGTTATGTCTGTCTTTTCATTTCTGATTTTTGTTAATTTTGGTACTGTCTCTCTGCCCTTTAGTTTGGCTATCTTCTTGATTTTCTCAAAGAACCATCTCTTGGTTTTATTGATTCTTTGTGCTGTTCTCTTTGTTTATACTTGACTGATTTCAGCCCTGAATTTGATTATTCATGCTATCTACTTCTGCTGGTAGTTTTTGCTTCTTTTTCCCCCTAGAACCTTCAGGTGTACTCTTATGCATATGAGTACACTGTACCTCTCTTCAGACACACCAGTAGAGGACATCAGATCCCATTAGAGATGGTTGTGAGTCACCATATAGTTCCTGAGAATTGAACTCAGGTCCTCTGGAAGAGCAGTTAGTGCTTTTAACCACTGAGCCATCTCTCCAGCCCTTTAAAAAAAAACTCAACTTTTTAAAAAGATCTATTTATTTTATATGTGTGAGTACATTATTAGTATCTTCAGACACATCAGAAGAAGGCATCGAATCCTATTACAGATGGTTGTAAGTCACTATGTGGTTTCTGGAATTGAACTCAGAACCTCTGGAAGAGCAGTCAGTGCTCTTAACTGCTGAGACATCGTTCCAGCCCCCTCAGGTGTACTCTTAATTCATTACTATGAGAACTCTCAAATTTCTTTATGAGGGTATTTGGTCCTATGAACTTTCCTCTAAGGACTGTTTTCATAAGTTCAGGTATGTTGTACCATCATTTTGATTGAGTTCTAGTTCTAATTAAAAATTCTTAGTAAAATAAGAATTGTATGAGGTAAAAAAATATTAACAGGAAGGCAAATTTAGTATACTCAATATTGAAATAGTAAAATAGCACCAAGTATAAAATCAGAGGAAAGATAGCATGTGCATTCATTTGAGACTGAGTACAAACTGCAACTTTTAACAAAACTATGAGTTTTATTTAGTAATTTCAGTTGCCTTGAAAGAAAGAACATTGCCATGTTTCAAGAAAACAAAGCCCAAAGGTCTGCTTTTAAATGACTAGGGCAGTCATAGAGGAAAGAAGCAGCAGGTTAATAAATGAAGATCAGTTTAGTATACACATGAGAAAGTCAGCAAGGAATGGAGAGCTTGGGAAAATCGGGCACAATGTTGGAAATGAAAAACTCTATGAGTTAAATTAAGAGTAGAAACCAATAAATTAGAACAAGGTGAAGAAGTAACGTCAGAAATAGAAGACAAGGCTGAGAAAGTACTACACTTCCATAAGGAGAGACATCATCAGCCATGACCACACCATCCATGAACTGTGGAACATAATCAAGACACCAAATCCAAAAATGCATATGGTAGAAGAACCTGAGATAAAAGCTAAACTGTTAGAAAACCCAAGCAATAAAATTATAGCAGAAAGTTTCCCAAATTTGGGGGCAGGAATAGTTGTCACCCAAATACAAGAGTCATTTCAAATCCAAATAGATTTGATGAGATAAGAGTCTGTCTGTGACATACAGTCTTAAGCATACCCCAAACAAAGAAACAGTATTAAAACCTGCAAAAGAAAAATGTCATCTCACAAAAGGAATCCATCAGAATAATATTCAGCCTCTAAGCAGAAACCCCCAAAGCCACAAAAGCATGAAATTATAGTTTAAAGCCCTGAAAATAAATAACCACCAATCAAAATTTACTATAGTTAGCAAAGTTATCTTTTCCAATCAATAGAAGAAAAAAGAAACTTCAAGACAAGCACAAATTAAGGCAATGCATGACCACCAAAGAGTGCTATAGCCTAAGACACTACACATGGAGGGAGAAAGGCAGTCTAAATCAAGAGAGAACAGACAAAACAAAACAAGGGAACTAGGTGAGTAAAATGGAATGAGGAAAGAATATATAATGTCTAACTTAATAAACCACTGACCACGAGTCTCAAGGGGGAGGGGAGCAGAAACAGAGACTCAATCCACATATCAATCCAGTCAAGACTGTAGACATCAATGCAAAGGAATCAGCAAAGACTGTCTGCAGACTGTTTTTTTGTTGTTTCTTTGGTTTGGATTTTTTGAGACAGATTCTTACTCTGTACCCAAGGCTAACCTCAAATTATTACATACCCCAGGCTAGCCTGAAACTGACTATGATCCTTTTACCTTAACCTCCTGAGTGCTGTGATTACAGGTTTCAGCCACCACTTCCATCTTTGTAAATAGTCTTATTTACAACTAAAAGATGTAGGCTAGCTGACTAGATTGTAAAAATAAATACAAATATTTTCTGTATGAAAAAAACGACAAACATTGAGGGTAGAAGCTTATAAATCAAACAAACAGAAGTTAAAACCAATCAGAAATATGCACAGTTGTATCTTACAAGGTAGACTTCGAGCCAAGATCAGTCATAAAGAAACCATAAAGAAGATCCCTAAATATAATAAAAAGAATAACCCATCAGGAATATAAAACAGTTGTGAATAAATACAGTGGGTGTTGACATGTCCAATTTCATAAAACAAGGAATACATAAAGGGGCTGATAAGTCCAGATATTGTAATATAAGATGACTTTAATATCCAAGTTTTACTAATAGGTAGATCATCCAGGCAAAAATATTCAACAATGAAACTGAAAATGGCAGAGAATAGGGTGTCCTTGTGTGCCTTGGGAGGTTAATAGGCTTTACTGGGTTGAGGCAATCAGGTATCCAAGCTGCTTGCCATGCCTATGTCTGGAGTTTCAGAAACACCTCCCAGAAACAATGAAGTATTTTTCTTACGCATAGCCTTTAGACAGCTGGGTTCATTACATTTCCACATGAAAGGAGAGAAAGATAAAACAAAAAATAAGAACATGAACAAGTGCTTTAAACATTTAGGCATTTCTGGACTCCAGCTGGGGCAGAATTTGAGGTAGATACAAGTGTATTTCCAGCACTATCCAGGACTGAACTGCTTTCCAAAGCCATGACATAAAACTGCTTATTTTCAAGGAGCCCTGCCTCAAATGCCTGGCCAGTCTCTTTCTTCTCCTTGTATCAAAAGGAATTAACAGGCATTTACAGAATATTCAATATGCTGAATGCAGAATACATATTTTGCCGGGCGGTGGTGGTGCACGCCTTTAATCCCAGCACTTGGGAGGCAGAGGCAGGCAGATTTCTGAGTTCCAGGCCAGCCTGGTCTACAGAGTGAGTTACAGGACAGCCAGGGCTATACAGAGAAACCCTGTCTCGAAAAACCAAAAAAAAAAAAGAATACATATTTTCCTCCAAAACTCATTGGCAATTATCTGAAATAACTTACATTTTTGGGATGGTGCTGCACTGAAGAAAGAGTCTCAGTCTTGGAGCCATTTAAACAAAACCCAGGCCAATCCCAGGCCAATCCCAGGCCAATCCAATTTTTTTCCTTACTATTCTCCCACACAGAAGACCATCCTCAATCTGTACTAAGAAGCAGGGTGACATTGTGCCTGGGACTGGAAATCTAGCCAGCTCCCCAGGGCGAGTAGAGCCATGGATCTTGTACAAGAATCTACAACCACCAATGTACTCAACCACTATAATCCCTAACTACATTCTAAAGACTTATCCTAATACACAAATAAGCACAGATCTCAACACCCTTAAAAAAAAAAAAAAAACTGCAGCAGTCATAGACCATTAAAGAAAACCAAATCCCATCAAAATGCAGAGAAAAAATGACTGTGTGCTACCCAGTCCCTGCTGATATATCTACAACACAACACCTGCACCTACAGCTCAAGAATTGTCACAAGAGAGTGGGCATACAACTTCTAGGAGCCAGAAACACAGGAAGTTGCCTGTGAGATTTTGTGTTCTGGAAATGACAGAGAAGCTATGATGGCTCACATTTAGTACCAGAAAACTACAACAACAACAATACCCATGAAACATCACCAATGTGCCTACCTTAACAAGAGCTACACAAGGACAACACCAAAAGACATGTGAACATGGGAGGGGGAAATCTCATGGGACATCAACCCTAGTCAAACAACTAGGGTCAATCAAGCAATGTTGAGAGCAGGAAAAATTGTCCAAGTACAGAGTTTTTGGTTACCACCAAGCTATGCCTGCACTATGCACCCATGGAAATCTACTCCATGCTGGTTGTTATTGTGGTTCATAGGCATTACAGTTGGGTAGGACAACTGGTTGCTTCCCTCCCTTGGAAGGTACCTTCTTATACCATACAAGCTAGTCTTCAAGAATGTGTTTCCTTTTACTTTTTAATGATAACTTTGTATAGTTAATTTTTTCTTGCCTTTTAAACTTCTTAAAACCTAATTGAATTTTGTTGGTTTTATATTTCCTGTATATTAATTTCTGTTTTTATCTTTATCGTGCCCTTCACTCTGATTACTTTGGGCTTCATTTAATTATCCTTTTCTAATTGATTAAGGTAAAAGCTTAGGTAACTAACTGTAGAACCCTGAAGGGCTGCTATGCCCATGGTGAGACTTTCCATGTGCTGCTGTCTACTAAGTAAAATTCTGCGGTTCCTCTAACATCAAAAACATCCTGACTAAGACATGGTGCTCCAGGAAGGGAATTGACACTTGACATCCTATTACCCCCAGTTGAGTTCCTGTTTTTTCCTGAGTTTGTGTTTTTCCTTCCCTGGCTTGGTGTAGATATTGCACTTTGTGGTGAGACAGCCACTGGGCTAATCCATCTACATTTTACAAAGCAGTAAAGGCATTGGCATTCTCTCAAAACGGATGACCCGAGTCTGAGTCTTTCTTTAATCCCCAGACCGACGCTTGAGTTCAGTACCCTGGCAGCACTGGAGCTGTCAACTAACTTTATACCTTTTTCTTTTTTCTAATGTAAATATTCATGCTGCAGTAAATCTCTAATCCCAATAAGCCCATGCAAGAAGCATACAACTCAGCTATGGTATTTATAACCTGCATGACTAGATTGGGCAGTTTACCACTATACTACTCTATTCCTCAGCTATCAGATTCCCTTGCTACTTGCAGCTTCTCCACACTACATGGTTCTGCTCCATCTTTCTTCCACTACCTCTTCCTCCATTTCCTTCAGGTTCTCCATCTTCCTCCCTCCTACCTCTCTTCTAACCTCTCTGAAACCTCCAGTCCAACCTTTTCCTTCCACTGCCAAATCACAGGCTCTAGCCTTTATGTGACCAGTTAAAATGGGGAGAAGGTTCACATGAAATCACCTGAGTATTGATCCACTCCACTTCAGGAAACAGAATTAACATCAAAATACAAACAGCACCAGGACAATCCACAACATTTTTCCCTTTTTGTCCAATTAAAAGGTTCTTTTCTCTCAGATATAAATTGAGCATGACTATTACAATTATGCAATTTATAAAGTATAAGATACACTTAACACCTAATCCATCATATCTGTCAGTTTAGATAAAGCACTCTACGTTCTATCCTAACTTAAAAGGCTAACAATTTTATACCTGAATTATGTCCTGCTTTTAGCCTGTATACCATATGAAAACCATCCTCTCAAATCTATATTGTCTCTCTTTTTTAAACAGCTTGAGTTGACTATGAGACCCCAACCAGTTTTCAACCCATCAGGAATGACTTAAATATTGCCTGAAAATATAGGAAGCACAGAACATAGCTTCTAAAACTTAAGCAATTTGTAGAGCTACAGCTGACTACCTCAATCCTCAAAATGTTGGAGCATCAGTCTCCAGTCTTCTGGCCCAGAATCCTCTAACAGACCTCTGTAAAGCAGAAATATTAAGGACTGCTTACCCTGTCTTGGCAGAGCTAGCAATCAACTCTTCTGCATAGTGTGTTCTTTTCCTGAACAGTATTTTTGTCTGTAGATGAATTAGCCCAGTGGCTGTCTCACCACAACCGGAGCATCTCCAGTGATGCTCAGTTTCTCCTTTGAATCAAAAAGGGGGTACTGTCAGGAGCAGACATGTCTCTAGTCAGATGATCTTTAATAATGAAATGGCCTTTAATGTCATATTTTTGGACTTCTGACGCCTTTGAAGACTATCTATCTTTGTAAAATAATCTGAACTGTTAAACCTTAACTATTCTTAGTCATTTGTATTTGAGTAAACTAAAAGTGCCTTATTATAATTACATCAGAATCTAATACAACATGAGTTTACTATATGGCCCTTAGTTTGTATTATTAATCGTCCTGATAGTTTGTAATGGCAGTTATTAGAAGGGCTGACTTAAGTCTTGTATTCTTAGGTGTGTTGTATAGGTACAATGTCTATCAAAGAGTAACAATATTTTAATTTTGTACCAATATAAGAAATTCACAGCAATGGAAACCTTAAATCTGCATCAATCTATAAATCTATACTATGTAAAGTTATAAGTTCAATTTATTTTAATTAAAAACGATTTCTACCAATGTAAGATATGGCCATACAATGTTTTGTTTAAGAGTAAATTTGATAACCTATCTCTATTTGTATATTCTTCTAATTTCTATGATTATTACTATATTCTCTCTTTACTCTTCCACCCCTTTCCTTTACCTAAGAAGGAAGGATAGTGAAGAAAAAATGAAAGGTAGAAATCCCTGAGTCTAAGCCCTCTAGTATCCTCCCTTTCCAAAGCTACAACATTTATAGATTATCCCTTAAAATGACAACATATTATAGTTTATAATATAAACAGAACCATACACCCCAACCTAAGGGACTTGTATGATGATCTTTTGTCTGCTTCTAGCTGAATTGGAGTGAAGAATTCCCTTCTGGGGGCCCAATGGGAACTAAGAAAATTGGTTTTCTCAAAGGAGCACAAGCTAACATTATTTGCTTTCCAGTCTATGTGCTAATAAAGTTCATTACTTAGCTGACATCCTGACTATGACACTCTTAAAGGCTGGAGAGGCAAGGTAGCTGTTCTGGAAAAGCTCTGGAAGCTAGACTTTAGAAGAAACAGCTTTGATGTCGTTGCAGTAGAATCAAACATGGAGTTGGAATGAAAGGACTCAGAATCTCAGCATCCCAGAGTGTGAATCTTGTCTTTCTCTTCTTTCATCCTGCAGTATATAAAACTTAAAAGCAACATATAGTTCTGTAAAGACATTTATATGGAGCAGGCAGAGTTCACAGATTGGTTCATGAAGATCAATAAAGAAAGATGACTGCCTTTCTTCAGAGGTGAGTTTGATCATATAATCAAACTACAACATAAATTTCCATTCATGCCAACTTAAAGGAGGGGATGTAATAACAAGTCATGAGAATTTTGTACCCAATAAGTGTTATTGGCTGTGTATAGAGATTTTAGTCTCAGCCTATTCCAGAGCTGTCTCCATACACAGAGACATAAACATAATCACATGCATATCACCTACCTTGTTGATCTTGTTAGTCTCACCACAATCGACAACATATTCAATGCTATACATTTTATAACCACTGACTGAGTTACCATCCATAATTTTTCTTACATTTTCGCTTTCTTTTGAAGTGTTTTCAAACAAGGAAGTATTTTTTAATTTCCTCCCAATATTTTCTTTGACAAGTAGATTTTTAAGAATTATGTTTTCTGGCTTTCATGTTTGAGTTGTCTCTGATTTATTTTGTAATTCTGATTTACTTAAGAGATATATTTAAACATTTTGTTGTTGTTGTTGTTGTTGTTGTTGTTTTCTGGTACTGAATATTGAGCCCAGATTTAATCTATTAAATGCAGTTTCATAGGGAACACAGCACTACGTATTTATTAAACATTAAATTTTTACTTCATGTATTTAGTGTTGTGTGTGTGTGTGTGTGTGTGTGGTGGTCTGTGCGCACACACATGTGTGTTCCCATGTGTGCACATATCTGTTCACATCGGGTAAGTGGTAACTGTGTTCCTCTAGCAGGCCCACACTGGGTTTTCTTTCACTGACTCTGGTGCTCCCTGATTCAGAGAATGGCTGGGCAAGGACCTGCCTCCATCCATACAACCAACTCCTCTCACTGGGTTCACACATTGGCAGCCATTGTTCAGCTGTTATGTGGATGCTGAGGACATACATTCAGGTCCTCCAGCTTGTGAGCAAGCGCTTTACCCACTAAGCTTTCTCCTCAGCCCAAGGGAATATATATTTTTGTCTTATTAGACAGTTTTTCTTTAATTCTTATTGGGAATCTGCAGAAAAAGGAACTCTTATAATATTGTTAGTCCATGTTTACTTCTACCATTCTACCAATTCTCCTGTACATAATACTTCTGAGGTCTATCAATGACTATATTCTTTGGGCATACTTTTATCAACTTTAAAAGGAACCAAGTTTATTCTCAGCATTTAAGAAAGGAGAGATTATAAAATTCATATACAGGGTAGTGTCTGAAATATCAAGAATTAACATACATAGTACTGGTATGTTGGAATTTGTGTCTTCTCTGAACAAGATGGAATGGATGTCTAGGATGCATGTCAGAAACTACAGTGTATTAGAGTATACCACACAAAACTGCCTTCCAGGAGAAAATCACACGTTGCTGCTACAAGTTTCATTAGCAGAGACTCAGGCAAGTTTGTAATGGGTTTTACTTCATGTCTGGCTCAACTTTTGGAGCTTGCTTACATGTTCCCTAAATACCTGCTTCACCTGCTTGTTCCTCAGAGTGTAGATGAAGGGGTTGAGAGTGGGTGTCACTACAGTGTTGAGTAGTGCCACCACCTTGTTATGATCATCCCCTTGCCCATTTTTGCCAGACCGGACATACATGAAGATACAGCTGCCATAGAAGAGAGACACCACAATAATATGAGAGGAGCAAGTTGAGAAGGCTTTTTTCCTCTCCTTGGCTGAAGGAATATGCAGGATGGTATAGACAATGTGGCCATAGCAGGTGGCAGTCACAGCCAGAGTGCCCAGGAGGCTGACATGGCCATAACAAAACACCAGGAACTCTGACCAGTTGTTCGGCACACATGAGTTCGATAAGTGGAATGTGTCACAGAAGAAATGGTTAATGATGTTGGAGCCACAGAATGGCTGCTGAAAAATAATAGTACTGGGACATGATGAGAAGAAATCCTGATGCCCATGAGCAAAACACAAGCTGGATACAGACTCTTTTGCTCATAATGGTAGCATAGCGCAAAGGGTTACAAATGGCCACGTACCTGTCAAAGGACATCACTGCCAGTAGAAAGAATTCAGTGGTGACCAAGGAAGAAATAGAAGAATTTGGAGGAAACAACCTTGTAGGGAGATGGTCTTATGTCCTGTGATGATGTTGGTTAGCATCTTGGGGAAGATGACAGAGGTGAACCAGATCTCCAGCACAGCAAAATTGCGGAGGAAGTAGTACATGGGGGTGTAAAGGCGCCTGTCCACAAGGGTGACGAAGATGATGAGGCAGTTTCCCAGCAGAATGAGGAAGTAAGTCAGGAGGAAGCCCAGGAAGATGACCACCTGCAACTCACAGGCATCTGACAGCCCCAGCAGAATGAACTCAGTAATAGTGGTGCTGTTCTCCATGGCCCCTCCCACCTCTGCCAGGGCTGTCCATGGACACTGCTGAACATCAGACCCTGTGAGTTCTGAGCACCTGAGGACAACACAAGGCTGCAAATGCAGAGAAAGGAGTGTTGCACTTTTAGCTGAAGGAGTCCTTTAGAGGTTTCGGCTCCTTGTCCTCTCATTCCTCAGACTGGTGAGTAAGATGTCTCACTGAGTCAAGAGCAGATCATAAACTTTGACATCACTTTAAAAATTCTGGGTAATTTTCTTCCCTAAAGGATTTTAAACAACTTTGTATGTAGCCTATTTTTTTTTGCTGGGATTTTTTTTTATTATTTTAGATGAGATCATATTTTTCCTATATTCATTTAAAAGTTGTATACAGTCTCTTAAATTAATTAAAACCTTTCCCTTTGCAAATCCTGTGTCCTGTGAATCAAAATTTTTCATCAGCATCATGGATGAAAAGCTTTCTATCAAAGGCACTTTTGTTGAAAATATTTTGACTGCTTTGAATTCCAGTTACCAGAGCTTAAAACAAAACCAAACAATACCCATAGTACTTCTTGTAAGACTAAAACAAATAATAGCCAATACATAGTCCTGGGTTGGACATGAGACCTTTCTTTATTACCAAAATTAGTAGGTAATAATGT
The DNA here is from genome assembly GCA_021653895.1 of Mastomys natalensis. Lineage (NCBI taxonomy): Eukaryota > Metazoa > Chordata > Mammalia > Rodentia > Muridae > Mastomys > Mastomys natalensis. Next base: position 1,342,787 of record JAJTUV010000283.1, on the reverse strand, counting down.
AAGAATGAGGAAACAAACAAATATAGTATACTAGGGCATATATTTTTTCAAATGTGTCAAAGTTATAAAAATAGTATCTGTGTGCTGGTCAGATGGCTCAGTGAGCACAGCACTTGTTATGCAAAACTGACAACCATAGTTTCATCCTGGAACCCATGTAAAGGTAAAAGGAGAGAACCAAGTCCACAAAGTGGTCCCCTGACTGCCATCACTCATCATCATCATCATAATATAATAATAAGGAATATAAAATATTAACAGCTCACTTTAGAAAGTTTAGGGATGTAGAGTAAGAAAAATAAAGACTCCTCTGTCCCCCACACAGATAGCTTTATGATGATTTCTTAATCTGAATATCTATTTTGTATTTTTACCTCTGTGTATGTCTGGGTGTGTGCATGTGTGTGCATGTGTGTTCAGATGCCTTCAGAAACCAGTGGTGTTGGATCCCCTGCAGCTGAAGTTGCCCAACATGGGGGCTTGGAGTTGAAGTCAAGTCCTCTGCAGAGCAATATGTGCTTCTACCCTCTAAGCCATCTCTTCATTCCCAGTCTGTGAAGATTTTGAGCAGGGCTGAGTGGGTAGCTCGGCAGCACACCCTTGTCTAGTGTGTGTGAGGCTGATTTCAAGCACCACAGTTCTCTTTTGTATTTCTTTGTTGCATTTTTCTATCATGATTTACATCTATGTATTGGCTTACATAACTCTGCTCACAGATTATGCATTCATCCCCTTTAATATATTAACAATATAAAATCTTGTTTTTATAACCGTTTTGTAATTATTTGATTACTATTTCTGAAGACTTCAGGTACCAACACTGATATGTAGATAAGAAAGCATATATTTTTATCATGTTTAGTGCTTTGATATAATAGCCTCAATAATCAAAACAAATAATGTAATGGCCATTCAGTTATTCATGGATTCAATCTCAACTGCTCAGTTTATGTTTTTACCTTAAGGTCTGTCATATGTTCTGCAGATCATGATCAGGCAGCTCTTGTCCCATTATACTTCACACACCACCAAACCTTCAGGTTTTCCAGCAACCCACCTCCCCTGCAATACTCCCTCCCTCCATCCTCTCAAAGTGAGTTGTCTCTGGATACTTACCAGAACTGGGATTACCAACTCCTTAGGTGGCTCCTAACTCCAAGTGGCATTGGTGAGACCCTTGCCTGAGAAAGTTAAATATACATCTATGGTTCCTATATTAGAGGGACAGACATCAATGGATGACTCCTGTGACTGGCTCTTACATGCTCTACATGAGCTTCGAGTACCATTGTGCCCCTAGAAGACTCTGGGGCACACTAATCACAGTAGACCTTTGTCTCTGTGTGCTCGGAAGAGCCTGAAGTATTAGCTTCTCTTTGGTCTCTATGGGAATTCAAGATGTGCAGAGATGTATAGCTCAGATTTGACTCATCTGAGATTCTCTGTTTTTGCTGGCTGGAGCTGTCCTTCCCTTGAGATTCATTACCATCAGTGACAACAGGGACTTAGGAAGGTCCCTTTGCTCTTACTTCATTCAACTCTCAGACTAAAAGTTTACTTTACTGTAGGAAGAAGCCCAGAAATTTCCAATAAAGTTTTAATTAGGACAAAGATCTGCTGGGACATTCAGACGTGTGGACTGAAGAACCACTGGATTCTTGTCCTTTCCATTGGGAACAACCATTGTTGAACTGAACACGACCTGTAAGACACTCTAGCAAATCCCCTTCATATATTGCGTGTGTGCACATGTGTATGTATATTATATGGATGTATTCATTCTATACATTCAACTCCTCTAGATCAGCAGTCCTCAATCTGTGTGTCATGACCCCTTTGGGTTCCTTTCACAGAGGCTGCATATCAGATATTATATGGGCAATTCCTAAAGTACAATCACAGTTATGATGTATCAACACAATAATTTTGTTTGGGGGTCACCACAACATGAGGGACTATATGAAAGTGTCACATGTAGCTAGCATTGCTACTTTGTGGGTTCTTCCTTCTTCCACCCTTTTTCAATCCTTTCAGCTTCCTAATATAACATAGGAGAGGGGGGAAAGGATTTTAAGGAAAGAAAGACATCCCTACATCTATTGTTTTCCCTCTTCTTGTTTCCTCTTTGAGTATTAGTACTAACAAACTGCAACCAAACCCCTGTGCCAGTCTGCATAGGTCTGACTTTAGTGTAGCTGCAGCACAAGGTCTCCCGAGGCTCAGGCATGGCCAGAAGAACCAAAGGGTTACAGCTCTCCAATGGGAAGCTGGAGCAAGGCAGGCTGCTAGACCTTACCACTGCCCCAGTTAGTGGCAGGCATGAGACAGTCACTGACTCTGAGCAGGAAGTGGTAGCTGCAGTCAAGCACATACACTGGCTGGTTGGGTAGGGTCAAGGTCCAGCAGAAGAAAGCTTTAGGAGAGAAAACTCGTCCCTGAAGAGTTACAGCTCAACAAACCAGGCACTCTCAGACAGTCTTTGGTGACACAACTCATGTTCTTTATTTCTTGTGGAATGGGACCTTATAAACATTTTGGGGTGGGGTGGGATCTAGGGATAGATCTTCCCATTGGCTCAGTCTAAGAAGTTAGAGATCCCTATTTATATAGGGAAGGACTTCAAGTGTTGTCCCTATTTGACAATCCTAGTGGGGTGTAGCAGTCATGTATTCCAGGACAGGAATCTGATCAGGAGCTTGTTCAAACTCCTGCCATTCTCAGTTGTGAGTTTTTATCAGGGTTCAGAACTTTGCTGCAATCTTACCAGTTCTTCTGTCTGATGGCATGGCCTACTGCCCCACACCCCTCAACAGCCAACCAACAACAAACCCCATCTCTTGGGTCGCTAGCATTTATAAATCCTCTGAAAAGTTCTCAAAATTCCAAATGCCTCACAATTGCAGAAACTGTCTGCAGCTGGCAAAATCATGCCTCGGCTAGAGCATGCATGAGGCAAATCCTAGTCAGCTTCTGTGGTCAGTTTGAAGCAGCCCCATAGCCCACACCTAGGATTAAAATGAAAAGAAATTTGTATATTTCTTAAAGAAACCAAAATTCTAAAATTGTCACTACAGTCATAGCATTAGGAAGGTTGACCACCACTGCCCTGGTGAACCCTGACTAATCTAATTAGCAACCAATATCCTTTATGAATATAGATACTAAATTCTCAATAAACTACTTGCAAAATGAATCCAAGAGCATATTAAGAAATATTAACCACCATGATCAAGTTGGCTTATCCCTGAGATTCAGGAATGTTTCAACATATGTATTCACCACATAAACAGACTGAAAGACAAAACTATGCAAATATCTAATTAGGTACAGAAAAGACCTTTCACAAAATCTAGCGTCCCTTAATAATAAAAGCCCAGGAGAGACTATGAGTACAAGAGACATACATCAACATAATAAGAGCAATTCACAGCAAGCCCACAGTCAACATCAGTCTAAACAGAGACAACCGCAAATCATTTCCACTAAAATAAGGCACAAGATAAGGATGTCTACTCTCTCAATACTGGTTCCTTAAATAAAGCAATACGTGAGTTGAAGGAGATCAAGGGGATAAAAATAGAAAAATAAGAAGTCAAAGTATTTTTCCTTTCAGATAATATTATTGTCTATGTTAGAGCCTCTATTGCTGTAATGAAACCCCATAACCAAAAGCAATTTGTGGAGGAAAGGATTTATTTGGTTTATATTTCTACATCATAGCCTATCAGTGAAGGAAGATAGAACAGAAATTCAAACATGACAGAAACCAGGAGGAAGGAGCTGATACAGAGGAGAAAGAGTGCTACTTTCTGGCTTGTTCCTCATGGCTTGTTCAGCTTGCTTTCTTATAGAACCCAGGGATTGCCCCACCCACAATGGACTGGACCATCACTCATCAATCACTAATTAAGAAAATGCCCTACAGGCTTGCTGAAAGCTCCATATTATGAAAGCATTTTCTTAATTGAGGTTCCCTCCTCTTTGATGACTTCAGCCTGTGTCAAGTTGACATAAAATTATCTAACACAATGATTTTATATATAAAAGCCCTTTAAAACTCCACCCGTAAATTCTACAGCTAATAAACATGTCTGGCAAAGCAGCAGAATAAAAAAATTAACACACAAAAATCAATAGCCCTCTTATACACAAATAACAAATAAGCTGAGAAAGAAATCATGGAAAACATACCTTTAGCAGCAACAGCCTCAAAAAAAAATTGTATCTTGGGATAACTCTAGTCAAGCAAGTAAAACACTTCTATAATAAAAACTTTATGACACTGAAGAAAGAAATTGAAGAAAACATCCAAAAGTGGAAAGATCTCCCATACACCTGAATCAGGATTGATATAGTTAAAATGGCCGTCCTATCAAAAGCAATCTATATAGATTCAATGTAATCCCCATCCAATTTCAACAAAATTCTTCACAGAAATATAAAAAATAAACTTTAATCTCATTTTCTTTTGCTGTATTCATTGGAGGATACTATGCAGACATGGGTTTAAGCCAAAATAAACTCTTCATTAGCTGGCCAGAGACTACACTGGTTATTTGTGATACCATTGTAGCTTCCTGGGTGAGCTTTTAAGCACAAAAACCATATCCTGAGTTGGAATACTTCAGTTAACAAAATCAGTTGCAATGCATCTGGTTTTATGTGGAGATCCTTTATTCACTTGGACTTGGGCTTTGTACAAAGAGGTAAGAATGGATCGATTTGCATTCTTGTACAAACCAGATACACTGAAACTAACAGAAGAGAAAGTGGGGAAGAACCTCAAATACTTGGGCACAGGGGCACAAAGTTCCTGAACAGAACACCAGTGGCTTATGCTCTAAGATCAAGAATTGACAAATGAGACCTCATAAAATTGCAAAGCTTCTGTAAGGCAAAGAACACTGTCAATAGGACAAAATGGCAACCAACAGATTGGGAAAAGATCTTTACCAATCCTACATCAGATAGAGGGCTAATATCTAATATATACAAAGAACTCAAGAAATTAGACTCCAGACAACCAAATAACCCTATTAAAAATGGGGTACAGAGCTCAACAAAGAATTCTCAACTGAGGAAACTCGGAATGGCTGAGAAGCATTTAAAGAAATCATTCAACATCCTTAGTCATTAGGGAAATGCAAATCAAAACAACCCTGAGATTCCACCTCACACCAGTCAGAATGGCTAAGATCAAAAACTCAGGTGATAGCAGATGCTGGTGAGGATGTGGAGAAAGAGGAACACTCCTCCACTGTTGGTGGGATTGCAAGATGGTGCAACCACTATGGAAAACAGTCTGGCGGTTCCTCAGAAAATTGGACATATCACTACCTGAGGACCCAGCTATACCACTCCTGGGCATATACCCAGAAGATGCTCTAACACATAACAAGGACATATCCTCCACTATGTTCATAGCAGCTTTATTTATAATAGCCAGAAGCTGGAAAGAACCCAGATGTCCTTCAACAGAGGAATGGATACAGAAAATGTGGTACATTTACACAGTGGAATATTACTCAGCTATTAAAAACAATGACTTTGAGAAATTCTTAGGCAAATGGATGGAACTAGAAAATATCATCCTGAGTGAGGTAATTCAATCACAAAAGAACACACATGGTATGCACTCACTGATAAGTGAATATTAGCCCAAAAGTTCTCAATACCCAAGATTCAACTCACAGACCACATGAAGCTCAGGAAGAAGAAAGACCAAAGTATGGGTGCTTCGGTCCTTCTTAGAAGGAGTAACAAAATACTCAGGGGAGCAAATATGGAGACAAAGTGTGGGACAGAAACTGAAGGTGGGGCCATCTGGAGACTGTTCCACTGAGCATCCATCCCAGGTGGATGCCAGGAAGTGCATGCTGACAGGAGCCTGATATACCTGTCTCCTTAGAGGTCTGCCAGAGCCTGACATATACAGAGGCAGATGGTTGGATGCTCACAGCTAACCATTGAACTGATCATGGGGTTCCCAATGGAGGAGTTAGAGAGAAGACTGAAGGAGCTGAAAGGGTTTGCAGCCCCATGAGGAGAGCAACAATACCAACTAACCAGAGCTCCCAGGGTCTAAACCACCAGCCTGGGAGCACATAGGGAGGGACCCATAGCTCCAGCTGTATATGTAGGGAAGGATGGCCTTGTCGGGCATAAGTGGGAGAGAAAGTCCTTGGTCCCATGAAAGCTGGATGCCCCAGTGTGGAGGAATTCAAGAGCAGGGAGGTGGGAGTGGGTGGATGGGTGAGGGCACATCCTCATAGAAGCAGGAGGGGGGCGATCGGATAGGTGGTTCCTGGGTGGGGGGGAAAATGGTGTAAGGAGATAACATCTGTAGTGTGAATAATATATCCAATAAAAAAAAAAGAAACCAAACAAAAATATTCAGAAGAGAAATTATGGAAGCCAAATATCAAGGTTAGGTACGTGTAGAGACTTTCCCAAAACATGGACTTTGATGGATTAGGTCTTTGATTTGTTCTTAGCAGGTGGTGATGTCTACATGCTGAGTTTTATGGTCTGAATGATACTTTCATTTTTGAATCAATTGTGCTAAAGTCTGAGTGCCTACTAAGGTCTGAGGGCCTGTTACAATGTAGAAATAAAAAATAAAAAAATAAAAAAAAAAAACACAAAACCCAGACCCTAGCCTGGCACCATGCAGCCTGGGCAGGCAGAGCTTGCCCCAGATGACTCCTTCCCTGTGCCACCCAGCAAGGGTGGAGCATAGCACTCCTGAGACAACCCCAGACCACCAGGTACCACTAAGATGAGCACGTAAGTGGAAAAATGGAAGTGAAAGAGAAGCAGAATGGTGTGTGCACAATGAAGAAAGGTAGAAATGGAGACTGGAGGATAGTAACGAACATGTGAGTCACTCAGCATGCCACCTGAGGCCATGGTGAGGTCTTGGCCTATGCTGCTGCTTGGGGCATGTCTGGGTCCATGGTCCTGCAGCAATGGGGGGCCTGCTACCACCAAAGGCCAGGCAGATGCCCCTGCTCTGGGATGCAACCTGGGGGCATGTTGATGTCTGAGAGCTGTGCAGAGCTATCCTCATCCCACACCTGGGCATCATGGGAGAACTGGTCCCATGCCTCGACAGCTGCAACATTCAAGAGAGTAGGCCTGCACCTTGCCTGGGAAGCACAGTAGTGCTGGTCATTGTGATGTAAGTGTAGGTAAGCTGACCCTGAGGGTGTGAGAGCTTGAGAGCTGGCTCTGCCCCTTATCAGCTACAGCACTTGGGTGAGCTAGCTGGGGCAATGCCAGGGAGCTCACCTTGGAGTATTGGGTGCAGGAGAACTCTTGGGATGGCCAGCTCAGCTACCACCCAAGCTCAGATCCAGAGCTTTGAATTGGCCCACCCCAACATCTATCCCATCTCTGAACTGCTGGAGTGTGTGAAGGGGCCAGTCCTGCATATCCAAAGCTGCAAGATCTCCATGATACAGGGCTGAAGTGGAAACTTCTGGTTTCTTTGGAAAGTCAGGTATGTCAAATGATGTTTTGCTAGGGCACACAGGTGAACAGATATTTTGCTAAAGCAGACACATACAAGAATGTTTTCCCAAAGCAGACATAGGTAAAAGGATGTTTTACTATAGCAAACAAATGAAAGGACATATGTTGTTTAGAAACAATATAAACATGATGCCACAGACAGTGGGAGATGAAGCATTGGTTCACGGTGCTCTGCCTCACTATTCTTTGCTAATAACATCGTCTTACATTGCTTTGCTGAGCTTTGCTGGTCACTTGTTAGAGAGAAACTAGCCAAAGAATTTCTCATGGCATTATTGTAGCTTCTTGCTGCTTCCTCAGACTGGAGCCAACTGCTGGGCCTTGTGGTTTCTTCTGAATTGATCTGCTCTTGCTGATTTGTGAGTGGTGACTGCTGAGTGAACTGGACTGCAGCTTCTCATTTGTGTTTGGTGTTTGCTAGTGGAATGGACTAAGAACAACGAAGATTGAAATTGCCCCAAAGAACAATTTCTAAACAGGTTCACTTCTCTAGGATCCTAATACCCTTTCTTTTCCACTACCTCTGGTGGGTGCTGGGCTAGAGGGGAGGTTGGAATATTATTGTAGGTGTGAAAAAATATAAAACAACACAGGGCAACAACAGGATGTTCAAGAGGAGTCCCAGTGAGGATCCAGTATTGATAGTGTAGCAGAAGCCAGAGGCCTGGTACCAGGCCAATGACTCATTGCAATGAACATTTGCGAGTGAGACTATGTGGGCAGAGAGGTATACTGTGTGCCACACTGTGACACACTGCAGCTTCCATGATAAGATGTTGTCTATGCTTTGTTTTTGTTTTTTTTTTTTTTTGTCTGTGCATTTTTTATTTTAGAGGGGAAGTTGCAAGGATGGAGGGGATATATGAGGGGACAGGGACATGACTGGGACTGGGGTGCATAATGTGAAATTCACAAAGATCAATAAAAGTTTTTTAAAAAATAAATTAAAATGAGGTACAGATCTAAACAGAGTCCTCAAAAGGTAAAACGTGAATGGATGTGAACACTTAAAGAAATGTTCAACATCCTTAGTCTTCAGGAAATATAAATTAATGGTACCTTGAGATTTCATTTTGCCCAGTCAGAATGGTCCAAATAAATACAATAAGTGACAGGTCATGCTGGCAAGGATGTGGGAAAAGGGGACACTTACTCACTGCAGGTATGACTGTGTGCTTGTAAAGCCACCACAGAAACCAGTGTGGTTATTCCTCTGGAAGTAAGGACTAGAAGTGTCTCAGGATCTAGCTGTATCAATCTTGGACATACACTCAAAGGATTCTATATATGACCACAGAAATTCTTGTTCATCCATGTTCATTGCTGCTCTATGTTGGAAACAGCCTAGAAGTCCATTGACTGATGGGAAGACAACAAAAATGTAGTACATTTATAAAAGGGAATGTTATTCGCCTGTTTTAAAAATATAAAATTTACAGTTAAATGGATGGAGCTAGGGAAAAAGTCACACTGAGTGAGTCAAGTCAGACCCAAAAAGACAAATGTTGTATGTTTTTTTCTATATGTGGATGTTAGCTTTTAAGCCCTCGATAACCATGCTATAAGCTGTATAACCACAGAGGTTAGTTAGGTACTCAGTAAAGAACTGAAGGGAAGGAGAGGATCTCCCAAAGAAGGGTGTGGTGGTTTGAAAGGAATAGCCACCATAGGCTCAAATATTTAGATTCTTGGTCATTAGGGAGTGGTGCTACTTGAGAGAGATTAGAGGTGTGGCCTTGTTGGAGTATCTGTAGTCTTGTTGGAAGTGTGTCACAGGGTGGGGGGTGCTTTGGGGTCTCAGAGGCCCAAGCCAAGCCTGCTGCATACAGATCTGAATGTAGAACTCTCAACCTCAACTTCTCCAGCACCATTATGTCTGTCTGCTTGCCACCATGCTTCCTGATATGCTGACAATGAACTAAATCTCTGAAACTGTAAGCAAGCTCTAATTAAGTACTTTCCTTTATAAGAGTTGCTGTGGTCATTGTGTCTCTTCACAGCATAGAACACTAAGGAATTGTTAGGGTACAAGAGTGTGGAGTACTGCTGTGCCAGGCCTGACCATTGGACTTCAGTAAAGTGAATTAAGAAAGCAAGTGGAATTTTAGCATTATGATATCAAATCATTGAATTGGGTGTTAACTGGATTCACATGAAATACATTTAAAAATCATTTGTGTTTTGCATAATTTCCATGTTTAATGTTGCTTACTCTTTCATTTTTTACTTTATTTTGGTTAATTTTGTTTTTATATTTAATATAACTTGCTAGTAATAAAAATGGTGATGTGAATAATATAACGAACAAATTGTAATGTATACCTAATTGTAAAGTTGAATTTATTTTACATTTATAAGCACAGGTAATTCTTCAGCTGTAATTACAACTTTCATTTAAATGTTTATGAAATATAATAAAACGTATTTGGATTATTAAGTTATTAAAAAAAAGTGGCACGTAATGGGCCATACTAGTAGAAGTATGAAAGCTAGTGGTGCTGAGAGCAAAGTAGATTATGATGGCCTGACATGAACTTTGGACTTGTAAACATTTTTGAGACTGTGATAGACTACGGGGAATTTTTAAGTCGGACTAAATGCATTTTGCATTTTATTATAGATACAAGCCTATGGGGGTCAGGAAGTAGAATGTGGTGAGGAGAGAGAATGTCTTGTGTACTATATAGATAGATCACCTGCCAATAAGAAATCAATAGCCTATAAGAAAGGGTAGAATGAAAGGTGAGACATCTGGTAGGCAGAAGGATTCTGGGATAGAGCCAAGCAAAGGAGAATCCCCCCACCCCCCGGACATGAAGGAAGATAGATGTGTTGAGAGTTGAGCAGAGGTAACCAGCCATGTGGCAAAATTTAGAATAGAATAACAGGATTATTACTAGAGGATCTGGAACTGACAGCAACAACAGAAAAGGTAGTTCAGGTGAGAAAAATCCACTAGGTTATCAGGAATTAGAATGACAGCACATAAATATATAGCCTGCTGAATTTAAAATACAGGTTCTGCTTAATGATGATACCTTAGAACGATGTCATACACTTTGTGAAGGAGCTTATTGTGGTTCTGAATTTTTTTAAACATAACTCAAAAAGTGTTGCTTGTTTGAAGGCTCTATAGAATTCTTGTATAAGTATATCTGACCCTTGGTATTTTGCTTGTTTGTTTATTTTCATTTTATTCTGTTTGAATGCTTTTTAAATTTTTTTGATTTCCTGAAAATAAAAATTAAAAAAAAAAAACAAAAACAAACAAACAAAAAAAGAACGATGTCATACAATATATTATGTGTTTCATTTTGTAGAGTTTGGAGAATTGAGATATGTGCACATGGTGGTGCACATGCTATTGGATGCATGTTCAGAACTCCAATGGGCTTTTGCCTTGAATTCTGAGGATTCAGAGATGGCACATCTATTAGAGGTGATGGCTGTCTTGGAGATGCCTTTGCAGATTAAAGCTGATGACACTCAGGCAAATGTATCCTTTAGAAATAACAATTTTTAGGCATTATGACATAGAACATGTTACTGACATATCTTAGTATCCTACAAGATGAACAAGATTGTAGACAGATCTAACAGGACTTTAAAGAAAATGCTCATAGAACAAAAGGGAGACTGGAGTGGAGTAAAGAAGGGAATGTGGGGAGGGGGGGACAATTGACACTAACGGCCATTTAAGAGCCCGTGTGGAAACCTGCTCCTGAAGAAATTTCCTAAAATATATACATATATGAATGGAATCTAAACTCAGTCACAAAATAATGGGAGAAAACAAATCCCCAACTACACCTCTGATGCCAATGATATAAAACCTCTAGTGCCAGGAATGGGTTTCATGTATTTGAGTCATTGACCAAAGAGTCCCAATGAAAACCAAACATCTCAGGCTATTGCAAAGACTATTGGTTGTTCTCCATAAGCTGATGGTAAGGCCGCAATAGGCTGTGGTTATCAGTCCTAAGGCAAGTGTGTGAATTATCCTGTGCTTTCTTTGCCAACATTTCTTATTTATCTTCTTGCTGACCCTGTCTCAATCTTCCATGCAAATAGAAGTAATGTTTGAGAGGCTGTACTTCTTAATAAACTTGCTTGGCATAGACATAGCTTGTGAAATCCTTCCTGACCCTAACTTTCCTGGTCCTCTCTTACAGGAACCTGCCAATGAAGAATAACCTGTAAGTCTAGGTCAGGTCTCCTTTTGTTGTTGGCGGTGGTGGTAGTTGGTTTTTGTTTGTTTGTTTGTGTTTGCTTTGTTAGTAGTGATGGTGGAGGTATTTTTTTGTCTCATTTGGTTTTGACTTTTGGTTAGGAGGGTTGGGGGTTTTTTCTTGTTTTTTGTTTTGTAGTTGTTTTGTTTTGTTTTTGTAGGTACTTAGGACTGTAAACGTTCCTCTTAGGGCTGCCTTCATAATATTTCAGATTTTGGTATGTTGTGTTTTCATTTTCATTCATTTCTTCCTTAATTCCTTCCATTCAATAGTGATCCATTCCATTCAATAGTGTGTTATTTAGTCCTAACGAGTTTATGTACTTTCTGTAGTTTTCACCGTTGTAGATATGTAGCTTTATTTGGTTGTGGTCAGATAGAATACAAAATGCTACTTTATTTCATATTCCTGTATCTGTTGAGGTTTGCTTTGTATTATAATGAGTGTTCTACTCCGGAGAATGTTCTTTGAGCCAATGAGAAGAGTGTGTACTCCTTAATGTTTGTGAGGAATGTTTTGTATATGTCTATTATGTTCCTTTGTTTTGTTATTTAACTCTAATGTTTTTCTATTGGCTTTTTGTCTGGATGGCCTGTATTTTGCTAAGAAGAGGGTATTGAAATCTCCCACTGTTACTCCATTGAGAGTAATCTGTGACTTTACATCTAGTAGTATTTGTTTCATGAAACCGAGTGCATCTGTGTTTGGAGAGTATGTTTAAAATTGTAGTATCCTCTCAATGAATTGTTCCCTTAATGAATATGAAGTGACTTTATTTCTTCTGAGTAGTGTTAGTTTGAAGCCTACTTTGTCCGATAATTGAATAGCCATGCCTGCTTGTTTCTTAGTCCCATCTACTTGTAGTATCTTTTCCCAGCCTTGAGTTGGTTTCTATTTGATAGAGAGGTTTCTTTCTTGGAGGCAGCAAGAGAATGTTCCTATTTTCTAATTCAATCTGCTAGTCTGTATCTTTTTTTTTTTTTTTTTTCCAGTTTTCAAGACAGGGTTTCTCTGTGTAGCCCTGGCTGTCCTGGAACTCTCTCTGTAGACCAGGCTGGCCTCGAACTCAGAAATCCACCTGCCTCTGCCTCCCAAGTGCTGGGATTAAAGGCTTGCACCACCACTGCCCGGCGTCTGTATCTTTTTATTGGTGAATTGAGACCATTGATATTCAACGTTATTGTACTGGCTGGTTTTGTCTGTCAACTTGACACAAACTGGAGTTATCACAGAGAAAGGAGCTTCCCTGGAGGAAATGCTTCTCTAAGATCAAGCTGTAAGGCACTTTCTCAATTAGTGATCATGAATGGGAGGGCCCATTGTGGGTGGTGCATCCCTGGGCTGATAGTCTTGGGTTCTATAAGAAAGCAAGCTGAACAAGCCAGGGGAACCAGTCCAGTAAGCAGCACCCCTCATGGCCTCTGCATCAGTTTCTGCCTCCAAGTTCCTGCCCTGTGTGAGTTCCTGTCCTGACTTCCTTTGGTGATAAATAGCAATTTGGAAGTGTAAGCTGAATAAGCCCTTCCCTCCCCAACTTGCTTCTTGATCATGATGTTTTGTGCAGGAATACAAACCCTGACTAAGACCATTATTATTGAAATATATCTATTAATTCCTATAATTTTGTTAATTTTGTGGGGTTTTTTAAATCTCTTTTGATTAACAGTCCTGGTACTATTTGTTCTCCCCCCTAACTTCTTGAATGTACATATTTTTTATCAGTCAAAATTTCTCCTGCTATCCTCTGTAGAGCTAATCTAGTGACCACCAATTCCTTTAATCTATTTTTATCATGGAAAGCTTCTATTTCTCCTTCAAATTTAATAGAGTTTTTCTGGGTGCTGGAGAGATGACTTGGTGGTTAAGAGCACTGACTACTCTTCCAGAGCTCTTGAGTTTAATTCCCAGAAACCATATGGTGGCTCATGACCATCTGTAATGGAATCCAATGTCCCCTTCTGGTGTGTCTGAAGACAGCAACAGTTTACTCATATACATAAAATAAATAAAATAAATCTTTAAAAAAATAGAGTTTTTCTGGGTATAATAGCCTGGGCTAGCAGTTATGGCCTCCCAGAACTTGAAATATGTCTTTTTAGACTCTTCTGGTTTTAAGTTTTCTATTAAATAATAGGCCATAATTCTGATTGTCTTGCTTTTATAGATGACTTGGCCCTTTTTCTTGTAGCTTTCACTTGAGTACAGGGTCAAAAGTAACTACCCCTTTCTTTGGACTGAGCTTTCAGTGTTTTAGCTATAATAGTTCATGAGTTTCTCCTCTGCTCCTCCCTATTTGGTGTTCTGTGAACCTTTTATACAGGAATGATATCTCTTTCTCTAAGATTTGAGATATTTTGTTTTATGATTATACTGAAAATATTGACTATATCTTGATCTGAAACTATTTTTCTTTGTCAATGCCCATAATTCATAGATTTGGTCTTTTATGGTATCTCAAAGTTTCTACACATTATGCTAACATGCTTTCTAAAAATGTATTATTTTTCTTTGATTGAATGATGCAGATCTACTTTGTCTTCAAGCCCAGATATTCTGTCTTCTGCGTGATTCTCTCTTAATGAAGCTTTCCAATGATATTTATTTCTACTGCTATCAATGTTAATATTTCCACTGATATTAATCTTATTCGATTTTCATTTTGGTTTTGGGTTTCTTCAATGTTTCTATCTCTTTATTCAACTCCATCCTGAATTCTCTTCATTATTTTATTCAGTCATTTCTGTTTTCTTAGAGTTGAATAATTTTATTCCTGTCTTCTTTACATTAATTCAGGCATTTTAGTTTACTTTTTAAAATTATTTTTATGTGTATGGGTTGTTTTACCTGTGTCTTAGTTAGGGTTTTACTGCTGTGAACAGATATCATGACCAAGGCAACTCTTATAAAAATAACATTTAATTGAGTCTGGCTTACAGGTTCAGAGGTTTAATCCATTATCATCAAGGCAGGAGCATGGCAACATCCAGGCAGGCATGGTGCAAGAGATGCTGAGAGTTCTAAATCTTCATCTGAAGGCTGCTAGCAGAATACTGACTTCCAGGCAGCTAAGATGAGGGTCTTAAAGCCCACACCCACAGTACCATGGCTAACAGGGCCTCACCATCTACTAGTGCCATTCCCTGGGCCAAGCATATACAAACCATCACAGCCTGCATGTATGTCTATGCACCAAGTTGTTTGTTGTCCTTTGGTATGTATTCTTAGTTTGCTAAACTGAAATCTCAAGATGGTGTGGCAGCTTGGGTGACTTGGAGGAGGCTTTAGGGGGTAGAGCCTGTGCTGATAGGGATGAGATGAGGGTTAGGGGCTAGTGTTGGAGCAACTAAGTGGACCATTATGGTTCACCGGTTCACAGGCAGAGTGGACTGGTCCTAGAGGACCAGGTAGGGTGGCTATAACATATGGAACAAGAGAAAGAGGAGGCTAGGATCAGTGTGGGATGGAGTCACATACAGGGTATGGCTGGAAGGACCAGGTGGAGCAGCCTTGGAGCACCTGACTGGAGATGGAACCAGCCTGAGATGGGTATGGGCTGGAGTCACAGAGGGTGGCTTTGTTTTCTTTTGGGATCTAATTATCTCTTTAGTCTGATGGGGCTGGGATTCCCCAGACATTTAGTCTAATGAGACTCACTTTCGTCTTTTCACATCTCTTGGTCGTTACTTACAACTTTTCTAACAAAAGTTTTTGTTGTTTGTTCAGTTTCAGAATAATCATTACTACCGAAGTCAATTATATACATAACATGTCAAAAAGAATAGCTTTTAAAGCAATACATTCTATCATACCTCTAAGATAATTAACTGTATAATATTAAATACTCTTTGTGTTATGGGAATGCAAAGGGACAGAGTTTTGGCCAGTCCTATCCTGACCCCAACCACACCCCATTATTTATATATAAAACAAATACACACACACACACACACACACACACACACACTATATATATATATATATATATATATATATATATTTGTTTTGTGCGTCTGAGTGTGGGTGTGTGAGGAGTACCACAGCAAACACATGGAAATCAGAGGACAACTTGTAGGAGTCGTTAGTTTTTTCCTCTTCACTGTGCAGGTTTAGAGGATCAAGTTTAGATAATCAACATTGGTGGCAATTGGTCTTATTCGCTGAGCTATATCATTGACCCTGATACTACTTTTTAATATGTTTATCCAATATGCAATAATCAAGTGGTTAGCATATTTATCATCTCAAACATTTATAATTTTGTATGCTGAGAACATACAATTCTGTTTTTTAGCCATTTTCAAATCTATATCATTGTTAACTATAGTCATGCTACTGTCCAGTAGAACGTTAGAGTACATTATCTGAACTTTGTACCTGCTGTACAGTCTCTCCCTGCCCCCAAGACGTGTAGCCTGATGACCAGGATTCTATGTGCACTTCATTATCATGTACTAAATATACACAACCCCTGGTTTCATTATGAACATTTTATATGTAGGATCTAGTTTTAGAAGATAACATCCTCGCCAGGCAGTGGTGGCGCACGCCTTTAATCCCAGCACTTGGGAGGCAGAGGCAGGCAGATTTCTGAGTTCGAGGCCAGCCTGGTCTACAGAGTGAAACCCTGTCTCGAAAAAAAAAAAAAAACAAAAAAAAAAAAGAAGAATAAGAAGACAACATCCTTCAGGCTCACATATGTTGCTGTAAATGTCAAGACAACCGAACCATCCTCCACTGTGTGAACACGACATAGCTTTTGACCTCTTTACCCATCAATGGACATTTAAATTGATTCCATATTTTGGCTACCGTGAAAAGTTGTAATAAATATGGGAGTTGAAGTATCTCTTCATTATACTGATTTCATTTCTTTTGGATATTGTACTGCCTAGTTTTATGTCAACTGGATGAGCTAGAGTCATTTGGGAAGAGGAACTCTAAACTGAGAAAATGCCTCCATAAGATTTGCTTGTAGAGCATTTTCTTAATTAATGGTTGACGTGAGAGTGTCCAGCCCAACGTAGGTAATGCCCTTCTAGTCCTGGCTTCTATAAGAAAGCAGGCTGAGCAAGTCATGGGGAGTAATCCAGGAAGCAGCACCCCTCCATGGCCTCTGCATCAGTACCTCCAGGTTCATGCCTTGAGTCCCTGCCTCAATTTCCCTGGACCTAAGGGTTGTAAAATGAAATAAATCCTTTCTTCTGCAAGTTGCTTTTGGTCATGCTGTTTTTTATCACAGCGATGGAAGCATAAACTAAGGCAGAAGTACACACAGAAGTGACATTAGAGAACTATAAGGTAATTCTCATTTTGTTTTTGAAGAATCTCTACTGTTTTCCACAATGGATGAACTGATTGGCATCCTCATCAGTGGTGTAGTAGAGCTCCGTTTGCTCACAGTCTTGGTTGGTATTCTCTCTTTTCCAATTTGAATTTTTTTTTCTTTTATATTATGTTTTGTCTGCATGAATGTAGGTGCACCAGGTGATGTGTGTGCCTGATGCCCAAGGAGGCCAGAAGGTAGTGCTGAATCCTTTGGAACTGGCATTATAAATGGTTATAAACCATCATGTGGGTGCTGGGAATTGAATCTAGGTCTTCCGCAAGTGCTCTAAACTACTGAGCCATTGCTCTAGCCCCTTCAAATTTATAGTTTTGATTTGAGTTTTGATAGTTTCTCATTATGGTTTTGATGTGCATTTCCCTGATTATCAGTGATGCTAAACATTTTTACTTTTTACTTCTTGGCCACTTCTTGTCTTCTTGGGGAAGATGTCTGTTCCTGTCTTTCACCTGTAACTGGTGTTTGGCTATTTTGTGATTCTTCTTTCAACCCCCTAACACTAGATAGGAGAGGAAAAAAGGATAGAGAGGAAAGGAAAGAGATCCTTGAATAAAGTCATGGGGAGAGAGAGAGGGTATTATCGTTAGACTACTTCCTAATTAGAGGCATTGAACTCCTTGGGGCAAGTCTGATTTTTGCCATCAGGATCTCTGATCTCTTCTTGTTGTTTCTTCTTTGTGAATGACTACTTAACAAACTGTGACCATCAACAGCCAACAATTCATGACTCCTCTCTGGGCCCTAGCATTTATGTGTGTGTGTGTGTATGTGTGTGTGTGTGTGTAGCATTTATATATATAATTATATATATAGCATTTATATATAAATTTATATATATAATTATATATATATAGCACATACACACACACACACACACACATACACACATACATATATTCTCTGAAAAGTCCAGAATTCCAAACATCATACAATTGCAGAAACTTATCAGCAGCTGGCAAAATCACGCCCCTTCTAGAGCATGAGACAAATCATAGTCAGCTGCAGTAGACAATCTGAGGCAACCCCATATCCCTCACCTGGGATTAAATTGAAAACATATTCTTACAACATTCCTCTGGTTTTTTTTTTTTTTTTTAAAGAAACCAAAAACACCAAAATTCTCTCTACATTCATCCATTTATAAATTGAATATTTATTTTTGTTGAGATTTGTTGATAGCT
The DNA here is from genome assembly GCA_021653895.1 of Mastomys natalensis. Lineage (NCBI taxonomy): Eukaryota > Metazoa > Chordata > Mammalia > Rodentia > Muridae > Mastomys > Mastomys natalensis. The sequence continues at coordinate 1,324,500 of JAJTUV010000283.1, read as the reverse complement.
TTTATATTCTGGACGTTAACATTGTCAGATGCATTGTTTTCAAATGCCTCCCCATACTTGTGTAAGTCATCTCATCTCTTCATTCTGTTGTTTCCTCTGCTATATAGCAGCATTTTTAATTCAATTTGTTACCAGATGTGATGCCACATACTTGTATTCTCAGAATCAGAGAGAAGAGAAGGATCAGGATTCGAAAAGGGGGTCATTTTTTCCTTACACAAGAGTTCAAGGTCAGTTCAGGCTCTATGAGGCCCAGCTTCAAAGAAAAATTACCATTTATCATCTTGCTTTTGTTCTCTGTACTTTTGAGCTCTTGCCCAAAAAGTTCTTGTCCAGATCAATGACATGATATCCATCCCCGCTCCCCGTGTTTTCTTCTAATAGCTTAATAGTTTGGGATCTTGCATGTAAGTTCATTTTTAGTTGATTTTTTTAAGGTGGTGATTAATAGGAATCTAGTTTCAATTCTTCTAGCAACAGAATATCTATATTTTCTACCACCATTTATTGAAGAGTTTGTCCTTTCCCCAGTGGCTGCTCTTGGTACATTTGTCAAATTTTGATTGGCTCTAAGTGTGTTTGTGTATTTGTGAGTTTTCCATTCTGTTTTATTAATCTGTAGTTATTCTTATGACAGTACCATGAAATTTTTATTACTATTGCTTTGTACCAAGAGCAGCCACTAGTGAGTTTGTTGGTGGTGCTGGTGATGGCATTGGCAGTGGTGTTGGTGGCATTGGTGGTGGTGACCTAAGACAAGGTTTCTTTATTTCCCAGATTTTATCATTGAAAGGAAAACTAACAAATAGAGGATAACTCAGAGCTAGTGAGCCCCAGGGAAGTGCATTTACTCTGCAGATTCTCACATCCTGGCAGAGTCTGAAGGGGAAATGACAGAATCCCACACTGTGGGTCTGATAACAGAGAACACCTTTGACTCACTGTCTCTGGAAGGGCTTCAGTGCAATGACCATAGATGAAGGGAAGGCTGTATCATCATCGCTGTCTGGAGGGACTTTTAAAGCAGCAGCCATTAATGGAGGAAGAAGGCTGTGTAGCATTTCTAGGCCAGTAGGAACTTCAAGAGCAAGTTTTCTGAAGCAAAGTACAGGGAGAAAGCAATGGAGCCTGGAATGTCCCAGAGGGGTGTAAAAACAGCAGGGGAGGGCTTTCCCACCGCCAAGGGCCTCCCTGCTGAGAAGAGAGGTGACAGCCAGCTCCCTCTGTGAACTGATGACCTCAGCAGGCTGGAAGGCTTCAAGAGGGCAGAAGCAGGAGGACTGGAGTCTTCTTTGCCCTCTCCATCACCCTCAGAACACCAACACAACTCTGATGAAAAGTGTCCTGGGAGAGACCTCGAAATTAACTGCGATTTAATTTCTACTATCAGATTAATAGGGTGTCTAGGGAAATTAAGCTGGATTTTTAAATACCTAGAAAATTGAATTTTGTGCACACATGAGTTTGCAAATTAAGATTAGTGGTTACTTGGCATCTGATAGCATCGTTTAAATATTTACATGAAATTCACAAAGAGTACAAGTATGCATATCATACTGTCATGAACTTTGCCTTACAAACATAATGTAATTCAGTGATCTTTTCTCAATAAACATGTGGGAACTGTTCAGCTGCTCTGAGGGCCGCTATCTTCTTCCATTGACTATGTGATATAGTGGGAAATTTGTTCATGTTAAAGTCAAAACAGTCTCCCCAGCTGGGGACCTTTTCTAAGTGCTTCTGCCTGTTAGTTTATTGTCGTTGCTATTGTTGCATTTAGGTGTGTGTGTGTGTGTGTGTGTGTGTGTGTGTGTGTACGCATGTGTGTATCTGTCTGTCTGTCTGTCTGTCTGTGTATCACAGTATATGTTTGGACAATTTGTAGGAGTCATTTTCCTCTTTTACATGGGGGGTCCCTGGGGGTGAAACTCAGACCATCAGACTTGAGGGTAAGCACCTTTACCTGCCGAAGCATGTCATCAGCTTTACTCATAAGTTTTTAAAGTATTTATTTTAGCAGGCTTGGGGAGATAAACATCTCCGTGTATAAGAACACTGCTGCACACGCATGAAAGACCTGAGCTCAAAACCCCAGCTATACTTCCCTGTGACACCTATGCTTTGGAGGGACAGAGATAGGAAGGTTTCTGGGGCTTGTTCACTGCCAGCCTAGCTCTAGTGAGAGACCCTGTCTCAAAAAATAAGGCCAAGGGTGACAAAACAAGATACCTCAGGTTCTCTGACTTCCATGTATATAGCAGATATAATGGAACAGATATTCCTGCATACATATGTGCATATACCACACACACAATTTATTTTATATTCAAAGTATTTCAATAATATCATCCATATTCTTAATAATAATCTTTTTAGGGAACATGTAGTACTGTTCATTGATGCCTTAATTTGTATCCTTTGATGATTAATGATATAGATTACCTTTAAAAGTTATTGTTAGCACAAATTATATATGTGTGTGTATGTATAAATATACATGTATGTACATGTATATATACCATTTTTAATGCAAAACTCAGGAAGCAGAGGCAGACAGATCTCTGAGTTCAAGGGCAGCCTGGTGTACAGAGCTAGTTCCAGAACAGCCAAGGCTACACAGACAAACCCTGTCTCAAAAAAAATTTAAAACTGGGCTGTTTTTGTATTGAATTTTTTGGTGGTGTTTTGTTTTGCTTTACTTTTGAGTGTGTGTGTGTGTGTGTGTGTGTGTGAGAGAGAGAGAGAGAGAGAGAGAGAGAGAGAGAGAGAGAGAGAGAGAGCAGGGGAAGTTCCACAAAGATAGCCCAGGCTGTCACCAATCCTCCTACCTCAGTCTTCCAAGTACTGAAGTTGCAGATGTGAGCCAGCATACCTGGTATGAATGTTTTTTTTGTATATTTTCTAGATACAAGATCTTTACTGTATATATGAGTTTCAAATATTTCCCCTTAGTCTATTCCTTATATTTTTATTTTCTTAATATAGTATTTTGAAGTTAAAAAGGTAGGTGTTTTTCTTTTTAAATCTAATTTGTTCATCTTTACATTTACAGATCATGCATTTGGTATCATTTCCAAGAAATCTTTGGTTTTATCCATTTTGTCCTGGAAAGTTTGCCAATTTAGAACTTACGTTATAATCGCTGATGCATGTTGAATTCTGATGGATAATGAAGTAAGAGTCTAAGTTCTGTTTCTTAAAAAATGAATATCCTATTTTCCATCATTAAAGATGTTACTGTTATTGTTTGTATGTGTGTGTGCATTGTTAGTGTGTGGCACATGTGTGGAGGTCAGAGACAAGCCTGGGTGTTCATCTTTGCCATCTATCCTGTTTGAAATTGGCCTTCAAGATTCCCAGAATTCTCCCAGAGGCCTTGTTGCAGTAGGTGTGGCCTTATCAGAGAAAGTGTATCACTATGTAGGCTTGCTTTGAGGTCTCATAAGTATTTGGCTAAGGCTATGCCAAGTATGAAACCCAGTCTCCTTCTGCTGCCTGTGGATCAAGATGTAGAACTCTCACCTCCTTCTCCAGCACCACGTCTGCCTGGATGCTGCCATGCTTCCCGCCATGATGATATTGGACTAAACCTCTGAAACTGTAAGTCAGCCCCAGTTAAATGTTGTCCTTAATCATGGAGTTGCCTTGGTCATGGAGCCTCTTCACAGCAATGGAAACCCAAACTAAGATAATATCCGACCCAAATACCCTCTTCCCATTCACTTCAGCCTCCCTGAATACATCTCATCTTCATCTCCCCCTCTCCCCTTCTCATCTTCATCCTCCCCCACCCCTTACTTGTAACCCACTAAGTCCAATTGGTAACATCTAAAGGAATTCAGGCCATGAACCAGAGCATGGGCACTACCAGGTCTACACTCCCCAAAGAAAAATAATCCCTATCAGTCCTCTATTGCCAATAGCTCTTCAGCTAGGGTTTGGACCTCATGAGCCCCACCCTATCCGTTCTGGAATGTTGACTGTCTTGCTCTTGTGCAGGTCACCACAGAAGCTGTGAGCTCACAAGTGCAGTGACCACATATTGCTCGGAAGACAGAATTTCATAGCACTTTGAAACTGGAGGACTAGTCTTAGTTTTTTTCTCACCATATTGAAAGGGTTTGGATTTCTGTCTGAGGTGGAATTGGAGGAAGCCAAAGGGTTTTGAGATGATGGGTGATGTGAATTGATTTACCTTTCACAGGGGTCCTTTGGCTTCCCCTGGAGACTGGGCTGTAAAGGGCAAGCATAGAGGCGGAGAGATGATCTTACAGGCTATTGCCTGTTGTTGAGGAACAATGGTAATTCAGTTTGTCTTGAAGACTGTCGACAGTTGATGGAATGAACATGGGAGGAGAGAGAGAAACTTTTGGTTTCCCCGGGTTGTCCAGGTAAGTGGCAGTGCCAGAAGGAGCATGTGCTGGGATCAGAGAGCAGCTCTTTGGTCCTGTTAACCAAGGCTACCTAAGACAATATGTTAACTAGGACTAGATGCTGCTGTTCATAAACAGCAGAAACACAATAGTAGCTTAATACATCATTTGTCTATTATTTGTTATATAAAGTACTCTAATTTCTTTCTCATAGCAAAGAACTCTAGGGCTGGAACGGCAGATTCATAGTTAAGGACCCAGGATCCTTTCCTATTGTTGCTCTGCCATTCTTAGCTCAGGCTACAAATCTCAGTGGTCACTACAGTAGCAACTGTCCTGCCATATTAGTCTCTTCTTTCAATTCCTAGAACTACAAAAACAACAACAACGTAACAACCCACTGAACAAAAAGTCCTCTCTCTACAACGTCATTTAACATTTATATCCCATTAACTACAATCTGGCAACATGGCTACATCTTATGGGAGGAGCTAAGGTGGGAAGTAAGGAAGGGAAGAGGAGAGTAAAGAGGAGAGAAGGAAGAGGAGGAGCTAGGAGAGGAACAAGAAGTAGGGGAACATGGAGGTGGATGTTCACGTGTCTGTAGCAGTCAAAGGTAGTTGGTATATCTAGGTTGGGTATTGGGTTACACTTCTGATGTATGGGCATCTTGTTACTGATCATTACCAAATATATAAGCTTTTAGATAATTTAAGCATTAGAGTCTCATTTTCCTACTGGGCCCGCGTGGATGGCGGGATGGTCTGGGCAATGCCCAGCCTTGCGGAGACAGCGTGGAAGATTGGCAGAGCCATCTCCTACGCTGATGTCTCATGGGTGGCAGGGCTGGTGTTTCTGGCTGGCTGTTTCTAGCTGTGGTATGCACGTGGCCTCTGGTCAAGAAACATGGCAGCTGAGCTAGGCAGAGCCGCCGCAGCTTAGATAGTTGGCTTGACCAGTGGCCACTTTAAATAATTACTGAAACAACATCTTCCTGAAAAAAAAAAAAAGAGTTGCCTTATAAAGATAGAGCTTAATCAAAAGTACCCTGGATACTGAGAGGTAATTGTGATGTCTACAGTGGTCATTCTGAGGGTAGGCGGACACACAGGAAGAGAAAGCTCTAGACTGATACCCTTAGACATTAGGTTGACTTCCTGCTTCTTCTCTTTCTGTACAAGACAAACACTTGGTGGTCATCCTCCTCCCCCCCCCATTGGGGGAGGGGAGGGGCAGTGGCTGAAGCTGGAGAGCTGCTGAAAAAGGAATCAGGAACTAATTAACTTCCTTTTCTTTGTCTGGATTATCTAATTCCCAATGATAGCCCAAGCCAGCCAGTTCCAAGGCAGAAAGAGAACTCTTCCCATCCACCAACTTGCAACCCATCCAGCAGTCTCGGACACCAGCTCTGAATTCCCTATCATTGGGCTCGCTCTCTTTCTCTCTCTCTCTCTCTCTCTCTCTCTCTCCTCTTCTTACCTTTTTATTAAAATTGCAGAAAGCATCTGATCCTGAAGCTCCAGATGAGCTCACTCTGACTATACCAATTCAAGTAAAGATGCTGAAGAGACACTTTCCACAAATGAACTAGGAAGGACACAAGTCTGTTGCAACTGTCATGACATAGTTTTACTTTTCTCCAGTGGCTGCTCCTCAGTTGAGCCACAGAAATCCCTGTCCAATAGGCTACAGGATGCGGGATAATATCTCCTTCAGTGTTTATATGTGTCCAGACATGTTCTGGGTTCTCAGATGTGTTATAAGGTTCAGTCTTGTTTAGTTTAAAATGATCCTCAGCGGGAGAAGGCAGCGGGCACAAGGAACAAGTTAGAACAAAACCTCACAGGTATATAGAAAACTGCCTCCATGAAACCCATTGCTTCAGATGCAGAGTTTAAAAACTAATTTAAAAATAAAATAGTCTTCAGTTTATTCTCTGACCTCAAACTCAATGTATAGTCTTTTCGCCTCTGAGGTTATTAAAACTGTAGCTCTAACCTTCCGGACTTCAGAGTGAAGGTTGATGGTGAGCTGTCTCAGTTCCTAACACCTCTCTTTTCAGCTTCCTAGAAGTTAGCTCCTTCTAGAGGAGAAAAAGAATAAAGGACAAGAGGCTCCCGAGCCCACCCCAAATCACCTTGTTATAGCCTTTGTGGCTGTCCTTGCTCCTTTGGACAGAGGTTGTCTAGTCGAAGAATTGTGTAGAAATATTTATTTGTGTACAGGCTCTCGGTGGCTGCTACAGTATAAATTTGCCTGTGAGCATCTTCTACCTCACCCACTCAAAGGCTCTTCTGCTGTGGGGTCCACTTTCTGGCTGCTGTTTGTCTGGGTGAGATCCCAACAAGGTAGTCAGGCTCAAATATCTTCCTTGGCAGTTTCTTGAACCATGAGGAACATATCCTTATCCGGTAAACAGTGGATATGAAGGATGCCTATCCTCAGACTTGCCAATTTTTAGTCTCATTTCTCTTTAGACAGAGCAAATCATCAAGTCCACTGCCCCATAGGACAGAGTCAAGGGGTATGGTGGTTTGAATAGGTTTGTGCCCCATAGATTCATATGTTTGAATGCTTGGCCATAGGGAATGGCACTATTAGGAGGCGTGACTTTGTTAGAGTGGGTGTGGTCTTGTTGGAGGAAGTGCATCACTATGGGGGTGGGCTTAGATGTTTCCTGTGCCTAAGCTTAGCCAAGTGTGGAATGAGAATCTCCCCCTGGCTGCCTTCAGATCATGATGTAGAACTCTCAGCTCCTCTAGCACCATGTCTGCATGTAGCTGTCATGCTTCCCACCATGATGATAATGGACTAAACCTCTGAAACTATAAGCTAGCCACAATTAAATGTTTGCCTTTATAAGAGTTGCCTCGGTCATGGTATCTCTTCATAGCAATGAAAACCCAAACTAAGTCAAGGAACAAACCCACGGCCCCCACATGATGGAATCAAGGGGCAAAACGTTTTCTATGAGCAATTCCCAACAGGACATCACAGAAGGTAGAGGCACCTGCCGTGCGTGCAAGTCTAGTCCAATTCCTGGAACCCATGTAAAGGTAGAAGGAGAGACTTACCTACACAATGTTGCCTTTGAGCTCCACATGTGCAGGCTAGCAGGCATGCTGACATATACCATGCACATGTGCATGCATGCACACACACCGTAATAGGTGAATTTAAGTCCTCACTCTCTAGGAACGATTCTAACACATCTCATGGTTTGGAGAGATACACTCCAATGCCCTTTACTTTTTTTAAAAAAAGAAAAGTTCATTTTCTTTTATGTGTATTGCAGTGCTGCCTGCATGTGTGTCTGTGCACTGTGTGCATGCAGTGCCATTGGAGGCCAGACAGGGACACATCCCCCCAAGGAATGAAGTTACTGAATTATGAGTTGCCATGTGAATGTTGAGAATGGAACCTGGGTCCTCTGGAAAATCAGCCAATGCTAACTGCTAAGCCATCTCTCCAGTTCTTGAGGGATGGTTGGTGTCAGACAGGTCTGATCTAGAATCTTCTAGTAAGGCTCAGGAAAGTCCTGAAGAAATTTCAATTGTTGGCTTCTGAAACTTATATGAGATAACTAATACCAATTGTATTTATGGTTTATTTTATTTATTTATTTTATTTATACAAGGTCTCACCATCTAGTCTTGGCTAGCCTGGAACTCACTATGTAGAACAGGCTAGCCTCAAATTCATACCACCCTCTGCCTCCCAAGTGCTCCTGAGATGGTCATGCCCCCAGTATACTCAGCTGTAGTGTTCCCCAACCCCCACCATTCTGAGACATGAAAAATTCCACAGGAGATTCTATTATACACTAAACTATCTACTAAGTACTCTAATCCAAAAGAAAGTATCAAGGCCAAAAAAAACACAAGTGAGTTTACTTTACATGCAGGTGTATTTGGTTTCCTTTGATGTCTCTTTTTGAATTTCAAAGCACAAAGCAGCCTTTGTGTGAAAGTAAAATGTTTCGAATGTGACTTCCATGCTTGGAGATAATGGAAATGCCTTGGATCCAGACTTTCCCCAGAACATAGGCACCTACTATCGATTTGTTTGGGTTTTTGATTTTTTGGATTTGTTTGTTTGTTTGTTTTTGCCTTTCTCACTTTTTAAATCTACTGCCATGATGAAGTCTGTGTAAACTTCCTTATCAAGGTTTGCAATAAGTGCTCTTATGACTAGAAAAGTCACAGATTTTCAAATGTTATGAAACTTAACAGCGGTGGCTTTGCTTTCCACAGCAATTTGAAATGAGCGTCCCAGACAGGGCCTGCTGCTGAGAAGCTCGGCTGGAGCTTCGTTGTCAAGCTGCGATGATTTAGGTGATGATTTAGAGCTGCCTGCCCTTGCCGTCAGAAATGGACAGCACCGGCACTAGGAAGCAGGCAATGATGTTCTGTTTATCTTCCTTTAGCTGTGAAGCATTTTTCTTATCACTGTGAGTTGAAGAATATCTCTGCACTGGACTCTTTTAAGGATAATGACAAACACATTTTGACTTGAATACATAGTCCAGTGTGGGAAAATGGCACACACAATCTGTATGACCTTGTTCAATCGGGAGAGCTGTAAAAGGAGCTAAACAAGGAAATAAAATAGCATTTCTGTTTTTTATTTACTCTGAAGTAATTTATGCTGTTCATTAAAAAAAAAAAAAAAAAGTATGTGTCACCAGGCATGGTGACACATACTTTTAATCCCAGCACTTGGGAGGGGCAGAGGTGGATAGATTTCTGAGTTCGAGGCCAGCCTGGTCTACAGAGTGAGTTCCAGGACATCCAGGGCTACAGAGAAACCCTGTTTCAACTCTCCCCACTCCCAAAAGAAAAAACACTTTAGGGAATTAAAGCAAGGTTAAAAAAAATTCTAAAAATCATTTGTACATTTTTCCACCTGGATGCAGTACTCCCTAGTATTTGGAATGTGTATCTTGGACATATTTATGTATATACTAGATGTTTAAAAATGGGCATTATTAAATATCAGAATTTAACATGGTTTTTTAACAGGTCTGGGGTGGCTGGCTGCTCAAAGGTTAGGGCACCTGGTACTCCTGCAGAAGCCCTGGTCTCCATTTCCAGAACCCACACAGTAGATCACACCTTCCTGTAACTCAAGAACCGGAAATCCAATGTCCTCTTCTGGCCTCCAAAGGCATAGGTATAGACAAAACAATTATAAGCATAAATTTTAAAATCTTTTAAAATGTTTTTAAATTACATTTGTGTGTGTGTATGTATGTATGTGTGTGTGTGTGCCAGTGTGTTGGTACATGTGTAGTGATCAGAGGACTACCCTGTGGGAGTGTGGGGATTGAACTCAGGTAACTGGCCTTGACAGTAGGCCCTTTATTTGCTGAGCCATCTCTCTGAGCAAAGCATATTTTATCTCTGTGGATGTTTCGCCTGTATGTGTGTCTGTACACTGGGTATATGTAGTGCTAGTGGAGGAAAGAAGAGGGCATCGATTCCCCTGAGTTACAGGCAGTTGTGAGCCGCCATGTGGGTTCTGGGAATCAAACCTGGATCCTCAGGAAGAGCAGCCAGTGCTCTTGACTGCAGCCCAACATCTGAGATTTTTGTCATAGTTTCTCCTCTGTCATGTATGTTTCTGGATTTTTTTTTACATTTTTTATGTGTATGAGTGTTTGAATTTCATTTTTTTAAACTAGGACTGGAGAGGCTCCTCGGTGGTTGTGAGCACCTGCTACCCCGGCACAGGCCTGGGCTCAGCATATATGTATGTACGCCATGTGCATGCCTAGTGTCGGGTTCCCAGAAACTATAGCAGTCGTGAGCCGTCATGTGGGTGCTGAAAACTGAACCCATATGTTTTACACGCAAGAGCAAGAGGCTCTTAGTCACTGAGCCATTCATTCTTCAGCCACAATCGGGGTTGGTTTTCTGCTTTTTGGGGTGTTTTTGTTTGTTTTTGGTTTTGGTTTTGTTTTGTTTTGAGACAGGGTTTTTCTGTACAACTTCCCTGGCTGTTCTGGAACTCCCTATGTAGATAAGGTTGGCCTTGAACTCACAGAGTTCCGCCTGCCTCTGCCTCCTGAATGCCAGGATCAAAGGCATGCACCAGCACGTCCAACTTTCAAGCTGGATTTTTAAAATAAAATATACTGTAGAAGTATTTCCTGTTAGTAAATAAAATCCATTTAAATTATTTGAATCACTCTCCTATTAATTTCCCTCAGGACAGAGCAACACCATCAATTACATCACTATAAACATTTTTAAATGCTTGAGTAAAAATCAAATAATGTTTGAACAAATGAAAATTCAAATGCTATTGAAGATATATTATAGATATAAATACAGATAAATCAAAATTTTGTTCATCTCCTAGTCATTTCCTGCAAGTTTCATGAGGAATGCCTTGTGACTAGGCTGTTCTTATGATCATTATTTTATCGTTAAGTATTGTTTCTACTATTGTAATATACCTGATTTTTCCTTGGCCTATCATCTTTAGAAGTATTATGGGTATATTTTGAAACATGGGAAATTGATTGTACTTTCCTTGACCCCTCCAACTTCATATTGGTTATGATTTGTTGACGTAGTTAATAAGACCAGCACACTAGAATCCCTATTCCTACTTAGCTTCTCTCCCTAGCTAGCCCACTACCAAAGACTAATTAAAACTTGTTTTCTAATGCATCAGTATTTGTAGTTGTGTTAATATTTTAACACAGGATATTAAATCCCAAGATTTATAATATCCTTGTTATGTTCTATGACTTCAACTAAATCTTTGTATCTTCAGGTTTGTAGCTTTGTAGCTATAGGTTAACGAAGAAGTAGAAAAAAATCAGTACATAATTTATCATTTCTGGGTAAATAGTATTGTAATTTGATTGGAACTGGGTAAACAAATATAATTCACTTCATTTATTCTCTGTTGCTTGAAGAAACATCATGCAAATGGTAATATCTAGCTAAGAACAGACCCAGGTTTTGTTGTTCTTGAATTTTGTAAAATTTAGGAGCTCTGCCAAGAGGAAAAGATACAAAATTACTAAGGCTACACCACGGGGTCCATCCTTTGGCTTTTAAGAAAGCTTGGATGAGTAAGAGCCAGACTGCCAGCTTTTTCAGCTCCATGATAAATTACCTTACTCCACTGAGACAGGCTCTCACTGGCCCTGGAACTAGGATAGTTCACAAGCCTCAGTGATCCTCCTGCCTCCGCGCATCTACAGCACTGAGGTTACAGATGCACATGGGGCCACGCCCAGCTCCCTGATCAAGTTTCCTATGCTTTCGCCGGCAAGTGCTCCTACTCCTAGAGCTGTCTCTCCAGCCCCCAAGAGGCAAGTTAGCATTGATGTTAGGCTCAGAAAGGGAGATTCACGGAAAGAAAAAGACATAGCCCAACTTGGATATGGACTTATCGAGGTAGAATCATACTTAGGTGTTATATCAATGGGTATTTATAGAATTTTGGTGGTTCTCCAGTTACATCTGTAAAGGTTGCTGAGAATTCTTTGCCTTTTCAGTATTGCCCAAAGAGTGAAGCTTATAGCAAGGTTAAACGTTAAAGAATGTTCTCCTGTAAACAAAGGTATAAAGCAGATTTATAGGGATGTAGTTCAGGTTGAGGGATGAACAGGGACGCCAGAAGCACAAGGCTGTACATCATTTTGGCGCTAAGTAAGCACAGCCTATTTATTGTTTTCAAAAGATGTCCTTGGAAAACACATTTCAACTCTCTGTGCAGTCTGGACTATCAGGAGAATTTGAAGTTTCTCATCAGATAAGGCAGACCAGACCCTGGGATGAAGGGTCTGTTTCCCCAAGCCTTTCTTCCACGTCACCATAATCTTCTGGTCTTTCTATTCTGTCTCAGTCTTGTTAGTCATTAGACTGAAGTGGAAATGTCCAGTTTCTTTGGAAAGCCAGTTTTGTGAAACTTTGGAAAGTCAGTTTGCTGGGGCACACAGGTAAAAGGATGTTTTGCTAAAGCAGACATGTGAAAGAATGTTTTGCTGAAGCAGACACAGGTGAAAGATGTTTTGCTATAGCAGACATGCAGAAGGACACGTGATAAATGAATATAAATATGACTCCACAGACAATGGGAGATCCAGCATTGGCTTGCTTTGCTCCACCTCTCTACTCTTCGCTGACAATCTGGATGTATTGGTTTGCCTTATATTGCACTGCTGAGCTCTACTTGTGGTGATACCATAGAGAGAAACTCACCAAAGAACTTCTCATGATGATCCCATGGGTTCTTCTACTTCTACAGACCCTGGCTGGTTGGTGACCCTTGGGATTTCTTCTGGATTGAACTGGCCTTGGCTGGTTCATGTGCGGTGACTACCAAGAGGACTGGACTGCAGCTACTGATTTGTATTTGGTGTTTGCTACTGAACTGGACTGAATTGCTGATATTCTGACAATGAAGATTGGACTTGCCCCCAAAGTCCTTTCTAGACAGGTCTACTTCCCCTGTTTTCTAATAACTTTTATTTTCTACTACCTTGGTGGGTGTTGAGCTAGAGGGGAAGTTGAACACTTATTAAAGTAGGTGGGAAAAAAATTATTCCTACACTAGACCTTTTCCTCTGTTCTCAAAAGATCCATCTTCTGATGGCCCTATGGAAACTTAACCAACAAGAGTGGTCACCCTAAATACTTTTATGCCCCATTTCATCCCAAAGGGGCCATTTCTTAAGTGATTTTAGAGTCTTAGCTCTTGAGAAGGTTGATAGGTAGCCAGTAGTTTATCAGAGGCTACCACTGTAGGACTCTGGTCACTGGTCAGAAGGAAGAGGTTTAAGTCTTATCTGTGTCCCTGGGTGGAGACATGACAGTCTGAACTGCCTACAAGACCATAATGCAATTTTCTAGCAAGAAGCCTTCTGCTAAAGAACAAGGGCATACTGCTGTCCCCTCCCTGAGAGTCATCCAAATGAGCCTGTCAATCATCTGTACAAGAAAATGCCTCTGAGGAAAAGCTGTCTCTTTTAGAAACTTTAGAAATATTACAAAGCCTACATAAAATACAGATAGGTCAGCACAGTGTCCCTTAGGTCATTTTCTTCTCTCACCCTGTGAGTGTGTCTGATAGCAATGGTCCCCTTGGCTACTCTACTCTTGCACTTTGAGTGTGTTGTATGGTCCCCTTGGCTCTCGCTGGATTCTTGGTCCTCAAGAGCACTTCACTTTCCTTTGTAATGAACTCAAATTATCTTCTGTTCTGTGCTTTGTGTGTTCATCTGAATTCCTTCAACAGTGCACACAAAGCCCAGAGCTCCACAGTGAGATCCAGTGACAGGGAAAGTAAGTATTTTCATTTCTTTTTCTTTCTTTGTAAAAATGTTCCCAATGTTTTAAGATTACATCTGTTTCTTTATGTGTGCACATTCACACACACATACAATGGTGTGTACAAAGGTCAGAAGGCAACATGAAAGAGTTGGTTTTCTTCTACTACATGGATTCTAGGGCTCAAACCCTGGTTAGCAGACTTGGCAGGAAATATTTTTACATGCTGTCCCATTTCACTGGACTAAAAGAAATCTTTAGTGACAATTTTTCTTCTTCCTTTTATCTTTTCTATAAATTATTTGTCCTTTGTTATTTTTTGTTTTTCCTATAGTGTTCACTTCTGTGAATAAATATTTTTGTTTAACCAATGAAGACTCTTATGTAAAACTAAGCATAGTCATAAGTGCAGATTCAAAAAAAATGAAAAGAATTGAAAGACTTTACATTTTGGCATTATAGATACAGATTCAAGAAAAGTTAATAGAAACGAAAGACTTTACATGGAATTTTCCAAAACAAAAAAATTCCTTTTGGAAAAGGGGACATTTTTTTTTCAGGTTTGGTGCATAGGAGTCAGGATGCTGAGACAGAAGAATCCTGAGTTCAAATCGAGCCTGAGCTAGAGAGTGCTAGCTAAGTCATCCTGGGCAACCTAATAAGACCCTGACTTAAGAGGGGAAAGGTAGTTTCAGCCCTAATACACTACCTGAGAATGAAGACTGGGAAGGGTATAAAAGACTTAACAAAAGAAAGGAGCCCAACTATATTTTTACTTATCCTTTCAGGATTAGATAATTCCAATATTATTTAAATTATATTGTCATAAAAATATAGAAATAATTTTGTATATTTCTATATATGTAAATGTAACTCATTTTGTGTAGTCCATTTTAACCTAAAACTTAAACTAAAAAAATAGACATTTTCATCCTCCCGGTCTGTGCCAGTGCATTGACCAGACCTTGAGCGTCAGCTCTGCACCCATCCCTCAAAACCCAGAGGAGGATGGACTCTCAGGAGTTCTAATACACCCAGGATTGTAGGCAACAACACCCACCCCAAACAGGGACCAGCTGGGACCCACAGAGACCCAGGAACTCGCTCCTGGCCAATGGCATGGGTTCCTTCCGATCTGCACTGGTACACTGAGCAGACCTTGAGCATCAGCTCTGCACCCAATCCCACAAAACCCAAAGAAGGCTGGACTCCCAGGAGCTCTAACACACATAGGAACATAGAATCATAGGATCACAGGATCACAGAAGATTGGTCACACCAGGATTTCAGGATCCCAGAAGCAGCCTGACTCCCAGGAGCTCTTACACCCAGGATCTCAGAATCACAGGATCACAGAGACAGCTGGACTCTGAGGAGTTCTGACACAACCAGGATAACAGGAAAGACAGACTCCAGTCAGAGACAGTGAGTGCAGGTAGCACTAGAGATAAGCAGACGGTAAAAGGCAAACACAAGAACATAAGCAACAGCAACTAAGGTTACTTGGCATCATCAGAACCCAGTTCTCCCACCAAAACAAGTTCTGAATACCCTATCACACTGGAAAAGCAAAATTCAGATTTAAAATCACTTCTCATGATGATGATGGAGGACATTAAAAGGACATAAATAACTCCCTTAAAGAAATACAGGAGAACACAGGTAAACAGGTAGAAGCCCTTAAAGAGGAAACACAAAAATTCCCTTAAAGAATTACAAGAAAACACAACCAAACAGGTGAAGGAATTGAACAAAACCACCCAGGACATAAAAATGGAAGTAGAAACAATAAAGAAATCACAAAGGGAGACTACCCTGGACATAGAAAACCTAGAAAAGAGATCAGGAGAAATAGATGCAAGCATAATCAACAGAATACAAGAGATAGAAGAGAAAAATCTCAGGTGCCAAAGATATCATAGAAAATATTGACACAACTGTTAAAGAAAATGCAAAATGCAAAAAGCTCCTATCCCAAAACATCCAAGAAATCCAGGACACAATGAGAAGACCAAACCTAAGGATAATAGGTATAGAAGACAGTGAAGATTCTCAACTTTAAAGGCCAGTAAATGATCTTCAACAAAATTATAGAAGAAAAACTTCCCTAACCTAAAGAAAGAGATGCCTATGAACATACAAGAAGCCTACAGAACTTCAAATAGACTAGACCAGAAAAGAAATTCCTCCCATCACATAATAATCAAAACACCAAATGCACAAAACAAAGAAGGAATATTAAAAACAGTAAGAGAAAAAGTTCAAGTAACTTATAAAGGTAGACCTATCAGAATTATACCAGACTTCTCACCAGAGACTATCAAATCCAGAAGATCCTGGACAGATGTCATACAGACCCTAAGAGAACACAAATTCCAGCCCAGGCTACTATTCCCAGCAAAACTCTCAGTTACCATAGATGGAGAAACCAAGATATTCCACAACAAAACCAAATTTACACAATATCTTTCCACAAATCCAACCCTACAAAGGATAATAGAAGGAAAACTCCAACACAGGGAGGGAAATTATGTCCTAGAAAAAGCAAAAAAGTAATCTTCCAACAAACCCAAAAAAAAGATAGCTACACAAACATAATTCCACCTCTAATAACAAAAATAACAGGAAGTAACAATCATTTTTCCGTAATATCTCTTAACGTCAATGGACTCAATTCCCCAATAAAAAGACATAGACCAATAGACTGGATTCAGTAAACAGGGTTCAGTATTTGCTGCATACAGGAAACGCACCTCAGTGACAAAGACAGACACTACCTCAGAGTAAAAGGCTGGAAAACAATTTTCCAAGCAAATGGTCCCAAGAAACAAGTTGGAGTAGCCATTCAAATATCGAATAAAATCGACTTTCAATATAAAGTTATCAAAAAAGATAAGGAAGGACACATCAAAGGAAAAATCAACCAAGATGAACTCTCAATTCTGAACATCTATGCTCCAAATGCAAGGGCACCCACATTCAGAAAAGAAACTTTACTAAAGCTCAAAGCACACATTGTACCTCACACAAGAATAGTGGGGGACCTCAACACCCCACTCTCGCCAATGGACAGATCATGGAAACAGAAAATAGAGACACAGTGAAACTAAAAGAAATTATAAGCCAAATGGATTTAACAGATATCTATAGAACATTTCATCCTAAAACGAAAGAATATACTACCTGCTCAGCACCTCATGGTACCTTCTCCAAAATTGACCATATAATTGATTACAAAACAGGCCTCAACAGTTACAAGAAGACTGAAATAATCCCATACATCCTATCAGATCGCCATGGACTAAGACTGGTCTTCAATAACGACAAAAACAATGGAAAGCCCACATACACTTGAAAACTGAACAACACTCTATTCAATGATAACTTGGTCAGGGAAGAAATAAAGAGAAAAATTAAAGACCTTTTAGAATTTAATGAAAATGAAGGCACAATATACCAAAACTTATGGGACACAATGAAAGCAGTGCTAAGAGGAAAACTCATAGCTCTAAGTGCCTACAAAAAGAAACTGGAGAGAGCATACACTAGCAGCTTGACAACACACCTGAAAACTCTAGAACAAAAAGAAGCAAACACACCCAGGAAGAGTAGACACAGGAAATAATCAAACTCAGGACTGAAATCAACCAAGTAGAAACAAAAAGATCTATACAAAAAAATCTACAAAACCAGGAGCTAGTTTTTTGAGAAAATCAACAAGATAGATAAATCCTTAGCCAGACTAACCAGAGGACAGAGAAACAGTATCTAAATTAATAAAATCCAAACTGAAAAGGGAGACATAACAATAGAAACTGAGAAATTTAAAAAAATCATCAGATCCTACTACAAAAGCCTATACTCAACAAAACTGGAAAATCTAGATGGAATGGAAAATTTTCTAGACAGATACCAGGTACCAAAGTTAAATCAGAAGCAAATAAACCATCTAAACAGTCCCATAACCCCTGAAGAAATAGCAGCAGTCATTAAAAGTCTCCCCACCAAAAAAAAAAGCCCAAGACCAGATGGTTTTTAAGTGCAGAATTCTGTCAGGCCTTCAAAGAAGACCTAATACCAATTCTCTTTAAACTATTCCACAAAATAGAAACAGAAGGAATGCTACCCAATTTGTTCTATGAAGTCACAATTATGCTCATACCTAAATCACATGAAGACCCAACAAAGAGAACTTCAGACCAATCTCCCTTATGAATATTGATGCAAAAATACTCAATAAAATTTTCGCAAACCGAATCCAAGAACACATCAAAACAATCATCCATCATGATCAAGTAGGCTTTAACCCATGAATGCAGGGATGGTTCAATATTCAGAAATCCATCAATGTAATCCACTATATAAACAAACTCAAAGAAAAAAATGATCATATCACTAAATGCTGAGAAAGCAGTTGACAAAATTCAACACTTCTTTATGGTAAAAGTCTTGGAAAGATCCGGACTCCAAGGCCCATACCTAAACATAGTAAAAAGCAATATACAGCAAGCCAGTAGTCAACATCAAAATAAATGAAGAGAAACTTGAAGCAATCCCACTAAAATCAGGGACTAGACAAGGCTGCCCACTCTCTCCCTACCTATTCAATATAGTATTAGTCCTAGCCAGAGCAATTTGTTGCACTAATAATTTAAAATGGTAGCACCTGTTCTGGCTTGTAGTTACAGAGTCGCCACGTTCCCGACTAGGATAGACCTGAGGTCAGGCGACTAGAGACACTGGCCCTACCACCCATGAGAAGCCAGCATGGGAAATGGCTCTGCCAATCTTCCATGCTGTCTCCACAAGGCTGGGCTGAGCCCAGACCATCCCGCCATCCACATGGTACCCGGTAGAAAATGAGACTCTAATGCTTAATGATTATCCAAAGGCTTTATATGTTTGGTAACACTCAATAACAATACGCCCACACAATTGGAGGTATTTCCCAATTAACTAACCTAGATATAAGTTGTTACCCAGGACTGCTTTCTGTACATGAGTGGTCATCCATGGTGCCTACCACTCTCCCCCTCGTTCCTCCTCTGCCCCACATTTGGGGCCACTATGTCCCAGCCTGAGCTGCTGCTCCAGTCCACAGGTCAGGGTCTAGCAAGAGAGAGAGTGGGGATGGAGGGACGAGAGATACGAAGAATGGAGACAAGACAGAGTCTGTTCAAGTCTCCATTTACTGAAAGGAAATCATGAGTATATATACACTTTACCATGTGCCTTGCCCTCGTGGACAAGCAGGGGAACACAGCTGAAGACACTTTACCACGTGCACCTTGCAGCTGGGGACACTAAACAGCAAAACAAGATATGGGAGAAAAACAAGATGTTTATCAGAGTGTGCTCAGCTGTTGTGGGCTATTGAAAATAAGTCTCTTGTCAGGGTATATGGCCTGAGATGGCTGCAAAGATGATAGCCGCTTTCTGCTAGGAGTCGGCTCCCAACACTCCCCCTCTCCTCTTCCTCTCCTTACTCCTCCCACCTTAGCTCCTCCCAACTTTCAGGGAAAATGTGCTGCTACAGCAGTAGAGAACAAAAGGAGGTCAAAGGGATACAAATTGGAAAGGAAGAAGTCAAATTATCACTATTTGCAGATGATATGATAGTATACTTAAGTGACCCCAAAACTTCCACCAGAGAACTCCTAAACCTGATAAACAACTTCAGCAAAATGGCTGGATATAAACTCATTTGTTGTTTAACTCAAACAAATGAGTAGCTTTCATCTACTCAAAGGATAAACAGGCTGAGAAAGAAATTAGGGAAAGACACCATTCACAATCATCACAAATAATATAAAATACCTTGGTGTGAATCTAACCAAGCAAGTGAAAGATCTGTATGACAAGAACTTCAAGTCCCTAAAGAAAGAAATCAAAGAAGATCTCAGAAAATGGAAAGATCTCCCGTGCTCATGGATTGGCAGGATTAATACAATAAAAATGGCCATCTTGATGAAAGCAATCTACAGATTCAATGCAATCCCCATCAAAATTCCAATTCAATTCTTCATAGAGTTAGAAAGAGCAATTTGAAAATTTTATTTGAAATGACAAAAAACCCAGGATAGCAAAAACTATTCTCAACAGGAAAAGGACTTCTGGAGGAATCACCATCCCTGACCTCAAGCTGTACTACAGAGCAATGGTGATAAAACAAAAAAACAAAAACAAAACCACCTGCAGGGTATTGGTACAGAGGCAGGCAGGAAGATCAATGGAATAGAAATGAAGACCCAGAAATGAACCCACACACTTATGGTCACTTGATCTTTGACAAAGGAGCTAAAACCATCCAGTGGAAAAAAGAGCATCTTCAACAAATACTGCTGGTTCAACTGTAGGTCAGCGTGTAAAAGAATGCAAATTGATTCATTCTTATCTCCTTGTACAAAGCTCAAGTCCAAGTGGATCAAGGACCTCCACATAAAACAAGATACACTGAAACTAATAGAAGAGAAAGTGGGGAAGAACCCCGAACACATAGGCACAGGGGAAAAGTTCCTGAACAGAACACCAATGGTTTATGCTCTGAGATCAAGAATTGACAAATGGGACCTCATAATATTACAAAGCTTCTGTAAGGCAAAGGACACTGTCAATAGGACAAAATGGCAACCAACAGATTGAGAAAAGATCTTTACCAATCCTACATCAGATAGAGGGCTAATATCCAAGGTATACAAAGAACTTAAGAAATAAGACTCTAAACAATCAAATAACCCTATTAAAAATGGGGTACAGAGCTCAACAAAGAATTCTCAACTGAAGAAACTCGAATGTTCAAAAAGCACCTAAAGAAATGTTTGACATCCTTAGTCATCAGAAAAATGCAAATCAAAACAACCCTTAGATTCTACCTCATACCAGTCAGAATGGCTAAGATCAAAAACTCACGTGATAGCAGATGCTGGCGAGGATGTGGAGAAAGAGGAACACTCCTCCACTGTTGGTGGGATTGTAAGCTGGCACAACCACTCTGGAAAATAGTCTGGTGGTTCCTCAGAAAATTGGAGATAGTATTACCTCAGGACCCAGCTATACCACTTCTGGGCATATACCCAGAAGATACTCCAACATATAACAAAGACAAGTGCTCCACTATGTTTATAACAGCTTTATTTATAATAACCAGAAGCTGGAAAGAACCCAGATGTCCTTCAACAGAGGAATGGATACAGTAAATGTAATTTTACACAATGGAGTACTACTCAGCTGTTAAAAACAATGAATTCATGAAATTCTTAGGCAAATGGATGAAACTGAAAAATATCATATTGAGTGATGTAACCCAATCACAGAACACACATAGTATGCACTCACTGATAAGTGGATATTAGCCCAAAAGCTCAGAATACTCAAGATACAATTCACAGACCACATGAAGCTCAAGAAGAAGGAAGTCCAAAGTGTGGGTACTTTGGTCCGTCTTAGAAGGAGTAACAAAATACTCACAGGAGGAAGTATGGAGACAAAGTGTGGAGCAGAGACTGGAGGAGGGACTGTCTGGAGACTGCCCCACCTGGGGATTCATCCCATGTGTAGTCACCAAATGCAGACACTATTGTGAATGCCAGGAAGTGCATGCTGACAGGAGCCTAATATACCTGTCTCCTGAGAGGCTTTGCCAGAGCCTGACATATACAGAGGCAGATGCTCACAGCTAACCATTGAACTGATCACAGGGTCCTTAATGGAGGAGTTAGAGAAAAGACTGAAGGAGCTTAAACAGCTTGCAGTCCCATGGGGAGAGCAACAATACCAACCATCCAGAGCTCCCAGGGTCTAAACCACCAGCCTGGGAACATACATGGAGGGACCTATGGCCCCAGCTGTATACGTAGTTAAGGATAGCCTTGTCGGTCATCAGTGGGAGAGGAGGGCCTTGGTCCCATGAAGGCTGGATGTCCCATTGTGGGGGAATTCGTGGGCAGGGAGGCTGGAATGGGTGGATGGGTGGGGGCATGCCCTCATAGAAGTAGGAGAAGAGGGGTATGGAATAAGGGGTTTTGGGGAAGGGAATGGGGAAAGGTGTCGCGTCCGCCTTGGCCGGCAAGTAAGACGCGACACGGTAGGATCCTTCTCAGTCGGCTTTATTCCAGGAACGACTCTTGACATAGGGATGGGGAACTGGACGGAGACCTGGACCAGGAAGGGAAAGGGAAGGGCCTGGACCAGGAAGGAGATGGAAGGGCCTGGACCCCAAGCAGCAGAAAGGAGCTGCTTATATAACTGCCCTAGGCGGGCTGGGTGATGTGTCCTCCCAGGATAGGTTAAGCTGCCAATACCTTATTAGCATAAGCCCGCTCCGAAGGGGCACGAGGCCGACGCATGCTCAAAGGACTTGTTTACCAGTTTCTGAGCTGGCCACTCTGGAAGCCAGCTGCTTACATTGTCAGGTGCTGGTCATACGACTTTGTAACTGTAAACACGGCTGCCTACATCTCCCCTTAATTATTTATTAAATTTGAATTAGGTTACCTCTGGACCCTTCAGACCTTAGGCATCCCACACCCAAGCATGCTTGAACTCATTCATTAGGTGGTTGGGTACACCTTTGGCAATGGTCAAGATGGTCAGGATCTAGGGATTATGCCTGGATGGCCATTACCGGGTCCAGAAGGCTCCCCACTATGCCTCCCTAAGGGAGGCCAGCCAAATACCTGGGGGAGTGCCTTCCTTCATGGCAGTCAGCGCCTGGTAAACAACAACCTTATGTCCTGCATGGTCATGGCACAAATGACACAGAAACCAAAGGCAGAAACCACATCCTAGGAGAACAACAGCTCCCCAGATAAATACTCCGCTCATTCTTTAAAGAAAATTGAGGGCGCCCTTGACCCAAGTGGTGAGCCCCTCCAAAGTAGAGGGATCCAGGCGGGTGCCATTCAGGGTAGCGATCTGCAATAGGAGCCTCCTGGATAGGTCCTCGCCTTCCTTCGACCGAATTTCCTTTCAGGTACTCAGACAGGAGGCGACTCTGATTGAGAGACTGAGAGAGATTATATACCAAAGGAATAATATACAGTCCCCTGAGAGAGGAGACGCAAGAGAGCTGAATAGGTTTATATAGGTTAGCCAGCAGGAAGTGCATTTTGAGCACAAGAAGTAGGGAAAAAGGTAAGGAGGACCGGGAGTTAGAATGGACCGGCATAGGCACTGGCCAGGTGCGTGTGACGGCCCCCAAAGGTGTAAAGTCACCCGGTATCCAATGCAAATCCCTCTTTTATTTTAATGCCTCTTGCGTGCATTAGTTCTTTTAAGGCACTTCTCACAGGGCACAATGGTGAGTTCCCCATGGTTTCACTTTCCTGATTTGATGCTTGCCAATACCCCAGAGAAAACACAATTACAACACCAAGACAGACCCACACCAAACAAACACAAACACAAAAAGCAAACACTAACATGATACTTCTAAGGTCTCTCGTGATTCAATTGCCACTTTACCATGGACCTATGACCACGGACCTTATGACGCCGCTTTACCGCGGACCTTGTGACGGCCCTATCCACCGGGCACTTTCTGTGACTCCGCTTTTCCGCGGACCTTGTGACGGCCCTACTCACTGGCACCTTCTGTGGCTCCGCTTTTCCGCGGACCTTGTGACGGCCCTATCCACCGGGCACTTTCTATGACTCCGCTTTTCCGCGGACCTTGTGACGGCCCTATCCACCAGGCACTTTCTATGACGCCGCTTTACCGCGGACCTTGTGATGGCCCTACTCACTGGGCACTTTCTGTGACTCCGCTTCACTGCGGACCTTGTGACGGCCCTACTCACTGGGCACTTTCTGTGACGCCGCTTTACCACGGACCTTGTGACGGCCCTTCTCACTGGGCACTTTCTGTGACTCCGCTTTTCCGCAGACCTTGTGACGGCCCTACTCACGGGCACCTTCTGTGACGCCGCTTACGCGACTGTGACGGCCTATCACTGGCACTTCTGTGACGCCGCTTTTCCGCGGACCTGTGACGGCCCTATCCACCGGGCACTTCGTGACGCCGCTTTACCGCGGACCTTGTGACGGCCTACTCACGGGCACTTTCTGTGGCAATAAATATACCTGTACCGCAGTCCTAGCTGCTGAGTTCTGAATCAACGAAGGTGAAGTCCTCAGTTTCCCGGACGGGCCACCATATGTCGCGTCCGCTTTGCCGCAAGTAAGACGCGACACGGTAGGATCCTTCTCAGTCGGCTTTATTCAGGAACGACTCTTGACATAGGGATGGGGACTGGACGGGAGACTGGACCAGAAGGAAGGAAGGGCTGGACCAGGAAGGAGATGGAAGGGCCTGGACCCCAAGCAGCAGAAGGAGCTGCTTATATAACTGCCCTAGGCGGGCTGGGTGATGTGTCCTCCAGATAGGTTAAGCTGCCAATACCTTATTAGCATAAGCCCGTCGGAAGGGGCACGAGGCCGACGCATGCTCAAGGACTTGTTTACCAGTTTCTGGCTGGCCACTTGGAAGCCAGCTGCTTACATTGTCAGGTGCTGGTCATACGACTTTGTAACTGTAAACACGGCTGCCTACAGAAAGGGGATAAAGTCTGAAAGGTAAATAAAATATCTCCCCCCCCCAAAAAAAAAAAACAGATAATGGAACTGGTTATTGCTGTCAAGCATTTGAGACTTTTTGTCAACAATTTAGTATTACCCATATTACAGAGATTCCTTATAATCCTCAAGGGCAAGGTATTGTGGAAGGGTCCATGGAACTTTAAAACATTATCTTCATAAAATAAAAAAGGGGGAAGTATATCTCTGTACACCACAAATTTATTTAAATCATGTTCTTTTATTTTTAAAAAATTTGGATGCCAAGGAACTTTCTGCTGAGTGTCTATGGCACTCTACAACTAGGCATACTTATGCCTAGGTATACTTATGCCTAGGTGAAAAGGAAGGATCCACTTACTGGCATATGGCATGATTCCAATCAGGTATCTAATATGGGGAAGAGGGCATGTTTGTGTTTTTTTCTGCAGGATGTTGAAGGAGCATGGTGGCTGCCAGAGAACTTGGTGAAACATGCTGGTGCTGGGACAAAGAATGATGCTGACCTGTGAGCTTGCTGAGTGCCCTGACACTGGTGACTGGGAAGCTGTGTTGGACATATGTTCCTGACCCATCTTTGCTTTCCTATATCCCAGATGGGACAAGCTGCCTTGCCTCAAGTTTTTAGACCTTGTGGGACAGAGAATCAAAAAGAGAAGTTATAATGACTCTTGTATTTTCCTTAAATGTGACCAGTTATTCGGACTCAATCAGGTACTGGTCTAGAAATAAATTTGATATCAGAAACAACAGTCTTCATTTGGAAGGCTGCTTCTGGACATTTTGAGAGACACACTTGGAATTTAGCTGCAGTTCTCTATGATGTTATGTTAGCAAGAGATAAAGTTGGGACAAGATCTGGATTTCAAACAAGTGTTAGTGCATGTGTTAAGGCTCTTTTAATTGTCATGTTAAAATTACTTTTGTTTCTTCTATAGTATTTAATGTAAGTTATATTGATTATACACTTTCTAATTGTGTTAGTGTGTTGAAACCTGGCGTGTCAGTTATGGAGGTCTATCAACCATCTTTTATTTTATTGCCCTGAGTATTACAGGACCTTGGTATTCTGAAAAAAATGCTTGCAAGTACTGGAAGAAGTGAGTCAGGCTTTAAGCAGAAGCAAGAGGGTAGTGGGCTTGATTATTGCTGGTATGACAGCTTTAATTACATTAATTGCTAGCACCACTGCTTCTTCAACTGCTTTGACACAAGAAGTTAAGACAGCTACTTTTGTTAATCATTTAGAAAAAAAAATGTTACTAATGTGTTAAGGAGGATTTAGATAGGTGTTTGGAACAACGGATTGATGCTCTTTATCCTATTCAAATTCTTGGAAGGATATTCAGAGTTTAAGAGTAAGGAGCCATCTCAAGTATCATGCCAATTACCAATGAATTTGTGTTACTTCTAAAATTTACAATGAAAGTCTCTATAATTAGGAAAAAGCTTAAAGACACCGCAGGGTATTTGGCATAATTTTAACATGTCTTTGGATGTTTTAACTTTGCATAGTGAGATTATGAATTAAAGAATGCTGCTCTGCTGAGCTTTGATGCTGCAGATATAGCTGATAAAATTATTCATGGCCTGAGGTCAGTATTTCCATTTTGGTCAAGCTTCAAGAATGGCATATATAGCTTGATTGTACTAGCCATTTTTGTCCTGGGAATACTTTTATTCCTACCCATCATGATAAACTTTGTCTTTAACAGCATCAACATGTTGCCAGCCAAAGTATATGGCTTGAAACTGAAAATGGACCCCCAGACAGAGTTATTAAACAGGCTGGCAAGCCAAGGATGGGTAAGATTCTGTACAGAGCCTTACCAACCTAAGACAGAAGTGCATTGCTTTTGATAATGTATATTCCATGATGGGTAAGGAAGGCATTCTTATCAGAACGACCTAAGACAGTCTTGTTTATGAAATAAAAAAGGGAGAGATGTGGAGAGCTTTTGGGGCTGCCTGGCAGGAATCTGACATTGGCCAAGGACAAGGAAATGGACTGCAGGAAGCAATCTGACATTAGGCTAGAACAAAGAAGTAATTTCAGGCAGGAATATAAATCTTAGGCTAGCCGGGCAGTGATGGCACACGTCTTTAGTCCCAGCACTTGGGAGGCAGAGGCAGGCAGATTTCTGAGTTCGAGACCAGCCTGGTCTACAGAGTGAGTTCCAGGACAGCCAGAAATACAAAGAGAAACCATGTCTCAAAAAACCAAAAAATAAATAAATAAATAAATAAATAAATAAATAAATAAATAAATCCTAGGCTAGAACAAAGAAGTAGGCTTCAGGCATGAAAATGACTTTGAGCTACAACAGGGAAGTAGGCTCAGATATTTTGGTCATCCTGATAAGCCCTAGAAATAGTGATCACAGGACTTTGTTTGCCTTGCTTGTTTTTTGTCTATTTGTGTTTATTGTCTTGCTTGTTCCTTGACTATTTGCATCTATTGTATTGCTAGTTCCTCAGCCTAGAACTGATCTTAATACTTGCATGTAATTAAAATGTTATAAAAGCAAAAAGGAGGAGGAGCGATGGGATAGGGGTTTATGGGGAGGGGAGAAATGGGGAAAGGGGATAAAAAAAAAAAAGAATAGATCTTTTCCAAGCTTGCTGAAAAACACAAGGGAAAATTCAAATATAAGTGCTAAGAAATCTAGTATTTATCAAAAAGATGCAAAAACATAACATGAGTTGTGGGATTATTCCAGGAATGCAAGTGATTCTCTGTCAGAAAACCTAACACCAAAATCTAAGAAAATATCAAATTAAATGAAAACAGTGTGATTTTATCAATAGGTACTAGGAAGTCATTTGATAAAATTTTACAACCACTCTTAATTTCTGAACTACAAAAAAATAGGTAGAGACATTCATGTTTGTTTTCTAGGAGTGCATGTACACACACATTTGTGCCTCTGTGTGTGTGTGTGTTTGCATGTTTATGTGTGTATGCAAGCATTTGTGTCTCTCCCTCTTCCTCCCCTACCCTGTGGGAGGGGTTCCTCAAGTACTGTCCACATAATATATATATATATATATATATATATATATATATATATATATATAATATAATATATATATATATATATATATATATATAATTTTTCAAAGACAGGATCTTTCAGTAGCCAAAGTTTACTAAGTAAGCTGGCTGACCAGTAAGCCTCCAGGAATCCACCTGTCTCTGCCCCCAGATGTGGGATCACAATTGCTTTGTTATATGGCTTCTAGGGATTGAATTTAAGTCCTCTTGCAAGTACTTTATCAACTGAGATATCTCCCCAGAAGGAGATATTCTTTTAAAAGTTCAAATTACCAAAACATGGGTAAAAGAAATTGAAAGCAGCTTAACTTAAAGTTAGAAATTAGGGTTGGAGAGATGGTTCAGAGATTAATGGTCCTGGCTTTTCTTCCTGAGTTTGATTCCCAGCAATCACATGGTGGCTCACAACCATCTATAATGAGATCTGGTGCCCTCTTCTGGTCTGTGTGCATACATGCAGGCAGAATGTTGTATACATAATAAATAATATTTTAGATTAGACATTAGATAATATGCTTGCCATCAACGTTGCTGTCTATCATCATCTTATAGACTTTTTAATAAATAAAAAAGCACAAAATTAAAATAGTTTACTCACTGGAAGAGCAAAGATAACAATTTTCATGGTAGTAATACAAGACTCAAGAGATTTAGTAAAATATCACTAGAAATAATAAACAAACAAGGAAAAGAATACTGCCACAATAAGAACCATCAAATGTGAGGCCATGCCTGACAGAAAACCAGGTAGGCTAGCCACAAACCTTCTCAGCTCTCCCTGTCCCCCAGACTCAGTCCCTCAGTCTCACCCTAACACTACAACAGAACAGCAGCTTCAGGCTCTAGCACATCTCCTGTGGATCCCACAAACCATTCCATCCTAACCTCCCTTCCCTGATTCAACAACGCATCTCAGCCTCCAACACCAGCAGACATTCCCTGTGAACATTCCAGTTGGGCAAGGCAGTAAAACAGGGAACAGCAGCCATCACACTCTGAAAACCCAGAAAGACAAAAGTGGTATGTACTTACTTATAAGTGGATATTAGCTGCTAAGTAAACATTCTGTAGACTCAGAGAGGTTAGATAAATTGGAAGGATCTATGGGAGATGCATGGATCTCCCTAGGAAGAAGAAATAGATTTTATGCGACTGAGGCAGGTAAGGAAAGGAACAGGAAGGATTAAGGTGGGGGGTAAGTTAGAGGGAGAGAGTTCAGGGAGAGATAGCTAGAATTGGTATGGGGGGAGCTTTGGGGTTTACATAGTGCAGTGGAAACTTTCTGGAATAGGGGATACAGAGTCTCAACTGGCTGTGGTCCTCCCTTCTCCCCAGGGTCATTGGCCACTGACCAGTGAGGACAAAGGGAGCAAAGTAGACAAACAGGGTTCTGGAAGGGCCATGAGTACAACAGAGATGATAACACTCTGAGCTTAGCTTCAGGGAGATAGATAAACTTTATTCAAGGTGAATCAAGAGTTATATAGTTTTGGGGAAGCAGGGAGGAATATCCAGGGTGGGCAAAAGTCATTGGTGGAAAGCTAAGGTACTGAGATGCCTCCCCAGCATCTGAGGCTCCTTGAACGCGTCAGATGCATTCAAGGAGCCTCAGATGCTTGCTGAATGGGTTTCTTATCAGGAGAAGGAGGCTGAATCTGTAATCTCACCAAGGCTATGTGACATTCTGCAGGTAGAGGGTATAGAGGTTTTGAGATCCTTCAGACAAGGTCAGAAGGAGAAGCTTTGCTGGTAATGGGAGTCTGCCATTTTTCTGATAACGTCAAGCTTCAACCATAGTTAGCAGGGCCCAAAAACTGGCCATCGCCTGTAGCCAGGCAAGACTTCCAGTGGTGAATCTGGGTTATATTCAATTTAATTGTTGGCCAGGAGGTCCCATGGAAGTCCCCAGACAACACAAGCTGATGCTAAAACAAAGGGTTGCTCTCCAAAAGCAGACAGCAGGGCATTTTATGTTTTGGACTTTTATTTTCTTTCTCTCAAAACAATCACAAAGTTTTAACAAATGGGTTCCAACAAAAGCCCATCCCTTTCTTTCTTCCTAGAGGACTGGAAGCAGGGGCCCGAGGTAAAAAAGAAGACAGGAGAAACTGAGTCAACCCTGACAGACGACCTAGTGGGATCTGAGAGATTTTTCACTGACCCTCTGCAAACACTGACAGAAACTGACACGGCAGGAAAGCATTAGCCATGGCCACGCCATTTCATAACATTCGTCCCTCCATCCTGGTTAATTAATGACAGTCCCTGAAACTAACATACAGTGCTTCTCTGGACTCTGTGACTCCCAGTGACTCCAGAAAATGAATGACATGAGAGAGGTTTATAAATCACTTGACAAGCTGATGAAACAGGCTGACTCCATGACAGACTTCAAATTGGCAGTTCAGGAGATTAGACCTAAAAACCCAGGCTTCAGGCAGCTCATCAGAAACTGCCCCACCACCCGGCCTGAAGCAAGGACAGTGGGTCAGCAGTTTCCAGCCAGCCCCCTCACCCTGGTAATGGAATGTCCTTAGAGATAGAGTAAGATTTATCTATCCCAGAATTCCAATGTGCTTTAAATAGAGACTCTGAGCTCACTTGGTTGTCTCTGTCTTGGTAATGGGAGACCCCAACATGCTAGACTTCTGCAAAATAAAACATTCTTTGCGTTTATATACTATTTGAGTCTAAGGGTAATTCTTCAGCTAATCATGGACTCTTACAAAGAGTTAACTCACCACTTACCACATTCCCCAGCTACCCCTAGCAACAGCCAAGCAAGAGTCAAGAAAGAAAACTTAGCACCCTTCCCCTTTCCTGCCCCAAAGCTATCCTAGCCTGCAAGCAGCCAATGGATGGGCTCTGTGATTCTTCTCTGGAGACCCCTCCCTGGGTCTTTTCCTTAGTAAATACAGCCCACGTTGCTACTGAGTTTCTCATTCTTTCTTCTGTCCTTCCTTCTCCCTGACCTGACAGAATAAAGGCAACTAATAGAAGACAAGAAGACACTCTCCAAGAGCAGAATATTAGCAAGTATGGTCTGGGAATCCCAAACCGGGAGCTCTTGGATGCTGTAACCCAGCACCTCAGAGTTGTCACACACACACACCACCCAAAGCTTAGACCAACACTGCCTTTATCTGCATGGCAGAGATTGCATAAGCAGAAATTATTATGTACCCAGACGCTTGCATTGACCTTCAGAAGCATCCACCAGCCACTCTGGACTTCTCTTCTTTGTAGGTATTGATTACATCCCAGGAAACTGCTCACAAGAAACTTACCCAAACCATAGACATAGATTTAAAATAAATAAATAAATAAATAAATAAATAAATAAATAAATAAATAATAAATGGAAATACTTTCCCAAGCATAACCTACACATGCTATCTGTGATGTTGGATCCATTCTTATTCTTCTGACTTAGAAGGTAAATGCCTCCATTGTCCACCAACTCCTTTATTGACTCAAGCTACTCTACTATAAGCTATTTATTCCCTAAGGCACTTTGTGCCGTAATGGCCTCCACATTAGCTAACCATTTATTGCATACTAAGAATATACCTGTGTGTGTGCAAAGGCTGATTGGTTAGAACTTCAGTGACTGGAAAGTCTGTATTGTTGCAGGTCCAGAGCCTAATTACAATATGTCTTGGACTATCTTTTTTTAGCCCCCTAAATAGCCATTCTTTGTTGTTTACCTCTGTATCATGACTAACTGATAAAGTCAAACCTAACATCCTGTGACTAACAGATTTTAAATAAATAAACAAACTTTTGGAATTTGCTAACAAGCAAATTCCACCAAAAAGGGCTCCGATAGACTCTCAGATAGTGTCTAGGGCATATAATAGTTCTGTTGGGAATTGGTTCTAATGCTTTGATTTAATCGGGAATCTGTGTGTCCAACGTGAAGGTCTTGTCCCCAGCTGGTTTGATTGATCAATAAGATGCCATGGCCATGGCTGGCAAAGGGAGATGGGGAGGGACCTTTAGATTGCATGGGCTAGGAACTAGGCAAGAGGAGACAGAGAATCCATGACTCAGGGAGAAGGATGAGACTAGAAACTGCATTAGAGAGAGACAATCGATCATGTAAGAATGCTGACATACCACCAATGTGCTGAAAAATATCTTGCCGGCGGTGGTGGCGCACGCCTTTAATCCAGCACTTGGAGCAGAGCAGGTGGATTTCTGAGTTCGAGGCAGCTGGTCTACCAGTGAGTTCCAGTACAGCCGGCTACACAAGAACCCTGTCTCAAAAAAAAAAAAAAAAAAAAAAAAATATCTTGATTCATAATTTGTTTTGTTTGTTTTTGTTTTTCAAGATGGGGTTTCTCTGTGTGTCCTGGAACTTGTTCTGTAGACCAGGCTGGCCTTGAACTCACGAGATCCACCTGCCTCTGCCTCCTGAGTGCTGGATTAAAGGCTACCTAGTGATTCATAACTTTTTTTTTGTTCAGTTCCTGTAAACACTTCATGAAAGTGCTTCTATGTTGAAATATAGAATTTCCAGTGATCTAAACCTGTGTTCCCAGGCTCTATGATGAAGTGTGACTTTTCCACTTTGAGGTGAGGGCTGGTTTTCATCACACATTCAATAGCTCATTAGTTTGAGAAGACCATGTTGCTATGGCCTATGTTAGGAGGCAGAATACAAGAATACTTTGAATGCTCAAGTAGCTCATTTCTATAAAGGCAAGGTCACACACACATGCAAGTGACATACAGTGTGAGCAGCGTGCTGGGGTGCAAAGCGAGTGTTCACAGTCAGTAGATCCCAGGAAAGCCTGAAGATGAAAAGAAACCGAAGTTCAGCCAGGAGGAATGAAGTCCACAATGAAGGCAAAGCCAGAGAAGATAAGCAAAAGAAAGGAGGGAGGTGCCCCTGGCTGTGGGAACAGCGTTGGCAAAGGCCAGAGTCTGGGTAGAGCGGAAGCGCTTCCAAAGCACTGGGAGAGAAAGAACAAAGCAGGCCCCTCATTAGACCTACAACCAGTTTAAATCTCTTTCCCAAGGCATAGAGAAATTTTGTTCAGAGACTGTGTGTGAACTAGGCATCTTTTAACAGTGTGGCTTATAATTATACCATTGTCTCTAGTCATTGTTAGGTAGCCTCCCAGAAAAGCCAGTTACCCCATGCTAATGTATAACTCCTTTGTTTTCTGTAAAATAGCTAGCTCTGGTCTAAAAAAGAGCTTCATGCCTCTATTCAAGTGGAATGAATACCCCTCTCTGGCTGAATAAGAGAAAATCTTGGGCTTTAATGATCTGTGGACCTTTCTTGGATGCACATAGCCAGAGCACCATGTAACCTTGTTCCTTCTACAGCACGGGGAAAGAAGGCCTGCAGGGAGACTGAAGAATGAGCCAAGGCCTTGCTATTTCTGGGCAGGCACAGAAGAGGAGGAGCCTGAGTGAGCACTGTTAGAATGAGCAGGGGAGGCTTCTGAGCAGGGTAGAAAGAGCAGAGACATTATGGGAACATGGAAAGGAAGAGAAGCTCCTTCCCTCAGAGTTGGTTGTCCAGAAATTGACATGCACTGTAAAGACTGGACACAGAATGTTGCTTCTCAGGTTTATGCTAAAATAATGCAAAGGCTTAGACCTAAGGAGGACCCACTCCTTTCCAGACATTTCCTAAGACTCTTGAGACATTAACTTGGTTTTAGCAAATATGTCCTGCCTTCCTGGTATTGTTTTAGTTTATCTGTTGTAATCCCACCAGGAACATCCTGTGTCCTCAGTTAGGTTCCTTAGTGACCTTTTGAAAATAATAGCTTCAACTCAAAATGCCCTGTCCATACAAGAAGCACCATTGTCTCAGAAGAGAAGAAATGTAATTCATTCTGTAACCAAATATGAGTGACCATGCCCAGGGTCGAAGATTTTGGTTACCCTGAATTCCATATTCCCAAAGGATAGCTGTTCCATGAAGTTTTTAATAGTAAAGGGATGGAAAACTCTTAAATACATTGGTGGGTACATTGGGTAGGTAGGTTGCAGCCACCTGGGGAAATCTCTGTTATAGGCCTCAGATGTTATCTGGTGACATTCTTAGCTTTTGACTGGTGGAAGCTAGGGATCTATTAATGCATTCCAAAACTCTTCACCTGATAATCACAGGCTACTAGGCCAGACACAGAGGTAGACAACAAATGGCTATTAAAGGTGCTAAAGATAGCCAAGGATACAGTATCATTAAGCTCTAAACCTGCACCATCCCAGTCACTGGAGCTCTAGTCAGTTCACCAACCTTGTAGAGCATTCAATGTGAAGTTCACCTTCTTTGCAGGAACTTCATCCACAGTCCTACACAAGTCCGCTGTAACAGTGCAGGACCATCCTCTCTCTCTTAAGGAAGCCCACCTATGCTCTCAGGTGTCTTATTTTCTTCCTGGGCATCTTTTTCCTCTTCTTAGCCCTTGTGCTTAAGATACTTATTTAAAATGCCATTTCATAGAACATAGTTGTACCCCTACCATGCTCATAGTTGTACCCCTATCATGCTACACTGCCTGTCTACCATATTAATAAAGCTCTTTTCTGAAGGACAATTTGACTCACCAACTTTCTTTCAACCCCTCCCCACAACAACTTTACACTCCCCACATCTGAGGCTGGCTTGCAATTTGTAGTAAACCCTGGGACAAACAACAGAAGATGTCAGAATTTGACTATGAGACAGACCCTTCCCTGGGGAAAAGACAGTTTGGCCCCAGGTTACCTGCATTGACTCCTTTGTTTCAGAGACAGTTTATTCAAGGCCAGGCTTAAGGAAAATGGGGTAGGCATATCTCCTTAAAGAGTCACTACTTTTTACATAGAAAGGAGTTGAAAGATGTGTTGGTGACTTTTCCTGTTGCTGTGATAGAATAACTGGTCAAAAGCAACTTAAGGAAGACAGGGTTTGCTTTGGTGTCTGATTCCAGAGAAGTAGAGTCCACTGTGTCAGAGAAGGTTGGCACTAGGCAGGGGGACGAAGCTCGCTGACCACAGGTTTCATCCCCACACAGGAAACAAACAGAACAGGAAGTAGGGTAAGACCATAAACCCTGAAAGCCCAGCCCCAGTGACATAATTCCTCCAACACTGTGTCTCCTAAAGGTAACAGAACCTCCCAAGACAGTGTCACCAACTGAGGTCCTACTGTTCAAATGCATGAGCCTATAGAAGACATTTCTCATTGAAACCATCCCATTCCATTCCCTGGCCTCAAGGCTCATGGCCATGTCATGATACAAACATGTTTAGTCTAGCTGCAAAACTCCCCAAGGTCTTCACAGTCTCAACACTGTTTAAAAGTCCCAGGCCTCTTCTGAGACTCAAGGAAATATCTTAACTGTGGCCCTCCTATTTAAATATATATTTATACTATATTCATTCCCATCCTAAAATAGAGCAATGAGGACATAATGAGGAAAGGTTGGACAAAGTAAGACCAAACCCATCAGTGCAAACATCAAATTTTGTAGCTATATCCAGTATCTGATGTTTCAATTTTAAAGGGCCTAGATGCCTCCACTCCTCCATCTTTGCTACCTACAATCTCTCTGTCTGTCTCTCTCTATCTATCTCTCTCTCTCTGTCTCTCTCTGTGTGTCTCTCTCTGTCTCTGTGTGTGTGTGTGTGTGTGTGTCTTCCCAATCCTTCACAAATAGTCTCACAAACTGTAAACTAAGCATTCATCTGAATGCTTTGTTTATGACTCTGTGGGGCCATTCTCATTCAAACCACCACAGTTCATTCCTGAGGGGAAATGAAGCAGAAACTCAAGGCAGGAGCCTAAAGTTAAGACCTGTAGGAACCTGGTCCAAGAACACAGTCAGCTGAGGAGATTGCTGAGTGCTTGTGAGAAAAGTTTAAGAAAACAAGAGAAGAATCTTTTTTTTTTTAAGATTTATTCATTTATTTATTTATTTATTTATTTATTTATTTATTTATTTATGTATATGAATACACTGTTGTTGTCTTCAGACACACCAGAAGAGGGCATTGAATCCCATTACAGATGGTTGTGAGCCACCATGTGGTTGCTGGGAATTAAACTCAGGACCTCTGGAAGAGCAGTCAGTGCTTTTAACAGCTGAGCCATCTCACCAGTCCAAGAGAAGAATCTTATGACCTCAGTTTCTTCAAAACACAGAATTGTTCTTGAAATGTGTTTCTGTGGCCCTCCCAGGCATAGAAGATAAGTGAGTTTACGTCAGATTATTCATTACAACTAGACTATTGTTATTTGTTTCTATGCCTTTGGAACACATGTTTTTGCCATGAGAAGCTTGTCCTTGTCATTGCACACTTTACTCAAGTGATTCTTCTTAACTATCACAAATATAAATGTCTGATGCCCTGAATAAAGTTGGCTATTGCTCAAGACTTTAGTCCACCTCATATATCAGCTCCATTCTCCCAAGTCCCACCACCTCTAGACCAGTGACCATGAGCCAAAGCAGACTATGGAGGAACACTGCTTCCTAACTTGCTTTCTATGGCTTGCTCAACTACCTTTCTGCCGTGACCTGCAGGACCTTTGACAGGGTACCCTAAGAGAAAGGGGGAGAGGATGGAAGGGACAGGAGATGCAAAGAACGAGACCAAGTCAAGTTTCCTGATCAAGGTCCATCGAGCTGTATTTTCTCAGGCAATTTATACAGGCAGGGAAGGGGATAAGGTGTTTGGGGGAATTTCACAAAAGCTGGGCGTTCTGCCACGGTGGATATTTTGCAGTCCCAATGTTTTTGTCAGGCTCAAGGTGCAGCAACTACTTTCCTTAGGGTGCAGTGACCACTGGCCATCTGCTTTCTCAGGAGTCGATAGCAGAGGAAAAACAAAACCTAAAACTATTCTTTCAAAATGGAGTCAGGTTGGCTCCCGGCGCCTTTCTTATACACAAAGGACCACCTAACCAGCAATGACACTGCCTCCCCTGTAGGATCGACCCTCCCACATTATTCAGCATTCAGAAAAATGTCCCAGGGACATGCTCATAGACCAGTCTGATGGAGGCAATTCCCCAGTTGAGTTTCCCTCTTCCAGGTGACTCTAGCTTGTGTCAAGGTGACAAAAACTATAGCCAGCATAGATAAAAAGAACCTAGGAAGATGTATTTCAAGTTCTAAAAGATCATAGCTGCCAATCCTAACTATTGTACTGTACCGGTCTAGCTGGTACAAAGTCAAACAGTCTTCTGAGGAGGGAGTGAGGATTATAGGAAAGATAAAAAAAATGCAAAAGACAGATATGGGAGGGCTGCAGGTCATTACCACGCCAGCCCCGAGTGTATTTCTCACAGCCTTTTTATACTACAGTACCATGGGAAGCAAAGCCACAAGCTAACATTAACAATTGCTGAAATATACACAGGACATTTGTTCTCACACAAAAATCTCCCTGTTCCTTCTACCAAGGTCAATAGAATCTTCAGCCCCTAGCCTTGAGCCTCAGGCGCACCTCCTCTTATCGTTCTATGCCTCAGCAGGCTGGGAAATCTGCCAACAGGCCCTGACCTGCCTTGACTCTGCCTGGCAGGCAGATTTTCTCTCTCTTTTTTTCCTTTGCTTCAGAGAAGCAGCAAATGGCTCCCAACATTGTACCCAAAGAAACTACCTATTAAAATTGAGCTGAGACAGCAAATGGCAGACTTGGATACCTACCAAATCCCACCATTCCAGCCTATAGAAGCTTCAGTGGTGGCAGAGGACATGATGACTGCTGGTGGCCATGGGTCCCAAAGCCAGAAGGAGCTGCCCACAAAGCCCCCATCACAGCGTACATAGGATATCTCCCTTTTAACATAATTCAGGACAACACAGATGCTATCTTTAAGGATCTCAGCCTATGGAGTGTGCAGCTAGTCACAAA
Organism: Mastomys natalensis; assembly: GCA_021653895.1. Lineage (NCBI taxonomy): Eukaryota > Metazoa > Chordata > Mammalia > Rodentia > Muridae > Mastomys > Mastomys natalensis. The sequence continues at coordinate 1,287,340 of JAJTUV010000283.1, read as the reverse complement.
GGTTCAGGCAAACTTGCAGGGTTCTGTTCTGTCAAATTCGAAGGTGTGGATTCCCTGATGGAAGCCCTAACGAAGGACAGTGCACTCTTGGGGAACTGGCCACTTCAAGTGAACATTAGAGAAGGCAGGAAACAAAATGAAGGTGGCTTTGGATTCAGGAAAGGTAGACTCAACAGCAGAGGAATGGGTGACTCATAAGAACCTTGAGGCAGATGGGACACCTTCAATTCTGGCTATAGAATAACTTCTTGGGGTGGACAGTCGCCCTGGGAACTGGCGAGCAGGCTCTCCAGTGAAGACTGGCTTTCAAGATGATCCTTCTTTTTTTTAAACTCCAATGCAGACTTTACAGAGAACCTATAGATAAGAAAAAAGTACCAAGGCCATGACTGCCCCTTAAACCTGGGCAGTGGCAACACTGCTCGGTTCCACACTGACTCCAGCAACACAGGGGAAGCCAGAAGAGGAGTGGCTCAGAAGGAGCAAAAAGGAGCTGGGGCAGAAGGAGATGTGGTGTGGGGAAACTGGAGCAAGAGCACAGGCCGGAGCGGTCACCCTGCAGGCTCCATTCCCTGTGCCTGGCACTGTCTGCCCCTATAGCAAGAACAGCCTGTGAGTGCATGCCAGCTGCTTCCAAGTGGTTTCTAAATGAAGAAGAAGAGAAGGAGAAGAGGGGGGAGGAGAGAGGAAGGAGAAATTCACATTTTCCATAATGAAAACAGACTAAGGAATTTTGTGAACACTTCACCAGCTCTGCAAAGGATACTGGAAGGGATCCCTTAGACGGAGGAAGATAAAGTTGTCACCCACAAGAGACAGACAATAGCAAACCATTCACCAAAAGTGGTCTAAGAAAGCACCACAAAATCAGCAAAATAGCGGGAATCAACACACACTTTGAATAATAACTTTGAGTATTTAGAAATCTCGATGCAACGATAAAAATGAGACAGGCTGGGCACTGTCGTAGGAAACAGGATCCATCTTGTTGCGTCCAGCTCTTATGACCCATCACACATACTGGGGTGGACTTTGGGGGTGTTTTTGAGTCATTTCTGCTCCTGTATAATATAACAATAGAACTCCAATATAACTCATTGGCACACTGAGTTAGATTTTGATGGTACCCATACTTGGTGGGTGAGAAGCCCTCATTTACATGTCCCCAGGGATAAGTCACACAGCAGGTACTAAGTGCCTATCTCAAAAAGTTCAAGAGATCTCAAATAAATAAATTAAGACTTAAGACTTAATAAACTAGGTGGATAGTGCTGTCTCACACCTTTAATCCCAGCACTAGGGAAGCAGAGGCAGGTGGATCTCTTAAGTTTGAGGCCAGCCTGATTGAGCTACAGAGTGAGTTCCAGCACACCCAGGGCTACACAGAGAAAACTTGTGTCAAAAGACCATAAATAAATAAATAAATAAATAAATAAATAAAATAAATAAATTTAAAAGAATTTACAAAAACAAAATAAAGCCAGAGACATTAGACAGGAAGAAATAATTAAAATCAGGGCAGAAATTGAAACATAGCCCAAAGTTGGAATTGCAGGCGTTTTGCTTCCCGCCTCTACATCAGAGCCTGATGGTTACTAAAAGCTCAAGTGAGCTGGATTTAAGGACAAGCTACTCCTACATAGCAGGTGGAACCAGCAGGAGTTAGACTTAGGGCACAAATCATATGAGCTATTGATATTACAGCAGCAGCCGTGGATGAGAAAGACATCCAATAAATATGGCGGTAAGTGCCAGACCCAGGAGGAAGATAAAGGCTGTTGCTCTCATAATACTAACGTTGCCAAGGCCATCAGGTGGAGGAAAAGGAAGTGCCTTTCTATTGTTTGCCCAGACACTCGCCTCCGGCTTTATATATTGTCAAGAGTTTCTGCCTGGTCATGAGATAGTTATTTCTACTGACAAAGTCCTGGAAAGAGACTTACGATATGTCCTCTAGGTGTGGGAATTTTAGGTGAGTAAGTGCATAAGCCATTTCAATAGCCAGTGGGAACTTACAAAACCGACATCATTTCCATTTTAAAAGTCAGGGAAGAAACTAATGATCTAGGAAAGAATAAAACAGACTGGAAAGATAGTTTAGTGGTTATGAGTAAGTACTGTTCTTGCAGAGGACTCAAGTTCCATTCATAGCACCCACATCAGGCAACTGCCTGGAGCTCCAGCTATACTGTATAACAGCAGCTCTAGGAAGTTCAATATCCTCTCAGGCTTCCATGAACACTGTCATTCATGTGTGCACACATACATACACAGCTAATTAAAAACAAATATTTTAAAAAGAATGAAAGAAAAAAGAAAAGCACAAAACAGCACAAATAATGAGATAAAGAATTGGTGGTGGTGCACATCTTTAATCCCAGCACTTGAGAGGCAGAGGCAGGTGGATCTCTGTGTAGACCAAGGCCAGCCTGGTCTACAGAGCAAATTCCAGGACAGCCAGGACTACATAGAGAAACCCCTGTCTCGAAAAACTCTACACACACACACACACACACACCACACACACACACACACACACACACGAAAGTTGGCTCTTTGAAAAGAGAAACAAGATTGACAAATGCTTAGTCAAATGAGCCAAAAAAGGGAGAAAGAAAAATAAAATTAATAAAACTTAAAAGATGAGGACTGGAAAGGTGACTTAGTAGCGAAGAGGACTGGTAGCTGCTCTTGTAGAGGACCCAGGTTCAATTCTTAGTACCCACAGACCAGCTCACAACTTAGTATAACTAAAGTCTCAGGGAATCAGATGCCTCTTCTGGCTTCTAGAAGCATCAGGCAAGCAAGTGATACACAGACATACATGCATACAAAAATCCATACACATAAGTAAAAAATAAAAGTTAATAAAATATGTAGCAGGATGGTTTCCTGCTGCTGCCACACTGTTTGCAGTGGAGCTGATGGGGGAGGAGCTAATGTGGGAGGAGATGAAGGAGAGAAGAGAAGGAGAGAAGATGGCTGGAGATGTTCAAGAGTCTTTAGCAGTCTCAGATAGTTATTCATATCTAGGTTAGTTAATTGGGTTATCAATTCTAATTGTGTGGGAATCGGGTTAATTGAGCATTTCCAAATACATAAATATTGATAGCCATTAAGTATTAAGAGTCTTCATTCTACCGGTACCGCAGGATGGCAGTATTATCTGGGCTCAGTCAAACATTGTGGACAGCATGGTAGACTGGCTGATCTAGGAACCACGATGGCGTCCTAGTGGGTGCCAGGGCCAGTGCTTCAAGCTGGCCAGAGCCGCGGTCTGAGCCGAGCAGTGGCAGGAGCATGCCACCAGCCGCTCTTGATCTCTGGCCACGTCTAGTTGGGAACATGGCTGCTGCTTGAGAACAAACCAGACCAGATGCCTTTTTAAATATTACCCTCAACAAAAAAAATAAAACAAGAGATTAAAAAGGGAGACATTGCAATACATACCAATGAAACTCACAATCATGAAGACATACTTTAAAAACCTATACCCCAACAAATGAGAAAACTTCCAAGAAATGAATTATCTCTGTATAAAATAATCTACTGAAATTAAACCAAGAACAAATAAATAATTTAACTAGATGTGATGGTTTGTATATATGCTCGGCCCAGGGAGTGGCACTACTAGAAGGTTTGGCCCTGTTGGAGTAGGTGTGTCACTGTGGGTGTGGGCTTTAAGACCCTCATCCTAGTTGCCTGGAAGCCAGTATTCTGCTAGCACTCTTTGGATGAAGTGTAGAACTCTCAGCTCCTCCTGTACCATGCCTGCCTGGACACTGCCATGTTCCCACCTTGATGAAAATGGATTGAATCTCTCAACCTGTAAGACAACCCCAATTAAATGCCCTTACAAGAGTTGCCTTGATCATGTGGTGTCTGTTCACAGCAGTAAAACCCTAACTAAGATCTATAACCAACAGTGAAATTGAAGTCATAGTAAAACACCTCCCAACTAAAAAAAGTCCAGGACTTAGTAAATAAAATAATTAATAATAATAATAAGTCCAGGACCAGCTTCACTGCAGAATTCTAACAGAGCTTTGAAGAAAAACCAACACCAGCCGGGCGGTCGTGGCGCACGCCTTTAATCCCAGCACTTGGGGGCAGAGGCAGGCGAATTTCTGAGTTCGAGGCCAGCCTGGTCTACAGAGTGAGTTCCAGGACAGCCCGGGCTACACAGAGAAACCCTGTCTCGAAAAAAACCAAAAAAGAAAAAAAGAAAAACCAACACCAAGGCTACTCAAATAATTCCATAAAATAGAAAAGGAATGGAGGCTTCTGAGCTCTTTCTATGACCAGAAAGAAGTATTATCACGATATCAAAACCAGATAAAGACACCACAAAAGAAAAAGACACAAAGGAAATAACAGACATATCTCTCTATTAAATATCAATTTTTTTTAAATTCTCAATAAAATAAAATATCGTCACTTCAAGATTCAAAAGCACATCAAAATGTTTGTTGTGGGGCTGGAGAGATGGTTCAGTGGTTAACCATGCTTGACACTCTCGCAGAGGACCCAAGTTCTGTTCTTAGCATCTATATAATGGCTCACAACCATCTGTAAAGCCAGTTCCAATAGATATGATGCTGTCTTCTGGCCTGCTTAAGTACTAAATGCACACAGTACATATACTTATATGCAAGCAAAACATTCATACACATAAAAGTAAATAATAAATAACAGATCATTCATTATGACCAGGTAAGCTTTATTCTAGTACAAAGCTCAAGTCCAGGTAGATCAAGGACCTCAATATAAAACCAGATACACTGAACCTAATAGAAGAGAAAGTGGGAAAGAGCTTCAAACTCATTGGCACAGGGCAAAATTTCCTAAACAGAACTCCAATGGCTCAGGCTCTAAGATAAAAAATTGACAAATGGGACCTCACGAAACTGAAAAGTTTCTGTAAGGCAAAAGACACAGTCAATAGGACAAATTAGCAACCTACAGAATGGGGAAAAAAAATCTTCACTAACCCCACATCCAATAGAGGGCTAGTATCCAATATATATAAAGAACTCAAAAAGCTAACCTCCAAAAACCCAAATAACCCAATCTAAAAATGGGGTACAGAGGAAAACAGAGAATTCACAACACAGGAATTTCGAATGGCCAAGAAGCACTTAAACAAATGTTCAAAATCCTTAGTTATGAGGGAAACGCAAATCAAAACTACCCTGAGATTTTGCCTTACACCAATCAGAATGGCTAAGATCAAAAACTCAGGAGACAGCACATGCTGTTGAGGATGTGGAGAAAGAGGAACACTCCTCCGTTGCTGGTGGGATTGAAAACTGGTACAACCACTCTGGAAATCAATCTGGAGGTTTGATGTGTTTATTAAAAGATAAAGAGATATAGAATATGTTCTATGGGTGTGTGGTGAGGATTGGTGGACGGGATGTCTCAGAGGGCCCATGCCAAGGCACCCTTTCCCCATAAGGGGCCAGCCATACGACAGTACAGTATAGAATAGAGCTTATTCAGGGCATGGGGAGGGGAGTTGAGAGGGTAGTAGAAGCAGAGAAAGGCATGAGGAGGTCCACCATGAGCACGTCTAGAGAAGAGGGAGGGGAGAGGGGAAGGGAAGAGGGCAAGAGTGCAAGAGATCAAGAGACAGAGGAGGAGGCAATCAGTCCCTTCTACAATGGGCCAGGCCTACCTGGCTATTGCCAGGTAACGGTAGGGTGGAGTTTAGACAGAAGTTTAGACAAGATTCCTCAGAAAATTAGAAATAGACCTACCTGAAATTCCAGCTATACCACTCTTGGGCATATACCCAAAAGATGCCCCACCACACCAGAGGGACATGTGTGCCACTATGTTCATAGCAGCCTTATTTGTAATAGCCAGAAGGTAGAAACAACCCAGATGTCCCAGAATTGAAGAATGCATACAGAAAATGTGGTACATTTACACAATGGAATACTACTCAGCTATTAAGAACAAGAACATCATGAGTTTTGCAGGCAAATGGATTGAACTAGAAAATATCATCCTGAGTGAGGTAACCCAGGCCCAAAAGGACATATATGACAGGAGCCTAGCATGTCTGTCCTCTGAGAGGCCCAACCAGCAGCTGATTGAGACAGACAAAGATACTTATACCCAACCATTGGACTGAAGTCAGGGACCCCTATGGGGAACTAGAGGAAAGATAGAAGAAGCAGAAGAGGAGGGCAACCCCATAAGAAGACCAGCAGTCTTAACTATCCAAGACCCCTGAAAGCTCCCAGACACTGAGCCACCAACCAAAGCAGGCAGCATACACGAGCGAGACACACACACACACACACCCCACACACACACACACATATAGCAGGGGACTGCCTGGTCTAGCCTCAGTGGGAGAAGATGCGCCTAATCCTGGAGAGACTTAAGGTCCCAGGGAGGGGGAAGACCTGGTGGGGGAGCATCTTCTCGGAGACAGGGGGAGGAGGAATGGGATGAGGAACTTGGGCGGGGGAGGTTGGAAGGAGATGGCAACGACTAGATTGTGAATGAATAAACAAACAAACAAACAAACAAACATGAAGAGGAAAAAAGTCAAAGGGGCGGAGAGGCGGGAGCGGAAGGAGAGTGAAAGAATAAAGCAGGGGACAAGGATGAGGTGGAGGGATCGGAGTTTTTGTTAATGATCCGTTGAACTTTCTGGATTTGGACAGACAGGTGTCAGTACAGTAGATCTGCCCGAAGGCCTGGATCTTTGGAACGGGTGCCCGAGGTTACTCACAGTCATTGTTTAATCTGGAGTTCCAGTGTGGGTCTGAGTGGTTGCCAGCTGGGGTACAAGTCCACTGGGTGTGCCTCACCACACCCCGTAGAGATGTAGGTCCACAGGAGGAGAGAGTTGAACACAGATGATATTAAAGAATTGGTGGGGGGGAGTCTGGGAGTTAAAGGTTTCCGTGAGGATAGGGACTGGAGAGATGGCTCGGCAGTTAAGAAAAGTCGTTGCTCTTTCAGAGAACCAGAGTTCAGTTTCCACACAGTGGCTCATAACTATCTGTAACTCCAGTTCAGGGGAGGTTTTTTTGTTTTGTGTTGTTGTTGTTGGGTTTAGTTTTTTTGCTTTTTGTTTTTGTTTTTGGGTTTATTTTGTTTGTTTTTGGGTTTTGTTTGTTTGGGTTTTTTGGGGGGGGATGTTGTTGTTTTGTTTTGTTTTGTATTTCATGAGTACCAAGCTCACACTGATACATTTATAGTCATGCAAACAAAAGATTTACACATCTAAAGTAAAAAAAAAAAAAAAAAAAAAAAAAAAAACTTTAAGAAAAATGTTTGAGTAAAAGGCTTATGTGGGGATGGGGAGATAGACAAAGAAGCGGGTAATGAATACTTGTTTTACTCAGTATTCACTAAAAGAACAGAACTGATAGAATGGATATGTGCATACCAAAGGGGAATTTATTAAATTGATTTACATGATATGATGTAAGTAATTCAACCATGGCTTTCTCCTACCAGAAAGGCTGAAAATCCAGCAGATGCTCGGTCCACAAGGCAACCAACCTAAAGCTGAAGACTTCCTGGAGAGCAGCTGGTCTCAGTCAACACTGGAAACGGAAAGAATCTGGTTCTAATATTAGTGAAGGGATGTCACAACAACAGAGTAGGTGGACTTATCAACAAGAACAAAGCTACAGAGGCAAAAAGCTGTTTTCTTCTTCCATATCCTTTTATCTGGGCTGTCCACACTTAGGATGTGTCTTCCCATTTACAATCTCACAGAAGTGCCCAGAAACTTACAGTTTAGTTGATTCCAGACCCAGTCAAATTGACAACTAAGATCACCCATCACAGCAGGGTAATCTAAAGTAAGGATGTATGAGAAAGCATTATAGAAACTCAGTAGTTAGTAACCTAATTTAAAAAAAAAAAAAAATTAAAGGAGTTCCAATGGCAATACCCTGCATGGGTGGCCAATGCCTCTCCCAGAAGATAGATAACAAAACAAAATTCAGGAATGGGATTTTCAGTACCCATAATCTACCATCCTCTTGTCATCAGTGCACCCCGACCCCTACCCCCACCCCATCCCAGCCCCTCTCTACTTTCCTGACTTGCTCTTGTGCCCCACATTAAACACACACAAGCTTTGAAGCTGGGATCTATGAAGGAGAGAGAACATACAGCGTTCATCTTTCTGAGCCTCCCTATATGTTATTTGACAGAGAAGCTCCAGGGGTCTTCAAAACAACACAAGCTGATCTCACTGTTTATAGTTGTTCACTATAACTACTATAACCTTTGTCCTGGTTAGCTTTAATTGTCACCTTAACACTGCCTGGAGTCATCTGAGAGGACAGCCTCAGTTGAGAAAGAAATTACCTAGATCAAATTTCCCCGTGTGTGTGTGTGTGTGTGTGTGTGTGTGTGTGTGTGTGTGTGTGTGTGTCTGTGTGTGTCTGTGTGTCTGTGTGTCTGTGTAGGATTATCTTGATTATTAACTGGTGCACAAGGTTCCAGCCCACTTTAGGCAGGACCATCCCTAGGCAGAAGATTCTGGATTATCTAAAAACATTAGCTAAACATAAGCCAGTGAACAAACCAGAGAGGATACCCCAAAACAATATTCCTCCATGATTTCTGCTTCAGGTTCCTGTCGTGAGTTCCTGTTCTGACTTCCTTCAAGGATGGACTGTTACAGAAGTGCAAGATGAAATAAACTCGTTACTACTCCACGTTGCTTTGGGTCAGGGTATTTTATCACTTCAAGAGAAAGGAAACTATGATACTGTTGCTGAAGATACCACACACAATTTGACTATCAGATATAGAGAAATCTATTTCAAACCATTTTGGAAACTTTCTCCCTGCTGGCTAACATGCCTAATGTCAGAAGGGACTATTCAGATTGTTATGGGGAAAAGACATCGATGATCATGCCCAGCATGGGACCCGAGTGCTATGATACCAACTTGCCAGGAGAGAGTTGCCATAGCGGCATGACTGTTATGATGTAACCAACTGGTTTCCAACTGGATTGGAGGCTGGCTCCACAGGAGGGAATTCATGCCTGACACTTAAACCTGGTCAGAAACCCATGGCTGGGGCAGTCATAGGCACTAGGGTAGAACTTGCTGTTGTTATTTTGTTTAATGGTTGTGTTGTTAAACTACCGTCTCTACACACACTCTTTGTGGATCCAGGACCCTGGGATGCCCCAGTGTGTTCTGCTGAATAGTGGAAGTGTCTAATCCAGTGCTTGCTCTTGTGTTTTCACTCCTGCTTGCTGTATTTTAGTAAACTCACTGGAAACCCAGGGCTTGTGAACCATAAGGAACAGAGCCAAAGTCTACATTTAGATTAGGTAAATGCCATCTAACTCTTCTTACTTCGGCTCCAGAACATGATACTCCTTCTCTGTCCACTTTAGTAAACACTATGGAGGTCAGTTGACCTTTCAGGAGGTCCGGAAGTTTAACAAATGAACATTGCTCACAACCAAAGTCACAAGGTCTCAATTGACAACCAATCCGGTGGTGCTTTTCTGCCCTCCAGAGGCCATTTGACTTCTAGCCCAGGATCAGGACTGGTTAAAGTCTATCCTGACCACAAAGCATTTAGCTTCTTTCTTATACCTCTTAGGACCATTTGCCTCAGAGTGACATTGCCCACAGTGGCTGAAACAATCAAGAAAATACCACACAGATATGCCTACAGGCTGATCTTGATGGAAACATTTCTTCACTTAAGGTTCCCCCCTCCCAGGTGACTCTACATCAAGGTGACAAAAAACAGCACACAGAAGAATAGTACAGTAGCATAGTCATGAACCATTTCCCACAAAATACTATTCAACTGCTCATGAGAAAATGAACTTAGCAGAGAGCAACTTGACCAAGCAAGGTTAACCACCAGTGGGGACAAGAAGTAGGGGTTGACGCAAGGATTTGGGTGGGTTTTCTGAAAATGAGTAGTTAGTGGATATAAAGAGAATCTCTTGTGTATTGGATGGAAAAGTATCACTTGTCAATAAAAAAACGTATTGGCTTATTACTTAGGCAGGAAATAGGAGATGGGAGTTCCAACTGGGAGAGAAGATCCTGGGATAAAGTCAGGTTTGTGGGAAGGAGATTCTCCCTGAATGCTGATGGAGTTGGTCGCATGAATCTGGGGAGAGGTAACTAGCTATGCGGAAGGACTTAGAATAGAATAAGTAGGATAATTGAGTTCCAAGCTAATGGGAATAAGTCAAAGCTTTTGACTTAGGCCCGTATTCATAAATAATTCAGTCTCAGAGTCGTTATTTTGGAAACTTGGGCACTGGTGGAAAAGCCCTCTATTATGGGTGACTCAGGGCTTTTCTGGACCTGAGGATTTAGCTTGGGTTGGGCTTCTTTATCAGAAGAGATGGATGTTGTTCTCAGGGGAGCAGAGACTCCTTAGCTCAGGAAGCTACACAGTCCTCTGGACTTCCTTATCAGAAGGAAGTGTTCTCTTTAGGAGAGAAAGAAAATTCCTTAATTTACAAGACATAGACATAGACTTTCACGCACCATCATAAATCCATTGTTGTACTTGCAAGTTTGTGGCTTATTTTATTTATGTTATTATTTTTCATATGATGTGTCTACATAATAAAATCCAAACTCCAAATGATTCGGCATTTCCCCAAACCCTTGGCACCCTGTTGAAATCAATTGTAAAGCCGGTAGTTCAGTGAGGTGATAAGCTGCAGCACATGTAAGCACAGTGAACAATCTATCATCATGATGTAACTGTGCTCCTGTCCTGTACTTTTCCATAACCAACTTTCCCCTAAGTTTCCTTTGTCCCACAGTGAGATGAATCCCTCCAGTCATGATGGGGAAGGCAAGATAGGAGAAGCAGCTTGGTTTGTGGGCCAGGAAGAAAACAAAGAAGAGGAATGGCTGCTCTCATTTTCTCCTCTGATTCTCAAGATCGAGCTGCCCACATTCAGGGCAGGCCTTTCCCTTTCAATTAAATACTTCAGAGAATTCCTCATTGTCATATCCAAAGCATACAGCATCAAGGCTCCAAGTGTTTCTAAATCTAGGGAACTGTCAATCAAATTAGCTGCCACAAGTCAGCTTGTCACCCACACACATCACTTTTAAACCATAATATTAATCCTGGCCCTTAAATCTCATGTTCATCTCATAATTCAGAATGTTTTAGTCCATCCCTGAGGGTTCTCTAGTTCTAACAGTTACAGCATTGTTCAAAATTCTAAGTTCAAAGTTTTTCACTGATGAATCAAGGTATCCTTTTAATGGTTGAGTCTCTATAAAAATCAAAATTACAAGTGGCGGTAAGTGGTGGCACACACCTCATTAAATCCCAGCACTCAGGAGTGCAGTGAGCAGATGGATTTCTGGGTTGAGGCCAGATGGTTACAGAGAGGTTCACAGGATAGCCTGGGCACACCAGAGAAACCCTTCTCTAAGGGGAAAACAAATCAATAAGGTTTACATGCTGCTGGGCAAGGTGCTGCAAGGCCAGAGGGCATTGGATCCTCTGGAGCTGTACTTATGGGCAGATGTGAAATAGTTGCCATCAGTGATGTGAACCAACTTCATGTCCTCCGTGAGAGCAGTATGTGCTCTTAACCACTGAGCCATCTCTCCAGCCTCACTGTCAAGTTCTACTGTCCACCTAAACTGTCACCTGGACAGAACTACAGCAGCAGCCTCTGTGTGCCTTCAAGTGACTGTTCTCCACTCTAAAGGCACTCTAAAGGCTCTGTTGGTGGTGGGGTTTGTTTTGTGATGGTGGTGGTGGTGGTGTGTGGCGTGGTGGTGGTGGTGGTGGTGGTAGGTTGTTGTTGTTCTGTTGTTTTATTGTTTTCAGGCAATATCTTCAAATGAGTGTTTTTCCCCCATGGTTATTTAGGGTTGAAGTGGGGATATTTGGGAATAGTTGTTTTCTCTTCTTCTTGAGGTAGGGTCTGGCTCTGTACTCCAGGCTGTCCTGTAATGCATGCAGTCCAGGCTGGCCTCACACTGTGGTGAGCTACTTCCTTAGTTTCCCGTCCTAGGATTATAGGCATGAGACACCACCCCTGTCAGGGTTTTAGTTTTCACCCTCAAGAGGGCTCAAACAAGGCAAGACCTTCAAGGCTCCTTCTCCCTGTGCTTGCACAAGCTTCCTCCTTAGCTCACCAGTCTCTCCCACTGTTGCTACCAAGCCTAAACATGGACTCACCTCTCAACAAACTGCACCTCTCTCTGTAGGGGTTGTTCTGATGCAAAGGTTCTTGATCAATCAATAAAGATGCCAGGGGCTAATTGCTGGGCAGAAGGGAAGGCAGGGACTTCTGGGTGGATGAAGGCAGACTAAGAGATGCAGAGAGAAAAAGAGATTTCTCCACACTTTGGAGGGAGAAAAAGTGACCAGCCATGTGAGTTCTAGGGCAGAGTGGTCATTGGCCACTTCCCAAACTGGGCCTGGGGAAGCAGGAGGGATATTAAAAACATAATTAAGGTGGATTTAGGGTGCTAAGCTGGGAGTGAAAAGAAGGCACAAGATAGCCAAGGAATGCTTAGAAGAGCCCAGCAACTGAGCCAATAAGGCAGACTGAAATTGAGCAGTGTGTGTGTGTGTGTGTTTTTTTCATCTGCAGAGCCAATATTCTCTGGGCAGGGGCTGGTAGTGCAGTCCACCTGGAGCTTAAAGCGGGGTAGCAAAAACCACACACTTTCACTCTCTCTCTCTCTCTCTCTCTCTCTCTCTCTCTCTCTCTCTCTCTCTCTCGTCTCTCTCTGTGTGTGTGTGTGTGTGTGTGTGTGTGTGTGTGTGTCCCAAACTCTGATTGCACATAATCAGCCATAACTATGCCACAGACTGAATGCCTCACTCTCGGCTTCTGTAAACAACTTAGCTCATTCCTTTTGAGTTCAGTCTACCTGAGATGTCCAACACACAACAGAATGGAGCCAAGCGTTTTGCCAAAAGTGTCCTAGGAATGGATTCTGGCCCAGCTCCTAACAGAGCCCTTGCTCTCTGGAACCTCACAAGTAAGCCTTTCTAATCACTAACGTGGTCTTCCAAACCTCCTCAAAAAAAATAGCCCATTAAGCTCTGCTGACAACATTATATTCTCTAGCCCATAGCTCCAAAATCTTCCACCTTCCTCCAAAAATCCAGTTTCAGAAGCCTAGAAACTATATGATTAGATTTGACACATCAGTGGCCCCACTTCCGGTACCAATTTCCTTTTCTTTACTTTTCTCATCCTTGTGATTAAGTATCTGACAAAAGAAACTTGAAGGAGAAAGTTTATTTTGACTCACAGTTTACATGAACACAGTCTATCATGCTATAGCTATGGGAGTGTTTCAGTCCAAGGAAGGGTAAGGAAGGCCAGTACACATTTTACCTTCTCTCATCCTGATGTCTTTCTACTGTAGTCAGATTTGCCTTGATTTTGTTTGCATATTATCAGTAACATATCCCTTACCTTTTAAAATAGTGCACAGATTGAATTGTGTCTCCTCCAAAAATCACATATTGAAGTCTTAACCTGGTACCTCCAATATAGTTATATTTGGAAATAAGGCTTTTTAAATGTGATTTTTTTTTTCATTTTTAATTTATGTATGTGGTGTTGGAGTGATGTTTTTGTTCACTGTGTAAAGATGTGTCTCTGTCCTTCCTTGCCTGTTTAAGGCACCTTCTGATTGGCTAAAATAAAAAGGCACCATAGTAAGGTAGGTCATCCAGGAGAGAGGAGCTTTGAGGAGAGAGGCATAGAAGAGTCACCACCTGGGCTCAAAGGAAGTTGGACATGTGAAACTAAGGGGAGGTAACTAGTCACATGGCAGACATAGACTAGAATAAATGGGCTAATATAAGTTAAGAGCAAGTTGGGAAGCAAGCCTAGCTTAAGGTCTAACACTCATTAATAAGCATAAATCTCCATGTCATTATCCAGGAACTGGGGCAGGCATAGAAACAGCCTAGACAGCTACAGTGTGATGCAGTACGTGAGCACCGGAGTTCAGTGTCCACCCTGGAACTGGAGTTGCAAGAGATTGTGTACTACCTGAGTAGGTGCTGGGAACTGAACTCAGGACCTCTGCAAAAGTAGTACTAAACCATTAACCACATTTCTATCCCTAAAACTGAGGTCTTTAAAGAGCTGGCTAAATTAAAATAAGGTTTTTCTTTCTTTGGGAGAGTGGGAGTGGGATGGGGTTATGTATTTGGTTGTTTTAGGAAGAGCCCTAATCCCATCTGACTTGCATTCTTATAAGAAGTAATTTGCTGGATGCAATGACATATACCTGTAAGCCTAGCACTCAGGAAACTGAAACAGGAGGACCATAAATTCAAGATCAAGCTAGGCTACAACATTTTACAAATGGTTGCATGTCTGACCATTGCCACGGTTTGAACCCTGAGTGCTTCCCGAAGGATCAGTGTTGGAGGCTGGCACTACTTGGAGCTTTAAGAGGTAAGATCTAGTTAAATTTTTAATAGTACGACTTTGAGAAGGATTTGGGACTCTGGCCATTTCCTGTCCCTTTGCTTCCCATCCACCATCAGGTAAACAAGACTCTTCTGCCATGAGTCCTTGCCACAAAGTAATGTGTTACCACAGGCCAAAGCAAAAAAACCAAACAACTGTAACCCAAAAGCCCAGCAATGGTGAGTCAAGTGAACCTTCTCTCCCTCTAAGGTGATTTTCTTATCACAGTAACAGAGAGTTAATGCAGTCAGGCTGTGGTTTCCTGTGCTTTCTTTCTTTTTTTTTTTTTTTTTTTTTTTTTTTTTTTTGGTTTTTCAAGACAGGGTTTCTCGTGTAGTCTCAGCTGTCCTGGAACTCACTCTGTAGACCAGGCTGGTCTCGAACTCAGAAATCCGCCTGCCTCTGCCTCCCAAGTGCTGGGATAAAAGGCGTGCGCCAAAAACATCCCGGCCCTGTGCTTTCTTTTCAAAACCCAACTTGAGGTCTATATGTGATCTTAGCCGAAGGCCAAGAAGTGATATTTGATTGGATCTGTACATTTATGATCTTCATCATCTTGAAAACTTTAAGCCACAAGATTTTACACTCTCCCCTGAATCTCATTCCTAAACTCCAATTCCATGTACACTAGACCATTAGATATTATCTCACAGGCATTTTTAGCCTTTATTCTCCCTGCACCTTAGTTCAAATGGTTTCTATTGTCATCTTCAAATTCATCATTATTGTCTTTTACAGTCTAATATGCTGTTAATTGACCCAGAGAGTGAATCATTTGTTTTCAAATATTCTGTTTGTTTTCTTCCTTTTTTCTAAGACAGAGTTTCATCGTGTAACCCAGACTGGCTCAAACTTACTCTACAGCCAAGGATGACCTTGAACTTTTGATCTATCTGCCTCTACCCTCCAAGTCATGGGAATGCACGTGTGTGCCGCCATGCCCAGAATATTAAGTGCTGGGATCAAACCCAGGGTTTTCTGCGTTCTAGGCAAGCACTTTACCATCTGAGCTACATCCCCAGCTGACACACCTGACTTCAATCTAAGTTTCTCTGATTTGTTTCTCTGGCTCTCATTATATATATTATATATATATAACTATATAACTATATATAATATATATGAGATATATATTTTTATATATTTGTTTATTATATTTATATAATATATATTATATATATTATATATATATATATATATATATACTATTATATAGTGTGTGTGTTTTTATATTCCCACCCTTTAAACCCTGACACCTGACACTGCAGCATCCTTTTCTGCTAATTCATCATCTCTGTTGTTTCTGGATTGGTTTGTTTTCCTTTTCTCTACTCCTATTGATATTTCAGGTTTTTATTTTTTTTCATTTTTCTTTGTTTTGTTTTTTAAGATAGAGCTTCTCTGTGTGACCTTGGCTGTCCTGAAACTCACTCTGTAGACCAGGCTGGCCTCAAACTCACAGAGATCTTCCTGCCTCTGCCTCTAGAGTGCTGGGATTGAAGGCATATGCCACCACTGCCTGGCTGATATTTCAGATTTTTTAAAATCATTTATTTTTATTTTATGTGTATGAGTGTTTGCCTGCATGTCTGTCTGTGCACCACATGGAGTGCCTGGTACCTGATGAACTAGAAGAGGTTGTCAGATCTCCTAGAACTAGAACTAGAGACAGTTGTGAGCCTACTGTATGGGTGCTGAGAATCACACTCAGATTAATTCAACCATCTCTCCAGTCCTGAATGTTTAGCTCTGTTTATTTTTTGAATGCCTATTAAATTTTATCAGATATTAAATAACGTAACCATTATATTGTTGAAATTGTAAGATTGTTTTGTCTTCCTTAAAGTAATATTCAGTGTGTGTGCATATACACACACACACACATTCCAAAATAAAAGTCGAAAAATAAATTTAGGGGTTGGACATGGCTCAGTGGTTAAGAATACTTGCTGCACCACAGTGAATACCAGAGTTCGGATCCCAGAGCTCATGCAACAAACACTTTTAACTCCAGCTCAGGGAGACCCAACGCCCTCTTCTGGCCTCCGAGAATGTACACCCAACACAACACACGAAATCTATGAAATAAACTTTAAATACGTTTTTATTCCTCCAGAGTATCTAGTAGCATATGAAGAAGTATATGTGATCAACCCCCTCTTTCCTGAGCAGTAATTTATTTTTCACGTTACATTTTTTTTTTTTTTTAAGATAAGGTCTCCATTTTAAACCCCGGCTGACCTTGATGGCCTCCCTGCATCAGCTTCTTCAGTGCTGGGATCACAGGCATGCAACACCATGCCCAGCTTGCTTCGACTTATGCTTTAGGGAAGCTTTTCGTTTCAAGAAATACACAACAAAATCTACAAATAGACGATAACAAGCTTGAAATAGCAGATCCAAGACATCAGGTTCAACTTTCATCTTTAGTCTCTGCACAGTCACAGTTATTTCCTGGAAGCTGCCTTCCCTATAGCTTTGTCAGATTCCAGCGGACTTTCAAATTTCATTGGATCTGTAATTACAGTATATCTTGCAGTAAGAAAAAAACCCACGCCAAGCACAGATGCAAAAGCTACTGTTTTCACCTTTCTGGTTTGCCTGTTTGTGGAGTTATTTCTAGTTTGAGGTTTTGTTTCTTTATTATCTCCTCGTGACAGGGTCTCTCTCTGCAGTCCAGGCTGACCTTAAACACAGTAGTTAACCAAGATTCACTTCAAACTCCCAGCAATCCTCCTGCCTCCGCCTCCAAAATGCTGGGATTATAGACTTGAGCAAAAAATCAGGGAACAATTACGGTTTGGGAAATGGAAGGGGAAACGGGAAATATGGTGTTCTCACTGCCACCTAACAGAGGTCTCCAACGTGTTCTTAGCCTCAACCTCTGCGGGATCTTGTTGACGCTTTTTAATCACTTCAGGTACCACCGCCTGGCTTCTTTCCCCTCACTACCAGATCTGTGACCACAGGTCTGACTTCTTGCCCATTTCCAAAATGGCCTCTCCGGCAGCTTCAAAGTTCCGAGTGCGCATGCGCGAGAGTAAGTTCTCTTCCTGGCAAGATGGCGATGAGTTCCGTGTGCGGTCGCTGGCAGCTTCTGCGACTCCTAGGACCCCAGCGTTCGGTAAGGTTCGGTCCATAGCGCGGGGATGCTGCTTTGTGCTTGTTACCTGAGCATAGGTCACGAGCAGACGCTGACCTGGTAATTGGGACCTGCGTGTCATGACCTCGGGTCGCGTGAGGACACCACCGGGTTACGTCCGGGGGGTTGGTGGCCTGGTTTCCCTGGAGCTGTCTGGGAACTAACTGCCTTCGACCCTGAGCCGAGACCTCTGGGCCCTGTCCTCGGGCTTCGGCCACAGGATGCGGGACACCAGGGCCCGAGCTGCATCCTGCACGCTCCAGTGCATGCCTTCGGGGCCTGCTTTCTGTGCGGGCAGAGTTGCAGTGCCCTGACTGCTGCAGCAGGCTGTCAGCGGGAGAGGCAGGACGGCTGGGACTCAAGGCCTTCTCTTATGCTTTCACACGGTCAGTTCCACAACGTCGCAGGGTCTCTGAAACCGCTGGCCGCCGAGCTCCTCGCAGCCCGCCCGGGTAATGGGCGGCCACACTATGCTACACTTGGCGTCTTAACTCCTCGCTGCATCAGTACATCTGCCACCCTCTTTGCAGAAGCCCAGGTAAGAGGTTCCCACCGAAGAAAGGAGCACAGCTTCTTGGCCCGTTTCTTTTGTTCTATGTTGTTTCATTTGTTTTGTTTTGTTTTGCTTTGTTTGTTTCACGGGAGACATTTGTGAATGTGTAGCAGAGTTCTTTTCACACTCCACGCATGTAATAGAAGATTCTCAGTCAACTCAATGGGGAAATGTTTAAAAGTACATGAGAAATTTTGGGGGCAGGCAAGACGACCCAGCTGTACAAAAGCTCTTGCTATGCAACCCTGGTAACCTGAATGCCAATCCTGAAACCCAAGTAAAGGCAGAGCCGGTTGTGGCGCAATCCCTGTAATCCCAGCACTTGTGAGGCAGAAACAGACAGATCCCTGAGTTCAAAATCAGCCTGGTCAACATACCAAGTCAGAGCTGTGTAGTGTGACCTTGTCATTATTATTATTATTACTATTATATTATATTATTATTATTAAAGGAGGAAGGCAAGAACTGGCTCCACAAAGTTGGTCTGATTTCCACACATTCTGTGGCAGGCATGCCTACACATATCATGCACGCACAATAAAAATAAATTAAATTTTATATTATATTCAAGATACTGCCAGAGGGGTGGTGGTAAGCCAATAAGGTAAAATGTGATTGTGGGTTTGTGTATTTGTGGTATGTGTGATTCTTTGAGTACTGTTTCTTAGGGGCCTGAGTAGGATTTTTCTCTTAAAGATTTATGTATCCTGTTATGTGTATGTGTGTGACTGTGTACATGTGATCATAGGTGACCATTAGAGCCTTGAGGCTGGAGTTACAGGTGGTTGTGTGCTGCCCTACAAGGATGCTGGGAACTGAAAACAGATCCTCTGCAAGAGCTCTTAACACCTAGCCATGACTCCAGATATACTCAATAACAGAGTTATGGTTAGCATGCACAAGGCCAACGTGAACTACAGAGCAATCAAGATCCTGCCTCCAAAACTAACCTCCCCACCCACCCACCACAGTAAAAAAAGAAAGAAAAAGAAGAAAGAGATTGAAAAAAAAAAATGAGTTGAATTAAAGAGAATTTCAGGCTGAGGCCTAGCTCAGTCAGTGGTCTACGTTCTTGCCAGATGTATGTGAGCCCTTGAGTTCAGTTTCCAGCACAAAACAAAAGGATTCCAAGTCCTGTTGATTTGGAATATGGGAAGGGTGATGACCATGGTGTTCACATGACCGGAGTCTGGGAAGCTTGATGTGGAAAGCAAGTTCCCTGCCTGAAGGGAAGCCATGAACACTCTCGAGTTATTCTTCTTATGCTAGAGGCAAAAAATAATGTCCTTTGAAAGTAGGAATGTATGGACACCATTGGCCATCCTTGAATATCAAGAAGTAAAAGCAAGAAAATAGAGCCCAGGACTGGTTAGCGTAAGGGAGCCTCACCTTTTGTACATCCCACTTATGGTTCCTGGTCTCATTCCTCACAGGTCCAGGCATCTCCTGTTGTTCCTGCTACCTCCACCCCTGCTGCAGTACCAGAGGTAGCTTCTGGAGGATCTGCAGATGTACTCCAGTGTGCTACAGAACAGAGCTTCACAGAACTAGGGCTTGGCTCTTACACCCCAGTGGGATTCATCCAGAACCTCTTGGAATATATACATGTCGACCTGGGCCTACCTTGGTGGGGGCCATTGCCACATGTAAGAGTACATCCTGAGCAAGGGTGGAGGAAATGGGGTCAGAACCTCAACGGTGGCAGTTCTCAGTAGATTAAGGAAATGGGTGCAAAAATGTAGAGGTTAGAAAAGCAAATGATTCAAAGAAGGAAGGTACACTCAACTTTTAGTTCCTAAAGAGCATTAGAAAGCCATATATCATATGTACAGCTATCAGCGTACAACATACAGATATCTGAATGTGAGCTGAGAGCTGGGGTAAGGGAACCATATTAAAAGTAATGAAGCTGCCCTGACTTGGCAGACTAGAAGGTTGGGTCAGGTACTTTTGCTCCAAATTAGAAAGCTATTCTCATTGCTCTTACAAAAACTGAAACTTTTAATTCTGTTTCTTCCTAGACCAGTAAGCATTTTTTTTTTAATCATAAAAACTCAGTTAAGGGTAGAAATGTAACTCAGTGATAGAGTACTTGCCTATCATGCACAAAACCAGCCTGGGCTACATAATAGGGCCCTATCAAAAAACAAGTCATCTAGACTTCTAAGCATTTGTCTGCCCCCAGTGCTTGGGAGGTAGAGGAAGGAGGGTCAGAGTTCGGTCACCCTTAGTTAAATAAAGAGTTCAAGGTTAGCCTTGTACCTCAGTCACTGTTAAGTGGCCATGAAGAGATGCCATGACCAAACAACTCCTATAAAGGAAAGCATCTAGCTAGGGACTTGTTTATATTTCAAGGGTTTTGGTCCATCATCATCTCAGGGAGCATGGCAGGCAGCATGAAGGCAAGCATGGTGCTAGAGAAGTAGCCAAGAGCTACAGCCTGATCCATAGGCAGAGGGAGGGAGGAGGAGAGAAGGAGAGAGAGAGAGAGAGACCTGTAGCTGGGCTTTTTGAAACCTCCAAGCCCACTCCCACTCACACACTTCCTTTCACAAGGCCACACACACCTCCTAATCCCACTCAAATAGTGCCACATCCAATAAATCTGATGACTAAGCATTCAAATATATGAGCCTTCAGAGACCATTTTCTTCAAGCCACCATGCCTGAGCTACTGAAACTGCCTTTTAAAAAGTTTTCAAAACCTTCAGTTGAGCTAAGTCTGGTGTACAACTTAATCCCAGTCTGGGGTAAGGGATGCAAAGATTGGAGGATCTTTGAGCTTGAGGCCAGCCTGGTCTACATAGCAAGTTCCAGACCAACAAAGGTAACAGAAACCCTGTTGAGGGAATGGGAAGACAGAGCTAAAGATCGCTCTGTGGTTAAGAGCACAGCTGCTTTCGCAAAGAACCCAAGTTCCTTTCCCAGTACCCACACACTGGCTCACATCTGTTTTATTCCAGTTCTAGGAGATGCCGTTTTGGCCTTTATGGACATAGGACAGACTAGTAGGCAAAACACCTATA
This sequence comes from Mastomys natalensis, assembly GCA_021653895.1. Classification (NCBI taxonomy): domain Eukaryota; kingdom Metazoa; phylum Chordata; class Mammalia; order Rodentia; family Muridae; genus Mastomys; species Mastomys natalensis. Next base: position 1,266,167 of record JAJTUV010000283.1, on the reverse strand, counting down.
CACATTAAATGAAAATAAAAATTTTCCTTCATTTTTTTTAAGTATGAATGTGTATATGTATACCTATGTACCACATGCATGCAATGCCTGAATCCAGTAACCTTGTAACTGCTAGGCAAGTGTGCTACGCTAAGATAAAACCCCAAGCCCCTTGGTTTTCTAGAGTTTTTTAAAGATTAATTTTAGTGTGTGCACGCAAATGCAAGTGCATGTGCACAATGCATTTCCCTGTGAGTTTGTACACTTGCCTGCAAAAGCCAAATGGTATTGGATCCCTTGGAACTGGGGTTACAGGCAGTTATGAGCCACCTCTCATGGGTACTGAGAATCAAACTCAGATCCTCTACAAAAGAGCAATCACTCTTAACCACTGCACTTCTCTCCAGCCCACTCCCTTGACTTTATTAAAGTAAGGTCTTACTATGTGGGCTAGGCTATCCTCGAACCTTGATACTCTTGGCATCTCTGGCGCTGAGATTGGAAGCTGGTGCTACCACCTTTGGTTTTGGTGCCTTCCTGTTTACACTAAGTACACAAACAGGTTAAGCATGCCTGTGTGTTGCTTGGGAGATGCAGTGGGCAGCCTACTACTTTCTAGTCAGCCATCTGGGTTTTGCTGAGATCACCTCACTGTAACTACTTGTGGTAGCATTATTAAATCCACTACTCTCATACTTAATGCATTAGACATGTTAAAACTTAAAGACTATCCTTGGATTTTGTGAAAACTTGTCCTGTTGTCTCTCTCTAATTTTTTGTTTTTCTGACCACACCTGCCCATATTTGTTACCTGATACTCCACCTTTCTTGGGTAAAGGTTTTCTGAGTTATATCCTTGGTTTCTTAACCCAGACCTACTTAGATGTGGACAGATAGCATAAGCTAATTATTTGTTGGAATGGTCAGTAGACAGGAGTCTAAGGAAGGGGGAAGCTTAAACTACCAGAACATGGTGGATTACTACCCCAGGGACTTGTAAATCTGACTTTCCAGCTTTGTTCTGAGCTGGGTATGATGGCACATACCTGTAGTTATAGCACTAGGGAGGCTGAGGAAGGATGGTCATGAGTTCAAGGCCAGCTTGTACACACCAAGACACTATTGCAGAAAATGAGCCCATACTTCATTCTAAGACTCAGAGATGCTGATCATGGTGGAGTTTCTGGGTGAATGTTTTCCCTTTATCAAGGAATTAGTTTGTATATTTTCATCTACAACTTAAAAGTTGATAGGGCTAGAGAGGTGGCTCAGTGGTTAGGAGCACTGGCTGCTCTTCCATAGGACCCAGGTTCAATTCCCAGCACCCATATGTCAGCTTACAACTGCCTGTAACTCCAGTTCCAAGGGATCCAACACTCTCGCATAGACATGCATACAGGCAAAACCCATTAGATAGATAGACTAGATAGATAGATAGATAGATAGATAGATAGATCTTATCTTTAGAAAGAGTTGAGGAAAAGTTTCCATTAATAGAAAAATTTGGAGGCTATTAAAGTACAAAAGACTTTTGCTTGGTGGTGGCAATGGTTCTTTCAGGGAAACAAATAAGATCCTTGCTCATCTACTTAGAGAAGTTATGCTGAACTTTTATTCTACCACAGCGGTCTGAGCTTTGAAGAATTGGGTATACCCTGTCCTTAATTCTAGGCCCCTTGGGTGAGAGTCACAGTGAGGAAAAGTCTGGAGTAAGCATTAGAGTGAGAACCTGAAGCCTTCAGCCTTCTAGGTGCAGGAAGCTTTTAATTTCACTCCAAGCCTGTGCTGTATTTTCCAGGTACTGTCCTTGCCCGTTGCCTGGTTTTTCCTCTCATTGTGAAGGGCCAGCGAGAAGCAGCCAAGATCCACAACCACATGCCAGTGATGCAGAAGTTTTCCACTCGAATCAGAGAGGCTAAGTTGGCAGGAGACCAGGCTGAGTGTGAGTTGGTTCCAGGGCAGGTGTGGGAGAGAAGCGAGTTTGCATTTGAGATATTCCACTCGGGGGAAGGAACAGGTGCCGTGGTCGGGCAATTTTGACAAATCTAAAGGGTTTTCCATTCCTTGGAAAGAATAGTTTATTAAGCTTCACTGATGTCGCTCTTAACCCAGTGATCCATCCCTCCCATCACAGTTTACAAGGCCACCATAGAGATGACGCACTATCAGAAAAAACATGATATTAAACTCTTCAGACCACTCATTCTACCTCTCACTCAGGTGAGCAGAAATGTGTCCTGCTTATTTATTCTGAATCCATCAAGTTGTCTCCTGTTTCCTATGTCTCCCGCTCCCCAGAAATGCAAGTGGTGTGCATGGCTTTTAGTAACGGGGCTACACAAATGTACCTCCAGTTGGGGTGCTGACTGTTTATTCTGTGTAACAGGCTCCAGTCTTCATCTCCTTCTTTATTGCCTTGAGAGAGATGGCCAACCTGCCCGTGCCCAGCCTCCAGACAGGTGGGCTCTGGTGGTTTCAAGATCTCACTGTATCTGATCCCATCTACGTCTTGCCACTGGTAGTCACTGCCACAATGTGGGGTGTCCTTGAGGTAAGCTGGGTCTGGCCGAGTGCTGAGCCTGCCAGTAAACAGGGAGTAGGGATGGAGTAGTATGTCCTCCATTCCCTGGAGACAGAGAGTTGATGGGTCGGGGCTTGGAATTTACTCTTTCCCTCAACCCCTTTTTGGCAGCTAGGTGCTGAGACAGGTGTGCAGAGCGCTGACCTTCAGTTCATGAGGAACATTATCAGGGTGATGCCCCTATCGTCTTGCCTGTGACCATCCACTTCCCCTCGGTAGGTAATGGCCTAGTAGCGGCCTCCGGGTCCTTCTGCCTAGTGCCTCTGAACAAACTGACTGGGATGCAGCTCTGAGCACCTTTCCTTCATTCACTCAGGCAGTGTTCATGTACTGGCTGTCCTCCAATATGTTCTCCCTGTGCCAAGTAGCCTGCCTCCGGATTCCAGCTGTGCGCACGGCACTTAAGATCCCCAGCGAGTCGTACATGACCCGACAAATTGCCTCCTAGGGAAGGCTTCTTGAAGAGCTTCAAAAAAGGTAAGAGGTATTGGACAACATGCGCCGGTATCTGTCATCCCAGCAAGCCCAAGGCTGAAGCAGGATTGTACTACCTAGCCAACCTAGGCTCCATAGTGGGCTATAGACCTTGAGACTTTCCTCAAAAGGAAGGAACCAGGGGATCAGGACCAGGTGAACGTAGCCTGAACATGAGAGAGGAACTTATTTTCTTCTCACATAGGCTGGAAGAATGCTGAACTTGCACATCAGCTCCGAGAGCGGGAGCAGCGGATGCAGAAACACTTGGACCTAGCTGCCAGAGGTAAGGATGCTTTCAGGCTAAATACTGTCTTCCATTTCTTCTTTCTCTTTGTCTACTGAGATTTTTTTTCTCTCTTCTCCCAGGTCCCTTACGGCAGACTTTTACCCATAACCCTCTGCTACAGCATGATCCAAGTCACCCCCCCAACACCCCCAACAGCAGCACCAACAGCGTCAAAGCAAATGCAAAGAAGCCTTGGCAGGACACACTTGGCTGATGCGCTCACTCTGATGAGAACCCTGCCTCTGCACAGACTCCTCTAAACACACTGATGCTATGTCCCAGCCCTGGGGACTACAGCATTGGGAAGTGTTCATTTTAAAAATTGTTTCCACTACAGACTCCTACTTGTGTGTATTAAAAGAGCCCTGGAGAGCCAAGCAACCTTCCCATCCACAGAGTTAGTAAACCTCTGTCTTGTCTGGGCTTCTTGATGTTTGTTAAATATGAAAGGGGAGTTGTTGGACACTACAGGGTGGAAAATGATTTCCCATGCTAGCCCTTGCTCTTAGGAAGGATCTTCATGTTTTATCCTGGACTTCAAAACTCAGACCTCTACCTCACACACTGCATCTCCATCTGCATTTGCATCTAGAGGTATGATTGGGCAAGACTGTATGACAGTCGCTTTTGTGGTGCTGGAGATTGATCCTACATCTCTAGCCCTGATCATGTTTCTTGACCCCACGATTACTTTGGCAATTTCTTTAAGAAGCAGATACGCTGAAATTCTTAGTGATGATTTAGAAGAATGAAGTGGATCTGGGGAAAAGTGGATCAGCAGATAAGAGTTCAAATCCCTAGCATTCATGTGAAAAGCTGAGCATGGTCCTGCTTTTATGCCTGTGACCCCAGTGCTTTGGGGTGTGGAGACAGGAGGACCACTTGGCTTGCTGGCCATCAGCCTAGCTCCAGGTTCAGTGTGAGATCCTATCCCAGAATATAAAGGTAGACATGATAGAGTCAGGACACTTGACACCCTCCTCTGGCCTCTGTGCATGCGCCATACTTTAAGAAGAAGCTTCAAGTGTGAAAAGCACTAGCTTTTCACATTCATGACATTTTAATACAACAGTTTTGTTGTGTGTTTATAGAAATCGGTTTTATTGCCTTTAGCAGCTGGTTTTGGAGGGAGAAATTGAATCTTTTGGTTTCCATGTCTGCTTTTGAACTGCACAGATATCCCAGAGTCACTAAGTAGAATAAAGCCATTCAGACCTTAGGAACATAACTTTTTATTGTTTTACATCTGTGACAGTTTTGTGTCCCTCTAAAGGAGACAAGTTTGGAGCATTGTTGGCCCTTGTAAAAGAAAAGAGGAGTGGGTAGGCACCCCCAGGTGCTGCCAGAACCAAGCCCCAGAAATGGCCTGCTTCCTGCCACAGTCTACAGTTCATTATGAAGTCTGAAACAACACGTAGCAAAACAAATAAATTACTCTTCATCCCTCAAAAGCAAGTTCAGAGTTGAAGCTTCCAAGCCTGGGCTCCTGGATGGGGCCTCCAGAGGTTCTGGCCAATGGGAGATAGAAACACCTGTCCACAGCTCAGAATCCTCTGCTCTATTTAGACTTGGTATCTTGTTTGGGCAACTCTCCATCTTCCAAGTCCATTTCTGCAGCAACTGACATACAGAGGATCTGAAGGTACCGTGTGGTAGAGGCTACAAAAAGAAACCTGAATTAAAACTGGGAACAAGTTCAGGGGGCTGAGTTCAGGGCCCCCAGAGGGAACTGCTCCAGGAAGGATTGATTCAGTTAAGCCATATGGTTAATAACAGGAACCAGCTGTGGTAAGGTTTGCAGAAAAAGGCAAAAACCAGTCTATTCGGGTAGCTGACCCAATTGGAGATGCTAAGCTTACCTACAATCCTGCGAAGGCACAGAGGTCGTTTGTGCTCCGGCACTCTGATGATGAGGAAGTAGAAGGGCAAGCCTGAGAGTGCGATGCCGATGCCGATGAGGGAGTTGATGGTATCACTGTAAAGTGGCACAGCCACCAGGAAGATGGTACAGAGGCAGAAGATGATGGGGAAGAAAAGGCTGAGCTAAGGGCACAGAGGAAACAAGTTAGACTTCTGCATTGTGTTTTGATGTGCTCTGTCCAGCTAGCCTCAAGCCTAGCTCAGCCTGAGTGCTGCGATTGTAAGCACTGATTGGTTCGTACACCCAGCTAACTCAGAATTGCTGACAACCAAAACAGTCCTTATCCCATAAAGATAAAAGCACTGAAGGGCTTAGAGACAGACACATTGATATTACATGTACTACCTTCCCATTGTCTGCATGCAGCTGCCACCAAACCTTAGCATTGTTTATTGGGTTTGGGTGGCGGATGGGGTTGGGGGTGGGGTGCTGCTTATTTTAGGGCATTGGAGTGAGACAGTGCTGAAGATCCAACCCAAGGCCTTGTGTATGCTAGACAAGTACCCCACTACTGAGCTGTAGCCTCAGTCCTTGTTGGGGTTTGTTTGGGTCAGGGGCAGGTTGTTGGATTTTCTTTTTTGTTGTTTTGTTTTTTTTTTTTTTTTTTTTTTTTTTTTTTTTACTAAAAGAAAAAAAACAAAAACTTAGTGTCTCAGAGTAGCCTGGCCATTTACAACTGGTCTTTTTGCCTTCACCTCCCAAGGGCTAGGGTGACAGGCATGTGCTACCATGCGTGACTTACTAGACCTTGGGTTTTGTTGTTTCAAAGTGGTATTTTGGGATTTGTTTTTTTAATGCGTGTTTTGGTGCATGAGAAGCCAGAGAGGGTATTAGATCCCTTGGATAGTTATAAGTCACTGTGTAGGTGCTGAGAATCAAAACCAGGTTCTTTGTAAAATCAAGTACTCTTAACCACTGAGCCATGTCTCCAGCCCAATCCTTCGGATTATTTTCTATTTAAAAAAAAAAAATGTATACACACACACAGGTTTGTTTTTCTGTGGTTTGTTTGGTTTTTTTGGGTTTGTTTTTTGTTTTTAATGTTCATTAGTGTTTTGACTGCATGTGTGAGGATGACAGAAGCCCTGGAACTTGATTCATGGACAGGTGTGAGCTGCCATGTCCATTCTGAAAACTGAACCCAAGTCCTGTGGAAGGGCAACCAGTGCTCTTAACTGCTGAGCCAGTTCTCTCTAGCCCCAAACACATGATGTTTGGTTTTTTTTTTTTTTTTTTTTTTGGGGGGGGGGTTGGTTTGGTTTGGTTTTGGTTTTTCGAGACAGGGTTTCTCTGTATAGCCCTGGCTGTCCTGGAACTCACTCTGTAGACCAGGCTGGCCTCGAACTCAGAAATCCGCCTGCCTCTGCCTCCCAAGTGCTGGGATTAAAGGCGTGCGCCACCACCGCCCTGCTTTTTGTTTTGTTTTTTAAGATTTATTTATTTTATGTATGTGAGTACACTGTCACTCTCTTCAGACACACCAGAAGAGGGCATCAGATCCCATTACAGATGGTTGTGAGCCACCATGCAGTTGCTGGGAATTAAACTGAGGACCTCTGGAAGAGCAGTCAGTGCTCTTAACCAATAAGCCTTAGTTTTTTAATTGCAGATAAGTGCTACTAAGCCTGGCCTAGGGAAAGGATAACTTCTTGTAATATTCCTCCGGTGGCAGCACTGGCTGTACCAAATGGAGCAAAGATCAGTAAGGAGAATGGATTACCTTGAGAGGGCGAGGCCGGTCCGGTTCCTTCCAGCGTAGGTAAAGCTGACCCACAATAGAAAGCCCCACAAAGAACCAGTAGCTGAAGCTATAGTAGTTAATGAGTTGGAAGATGTCCTCCACACATAAGTAGACCAGTGCCAAGATACCCTGTTGGTACAAGTCCAAAGTCAGCTCCTCTTGGGCTTTCCCCCACTCAATCCCTCCCAGGTCACAGCTTCACAGTCTGCAAGTCCGCCTTCTGCCCCCACCCCTGGAGCACTCTTGGTACTGTACCCCTCTCTACTAAAAGATTGCCTTTAGCTGGGCAGCTGGTGGCACACACCCTTAATCCCAGCACTCTGGAGGCAGAGGTAGGTGGATCTCTGAGTTTGAGGCCAGCCTGATCTACAGAGCAAGCTCCAGGACAGCCAGGGCTACACAGAGAAACCCTGTCTCAAACAACAAAGAAGATACTTGCCTCTCAACTAGATTTTTAGTGCATTCTCCAAACCCTTGCCAAATAAGTCTTAGGCAAAACCCTGTAATCTCTCCAACTAACACTTCACTTCCATGACCCAGCTCCACAAAGTGTATGGCAGGACTCTGTGGTGCTGTCTGCCTTACCTAAAGCCCATCTCCACAATCCTAACCTTGATATTCCACCTTAAAAATGCTCTTCTGCAACATATTTTTTTCTCAGCCAACTTCTTTTTTCTTTGAAAGAATGCATCACACTAGTCATGGCTGTTACTCATTACAGCGTAGCCTGTGTCTCACTCCTCTTGGACCACATGCAGTTGGCACTTTTCACAGAAGTTTGAGTCTTAGAAACTCCATCCGCAGATAGCACAGTGCATCAGTAGTTTACAGACCAGAACCCTCTTTATGGCTTTCAGGAACCTAGACCAGCCTCATCTAGTACTAGCAAGTTCCCTGACAATCTGGCTATCAGTCTCATCCCCGAGATCACTCACATTGAAGAGTAGAGAAGGCACTGGCGTGAACCGTTCAACATGAATCATACAGATGGCATCAGGGAGGTGACCTTCTCTCGAGCCCACAAATAAAAGCCTGTTGAGATACAATAAGAGAAGCTGACAAAACTGTGGGACACTTAGGACAGCCTAGGTCACCTGCTACGTCATTCCCCTTTTATCCCTTCAGAGGGTCTAAATAACAGAGAAGGGAGTGCAGGTGGAGCTTAGAACTGGGGATGGCTAATGGGAACAAGAAGAAAGGGACAGAAATACTGGCAACTGGAATCCCGGTCCTAGAAGTTTAACTGTCTGCCAAAGCTACTCATGATACCCACCCTGTGAGCAAAAGGTGATAGTCATACCTAGAAGCAGCCACGATGGAAGCGTTGAGGCCACCAAAGCAAGATAATGCAACTGCTACCGGGATTGTCCAGTTGAATATTCCAAAAATCTGATCTGCAAAAGTCTGAGAAAAAGGAGAAGTCATTAGCAGATCCTAACAGGGATAAAGGGCATGCACAGACATATACCCAAAGTCCTCAGGAATCCAATCCCTTCCAGGTAACGGGACCTTCTTGAAAGCCCAGTATCGTGCTCTTATCAGGCTGTCTACTCCCTTCCCACGACCGAGCGAACTGGAATAGATAGACGAGCCCACAACACACCCTTAACCTGCTAGTGAAAATCCTTTACCACGGCAACAGCGTCACTGGCCAAGATGTCCTTTATGTCTAGCACACTGTAATAGGCCACATTGGTCAAGAGGTAGATGATGGTGACGATGGGCATGGAAATGCCAATGGAGAGGGGCAAGTTTCCTAAGAAAGAAAAAAAGGATCTGTCAGTCCCACCACTGTGTCCCTACCTCTTGTCCTTAGGTCTGCCATGCCATCCTCTCTAGGGATGTAGACCCATGGTTCCCAGGTTCTTTGCCTTGGAGGTTGCCTTGAAGTGTTGGTGTAAGCTCTAATTAAACCCTTAAAAACTAAAAAGTATTAGGGGGAGAAGTACTCCATTACAAAAGTTAGACAGAGGAGGTGACATTGCACGTAGTAGCTCTTGCTTGTGGTCCCCACTACTCTGAAGGCTATGTATGGTAGGAGGATCCAGAGTTCAAGACCTGTGGGGACAATTCAGTGAAACTGTCTCAAGTAAAAACAGGCTAGAGATGGCTCAGTGTTAAGAGCATCTGTTGCTCTTGCAGAAGACCTGGGTTCAGTTCCCAGCACCCATGTGGTAGCTCTCAGTGGTCTGTAACTCCAATTCCAGAAGACTTGAAACTTCTTCTGGCCTCTGAGGATACTGGGCATGCATATATACAGAAACATAAAAACACCTTCACATAAATTTTAAAACTGTTCTAAAGATAAAAAGTAAAGCAGGGCTGAGGGCAGAGCTTAGTGTAAAGTACTTGTCTAGCATGCCAAGGGTCCTAGGCCCAATCCCAGTACCACTGCAAGACAACAACAAAACGGGGGGGGGGGGCCGACTAGGGCTACCTTATGTTCCAGCATAACAGGAAGTGAGTGTTATTCCTTTCTACAACCAGTAGTCAGGTAAGGATTCTGTCCCTGAGCCCGCAAGTGTGTCTTCAAGGTAAGAAACAGAAGAAACTAGAGAGGCAGATTGTGGAATCTCACTTCTTCAGTAGAAAGAACAGTGTGTGAATCCAAACGAGGAAGTCATTTCAGAGAATTCCAGGCGCCATCCTAACTGGCAGCCATGAAAAGGCACAAAGACCCCTTAAGGTCTCTCAAGTACAAAAAGATCACTGTATAAATGCCAAAATAAGAGAGGAATAAATATGGGGTCTGTCTGTCTTTCTGGTAGTGAGAATTGGAATCTGGGATCAAGGACACATTTGCAGTGTTTCAACCAGTGGGTCTCAACCCCATCCTACATATCAGACATTTACATTACAATTCATAACAGCAAAACTACAGTTATGAAGTAGCAACCGAAATAACTATGTAGGGGTCACCACAACATGAGGAATTGTATTAAAGGGTTGTAGCGGTAGGAAGGTTGCGAACCACTGCTCTAAAGCCTTGAGCATGCTAACAAATGTTCTACCATGAGCTCTGCCCCAACCCTCTGTTAATGTTGATAAGGTCTCAGTAAGTTGTTCCAAGAGGCCTTGAATTCACTCTGTCCTTGACTTTGAACTTGTGATGCTGCTGCCTCAGCCTCCAGATTGGCTGGATTTCAAACCTTCACCATGAGGCAGGGCTGCAAATTATCCAGTCATTCAGCTTCTCGCCAGTAGGTGGAAGCACCACTGCTCAGTCTCCATTCACTTCCAGTATCCCCTGCTCCTCGGTCGCAGTGCCAGCAGCTGTACACCAGAAAAGCTTCTCGGTTTTCAAAGCCAAAAGCTAACTAGGATGAGAACTGTTACAATTTAGGGAAACTATTTCCTGGCAAATCTTAGTTTCTAGAATCATAATCTTTTAGAGCCAGGAAAGGCCATGGAGATCCTGTAATTCCACCCCCTTAATGTTATATTACAGAAGCAGGCAAGAGCTAGGGAAATGGCTCAGTCGATGAAGGTGCTTGCTTGCCTTGCAAGGAGGGCCTGGGTTTGACCTCAGAGCCCACATGGAAATGCTGGTGTGCTGTGGAGGACAGAATGCATTTGTAATCCCAGAATTAGAGAGGTGGGAACAAAAGGACCCTAGGGTTCCACAGCCAACCAGCCTAGCCTAATTAGCAAGCTCTAAGCCAGTGAAGGATCTGTATCCAAAACAAACAAAAAAGATGGGAGCTGGAGAAATGGTTCAGCTGTTACAAACACGAGTTCCTTCAGAGGACCTAGGCTTTGTTCCTAGCATGCACACTAGTGGCTCACAGCTGTCTAATGCACAGCCACACACGTAGGCACACAACACACACACACACACACACACACAACACACACACACATACACATGAAAGCACCAGGCAAGCTGGGAATTGTCGGGAAGGTTACAGATTCCAGGCCAATATGGACTGTGTACATAGTGAGATACTATCACAGAAAGGGGAGGGGGGGAGTTTTAATAAAGAAAATCAAGAAATGGCCAAGTATGGTGGTGCATGCCATTAATCCCAGCACTTGAGAGGCAAAGAGAACTGGATCTCTGTGATTTTTGAGACCAGTATGGTCTACATAGTGAGTTCCAGACTAGCCAGGGCTACACTACCAGAGTCTGTCTCAAAACAAAACGAAGGAAGAAAAGAGAACAGCAAGTTCATGGCTACAAAAAAAAAAAAAAAGAAGGAGAAGAGGAAGGAGGAGGAGGAGGAGGAGGAGGAGGAGGAGGAGGAGGAGAGGAGGAGGAGAGAGAAGAAGAAGAAGAAGAGAAGAAGAAGAAGAAGAAGAAGAGAAGAAGAAGAAGAAAAGAGAAAAGAAAAGAGAGAGGAATCTGCCAAGGAAAGAAGACAGACCCTAAGACCTGCCCACGGCTCACCACCCAAAGTTCTTCATCCGCACGACTACAGGGCAGTTCAGAGCAATACAGGTGAGGCAATCCAGTGAATGGCTGGAACAGTTCCACACGATTGGCAAGAATTGGACAAAGGGAAAGGCCCAGAAGGGAAATGGAAGTAGTTCTGTAGACATTAGTTCTATGACCTAAAATTATCTGTGTGGGAGTAAGGGTGAGTGAAGGTCTGAAGACAGAAAAGGCTTTATGAGATTATCTCTGTTCCTCAGATTAGTTTACAAATCTGGAAGTAAAAGCAATCCTCTTGCTTCACCTTCCTAAGTAGCTGGCAAGGACCTTGGGTGTCTAAAGGCATATTTAAGCACAAAGTATACCTGCTTTATTTTAGGTAAAAATGAGTGCATGTACAAACTTTCCTAAAAGGATTTATGAAGCATATGCAAGAAAGTGCACATCTTACCATAGTTACTGCAACCATGGACAAGTTATATCTCTAGGTCTTAAATCTGTTAAGATTCAGGCTGGTGAAATGAATCCCAGAGTTGAGAAGGCGTGCAGCCTGGCACAGCGAAGCTCAGGAAACGATGGCTAGCCCTGGCATGGACGGGTGGCGCTGAAGTACCTACCTCTCGGGATTCCTGATCTCTTCGGTGACATAGTTAAGGGTGTCCCAGCCCGAGTAGGAGAACAAAGCTGAGTACAGTGCTAGAGCAATGTCACCCATAGCAAATGATGAGCCCTCAAAGGAGTTCTCAAAGTGAGTTGTGGCTCCTGGAAGGTGAGAACAACGGAAGACAAGGTTTAATGGCCCACTCCTACTTCAGCTGATCCTGAAAGGAGAGAACGCACATGGTAACAACAGCAGAGAAATGGCGGTGAGAGTGCCATGGAGGCCGGGGACAGAATAAAGGCATTTACAGAGGGCCAAGGTGCAGGGAACCACGGATGGAGTCGTGACAGGAAAAACTCAAGAGACTGTCTAGGAAAAAAAACTACCACAGAGCCCAACAGGGCTAGAAACTGAGGTGGCGTTCTGCTCTACACTGCAGGCTGCCTGGGCCCTACCTACTATCTAACACTAGTCAGGGATAGCATGAGAAGAGGAGAGAAGAGACAAGGCTCAATATGCCCAAGTCAATTGGAGACGTTGGGTAGGCTTGAGACCTGGAAACCAAGTAGGAGAGATGTCAACGAGTGCATTTCTGACAGCTCACTTCCAAGAGCAGAAGCGCCTGAGCAATAGCACTAGGCCCAGCGAACTGTGAAAGCCAATCCCCAGGGCACAGCGGTCAGCCCCTTGCCAAGGTCAGTTTCCTGTAGGAGGCAGCATAGTGGAATAAGAAGGACAGGCTTTGAGTGTCTGCCAGGCACAAGGTTCAGCTCTTCTACTTAACCACTGGGAACTTGAGCAAGACGGTCAACCTGGGTGATCCATTTGGGGACTTGGTTGTTTTATAGGGTTTCACTGTGTAGCCCTGGCTAGAACTCAGTATGGAGATCAAGCTGGTCTCAAATGCAAAGATGCACTCAACTCTACCGAGTGCTGGATAAGGTGTAAACCACCACACCCAGCTTTTGGTTTTGTTCTGAGGTAGGCTCTTCTGTGTCCCAGGCTGGCCCCATGTTCTCGATGTAGCTGAGATGATCTTTAACTCCTGAGCCTCCTAGTGCCACCTCACAAGTACTGGGATTATAGGTATGTACGACTCTGCCTGGCTTAAGAGAGGCAATTCCATGGCCTATTTCCTCGCTTATATAAAAGGAGTAATAGTGCCTACCAAATATGGTACTTGGAGATTTAAATAAGGTCACCTAGAGACTCCTAGTGAAGGTATCGATCTGAGATACGCCGCTTGCCTAGCATGGCCCAGAATTCTGGATTTCATCCCCCAACACTCCAAAGAAAAAGAAAAAAAGGAAAGTTTAATAAAGGTTAGTTACTATTTTTTTTTTCCTTACCCTGGCCAAGTCTAACAATGCCTGCAATGATGACTGCAATCAGCGCCAACACTTTAGCGTAGGTGAAAATATCTTGGACCAGGGTTCCCCACTTGACATAGGCACAGTTAATGAAGGTTAAGAGACCTGAAAGAAAAATAACACTGACCGTGACCTACCCTCTGCACTTGGAGGGCCAAGCAACTTTCCCAGCAACACTCATGGAGATGAGCCATCAGGTGGGGTCAGCTGCGTGCAGGCTGTACCAGTTTGCCCAGTTATCCTCAGCTTCAGCAGTGCAAGGCATGTGCTGGACATCTGTGTTCTCACTGCCACACTCCCAAGCCCTAGCACCTTAAACTAGAGCCACAGAACAAGGTGGCAAGACTCCTGGTCACAGAAATGGGAAGCACCTGGGAGTTGTACAGATTGCAGGTGTATTCTGTCCTTTGCTCTTTAAAACCATCCTCTCCTTCCTATCACACCACACACACACACACACACACACACACACACACACACACAGGTCTAGAACCCAACATTCTGACTCTATGCTGTTGTTATTAACCCTGACAAGTCCTGCTGTAATTTACCCAGTGTCTAGGCCAGCAGGTCAGTATATGTGTCCAAGGATTAGAATAGAGACCAAACTTCCTGCCCCCTGCCCACTGGCCAGCTACTTGTTTTGTGCTTTGTAAAACTCTTGCAGCTAAAAAAAAGTTCCCATAGAAAGAGGGCAGGGCACTTTCCCTGCCTCAACAATGCAACAGTATGAGCCATAAACACTCCTCAGTCCTTCCACCCGGGGCTAGAGGCAATCCCTCTGCCTGGGTGAACTCAGGGAAAGTTCACAGACCATCCTCAGAGTAAGTGTTCCAGCAGGGTGTGACAGTCTCTTGCAAGTGCTGTGGCATATGAACACACACATTCTTCGAAAAAGAGTCTATATCTTCGTCAAAATCTGAGTAGTAGCTAAAGGTGTGGCTTAGTGGTAGATTCTGTGTTCTAATGCATGAAAACCCTGGGTTCAAATCCTTTCACCCAAAAAATAGTAATCTCAGGAAAATCCATTAGCCCAAAAGTTACAATTTATTACTTGGGAAGAAATTCAAGAAGGGAAGCCTCACATGCTGTAAGGGTAACTGGCAGCTCGGGGATTCAGAGGGAAGAAAGGCAGAGGCAACAACCCTGAGACCCACCATGTAGCCTCCTCAGCCGGCATGCAGCATCTACATACCCCCCAACACTGCACCCACTGCCATGTCATAGGGAATCAATACACAGCTTCTTTTAGCTCAGCGACTGGACCGACCCACAGAGTACTTGACTGTCCAGTCTCCCTACAGTGGCTCTCAGAGCAAAGCTGGCCTTGCCAGTAAGGAAAGGGAAGTCCGATATAGGTCTTACTGATTTGGGACACCAACACAATTTTTTAAAAATCAAAAGCCAAAACAAAGCAAAAGAAACCACTCCAAGCCCAAGGGCAGTGGCCCAGGCTCTCACTCAGAAGACTGGGACAAGATCTCCTAGTGTTGGGTTCAAAGGAGACTCCAAATCCCCAAACCCCAAAACACAATCCAAATATCCAGATAATGAGCTCAACCTGGACTAGAGGAGGATTTCTGGAGGTTAGATAAAAGCCAGCATTCCTCAGGACCCTGCAAAGCCAGCTCCCCTCTACCAAAGGAGTCTTTTCCTTCATCACTAGCAGAAGAGACAAATGACTACCTGTGGTACCTACTAGCATATGCGCACACTGGCCTGGAGGCTCCCTCAGTATCACAGACACCTGTCCGAGTCCATGCTGGCATCTAGCTCTCCTCACCTCCTCCTCAACCCTAAGTTCCCTCAGGTTCACAGACTTCGCTCCCCAAGTACTCACTCTCCTTAGAACCCTGCTAGTCTTACTCTGTCCTACCCTGCTCTGCTCTTGCCTTTTGTTCTCTCTATTCTCTATCCCTGCTATCCTCCCCTGCTCTCAGATAGCCCCGCCTGAGTCCAGTCTGCTGGCCATGTTCAGTCTACTGCTTTCTCTCTGTGTTCTGGATCTTTCAGATGCCTCTGGCTGTTCTCTGTCTCTTGTCTACAACAAAAACCTTTCCCTTAACCACACTATAGCGCAGTTCACATCATCAGTTGATGCACCTACAAATCTTAATTCGAGGCCACCTTGGATTAGATAGTGAATCTCAAGCCAGCCTGGGCTATAGAGACCCGTCTCAGAAGGAAAGACAGCAACCTAACTAAGCCTGAGTCCTGAAAACGCCCGGGGGGCCGCAGACCTCCAACAATGATTAGGTCCTGGCCTTGCTGTTACTCTGGCCCAGAGGCCACTCCACTAAGAAGCAGGGAGAATGAGCCATCTTCTCTCACAGTCTTCCTTCTAACCTTTCTGTATCTGTGTGTATGTGAGGGCACACACATGAGGAGTGTGTGCTCACCCCTGCAGGCACACGAGCATGTGCTCACCCCTGCAGGCACACTTGGAAGCCAGTGTCAGGTGTTTTCCTCCACCACCTCTCCACCTTATCTTTTATTATAGTCACTCCCATGTAAGTGTGCACACCACAGCACACACGTGGAGATCAGAAGACAACTTGTAGGAGTCAGTTCTCTCCTTCGGCCATGTGGGCTCAGGGTCAAACCTGGGCATGGTGGCACGAACCTTTACTGGCTAAGCCATCTTGTCAGCTTGTCCGCCCTACTTTTTTGAGATAATCTCCTACACCTGGAGCTCATCGATTTCCCCAAGTACTCAGCAACCTGGCTTTTAAGGCAGGCACTGAGGCTCTGAACTCAGGTCTCCTCTCTCGAGCAGCAGGCACTTTGCCCAGTGAGACAACTTCCCAGCTCCCTTTTTATGCATTACCCACTCTTTTTTTCCTGGTTTTTCTGAGGAGATTTCTGGCTCTACTCAAGTACATGTCTTTGTGCCTAATAGACATAACAGTAAACAACCAAACCTTATCAGAAAGCTGAGCAAACATGTACCCATCACTCCAGGCCACCCCCGGTGCTGAGTTAATCATTAAAGACACTAGTGTACTGTCTCCTCAGTAATTCCACAGAAAAAGAGGTGCCTTTATCTTGCCCTCCACAAGCCTGTCAGACACTGATCATCTCCCTCAGTCAGTCATCCATCCCTTACAATCCACTGGACTTCCATCCTGAGCTACTCAAGTGCCACCAAAGAAACCTGTCTCTCCCTATCCTACAATGGCTACTCTTCAGAGCAGCACAAACCAGGTTTCCATTAGAAGCACCAAGCACAGATGTGCTACTGTTGCTGCCATGTGCTCAGGAGAGTGAGATCCCCTAGAATAGGAATGCCTGGTGGAATGAAGACATTCTAAAGTGAAACTTATGTCCCTCCCCACTTCTGGCTAGCAGACCATTAAACAGTGGTCCCTAAGAAGTCCCTAGGAATTTCCCTAGGAGTCTCATGCTGGGAGAAGAAAAAGGCTGAAGCCTGGTGCCAGTTGGAGGAGAACCTTGCGACTCGAAGCGATCTCACACAGCTTCGCAACTTCTCAGACCACTTTGCAAGACTCATTAGAACTAAGGCAATGAGGGGCCAGGGTGGGCGAGACCACTCTTACTGGGGCTGCTTAGCTGTGCGTATCTTACCCTCTATTTAACCCTAAACCTCATGTTAGGATCTATTGAACCTCTTTACTTGTTCGTTTCCCTTCCCAGTGTAGTCATACTGAGGACATCTCTTTCTGCTTCTACTTTGTCTCTTTGAGTGACCTACTATGCACCAGGGTGGCCCCGCCTAGCAGGGTAACCATAGGTCACAAGATGGAACTGGAATAGACGTAAAGGAATGCTTCTGCTTTGCAGAGTCTGCAGCTCTGTGTCACAGGGCTCATCTCAGTTCTGTTCACGGTCATGAGCACACACAACAGACAGCTGACTCTCACCCTTTCCTTACAGCAACCCCAGGCATGAGAATGCAGAGAGGCAGTTCTCAACCTTCCTAATGCTGCGACCCTTTAGTGCAGTTCCTCATGTTATGGTAACCATCCCCCCAGCCATAAAATTATTTTGTTGCTATTTTACAACTCTAATTCTGCTACTGTTATAAGTCATAATGTAAATATATGTTACGCAGGATATTTGATATGTGACCCCTGTGAAAGGGTCATTAGACCACACATACACACATACATACAACACACACACACAACACACACACACACACACACAACGGGGTCACAACTCCCAGATTCACAAATGGCTGATGTAGAGGTTGTTGATATTTTGATCCCTATTGCTGGGATCACGTCATCCCTTCTGTTACCGCTGATGTTCCCTGCTACTGTACTTATTTTTCAGCCACAGACCCACCATCATGTCCTGGTCTACTCTCTACTAAATGTGGAGGAGGGAGGCTCAGACTGGAGCACTGAGAGAGAGCTGGCTTGAACAGCTCCCAGCTTCCTCCAGAGAGCCTGGCCCTGGGAACAGGAAATGAATAAGGCAAGCCTCAATGCTGATGAGGCCCTTTGTCCCACCCTGACAGATACAGCTGACTAGAGCTCAACCAAACCTACGGATCTTGAAGCAAAGCCCCACCTCCTGCAGCAGAGCCAGAGAAGGGAATCGTAGAATTAGAATTCTAGGGATGGATGCGAGTTAGCCTACAGACAAAGACACCTGCCCTTCTACCCTAGGGGTAATTCAGTCCCCACCCAATACTGAGCCAAGTCCATGGGAAGATTGCCTAAAATGACCTTTAACCTTGACCCAGCTGCTACTCTATCCCTGCTTTAACTCCAGAGGGAAAAAGCAGCTGCTGCAAAGATGACACTCCTGTAACCTGAAGAGGTACTCTAGGACAGGTCAACCCCAGCAGACACGAGGTCCTTGGGGAGGATACAGCCACGAGGGCCCAGCGTCCACTCTAGAACAAAATGGAAATGCCTATCTCGGCTTGTTCTGAAAAGGAAGGATGGGGGCTGATCAGTTAAGAGTACTTGCTGCTCTTGCAGAGGACCCACGTCTGGTTCCCATCAGCCACACAGTGTCTCACAGCTGACTACCCATAAACCCAGTTCCAGGAGACCACACACAGCTGACTACCCATAACTCCAGTCCCAGGAGACCACACACAACTAACTACCCATAACTCCAGTTCTAAGGGACCATACACAATTTTCTGATCTCTGCAGGCTCTTCCATGTACATGACATATACATACATCCAGGTACACATACATAATTTTTATTTTAAGATTTATTTTGAGTTCACTGTAGCTGTTTCCAGACACGCCAGAAGGGGCATCAAATCTCCTTACAGATGATTGTGAGCCACCATGTGGCTGCTGGGAATTGAACTAAAGACCTTTGGAAGAGCAGTCAGTGCTCTTAACCACTGAGCCATCTCTCTAGCCCCCCCTTAAAATAATTTTGTTTTTGTTTTTGTTTTATTTTTCATGATTGGGTTTACCCCTGGCTGTCCTGGAACTCACTCTGTAGACCAGGCTGGCCTCGAACTCAGAAATCGGCCTGCTTCTGTCTCCCAAGTGCTGGGATTAAAGCATGTACCACCACTGCCCAGCAAAATAATTTTTAATCCAAAAGTAAGAATACCTTTCGCCTGCTTTGATCAATGCCCAGGTTTACTTCAAATAGTCTAAAGTCTCACCAACAAACTGAGTCCTTATCCTGTAGCAATTAATCCTGAAGCCTTTACAAGTTAAATGTTAATGATGCCTTAGATAAACTTCAGTAATCTCATAGGATGACAGCAACAACTTACACTGTGCTGGAATAGCATACGTTCATCTCAACATTCACTCTACTTTTAAATTAATATAGGGTTGCATTTTTCCATAATATGCTTTTCTTAATTCATAGTGTTCAATATCTAATAGAATGAAGTTAGTTCTAGCAAAGGATGTCCAAGGAACCCATGTTTCCTTCTCCACTTGTTGCATATTTTGTAATCTTTATTAGGAAAGCAAACTGTCTCTTTTTCTGATAATGCATGCCACACGCCACAAGTTCAGAACTTCTCTCTGGTCCTGCATCTGTTCTAGCCTGCTTGTTTGCATGAATACTACACAAGTGCAGGTCCCTAAGAAAGCCAGAGACCTGAGTGTGTGTGTAAGCCACTCCTTGTGGGTGCTGTGAATCAAACACAGGTCCTGTACAAGAGTAGCAAGGGCTCTTACTGCTGAGCCATCTCTCCAGCCCTGATTTTCCTGCACTGTTGGAAGATGGTTTACATTACAATAGCAGACCTTGTTGTATGTGGTGGTGTGGGTGGGCCTTTAATGACATCACTGCAGAGGCAGAGACTGGTGAACCTCTGGTTTTGAGGCCAGGCTGGTATACATAATATTGGACATAATAATACCCTGTCTCAAAATTGAGAGAGAGAGAGAGAGAGAGAGAGAGAGAGAGAGAGAGAGAGAGAGAGAGAGAATCGTAAGAATCTGGTAGGGCAGTGGTGGTACACACCTTTAATCCCAGCACTCAGGAGGTAGAGGTAGATATCTAAATTCAAGACCATCCTGGTCTATAGAGCACAGAGCCATGTCCAGGACAGCCAGGGCTACAAAGAGGGGGAAAAGTCCAACAGTGCTAAGTAATACTTCTCCCTAAGGTAAGGACACAATTAACAGACTGGCATCTTTGTGTCCCTTCTAAGAATAGGCCACATTTCATAAGTAACAAAGAAAGACCTCCTTTTAAGCACAGGAACCAGCCTCCCTGCATGCAGGCAGAGAGCTGCTGGTACTCAGTAGCACTGTTTATTACATTAGTTAGAAAGTTAAAAAAAAAAAAAAAAAAAAGGACATGAAAGTCTTTGGGCAAGTCTCAGTATTTGTACTGAAGTTTTTCCTCTCATTGCAATCAAAGAATACAAATGTGACCTCAGCAGAAGGGGCAGGGTCACCAACGAGAGTGCTGGAAACCAAACTCTGGTCCTGTGCAAGAGCAGCAAGCACTGTTAACCAGTGAGCCGCATGCAAATCGCCTCTCATTCACATTGTATACCCAGTGTACAAATCCATCCAAGTGCAACCTTTCACTGTCTGTCTCTAACCATGTACCACTCCAAGAAAGACAGAGAGAAGCTGCTGACTTACACCCACAGACACCATAAGCAAGTCCAAGAGACATCTTTAACTTTTTACCGACTCTTCTTTTCTGATGTCCCCCACCCCACCCCACTCCAGGTGTTGCTCCGGGTCACAGAAGCATTTCACTGACTCACGTGTCATGGGTGAAGAAGATGCAAACTCAGAGTGACCATGGGTCACTGAGTCAAACCCCTCCCACTGCCCTTCCTAGAATTCAGTCAGCACTTTAAACCCTGTGGCTCTGCCATCTCTAAGGAAGTAAGCACATGGCTTGTACATCCCCTTTCTAAGCAACTAGAAAACAGGTGAGATGACTCAGTGGATTATCTTGGTTATCAAGGTGCTCACAGCCAAGCCCGACAACCAAAGTCTGATTCCCAGGACCAACATGGTGAAAATGGAGAACCAGCTCCCACAAGCTGTCCCCTGACCTTCACAGGTGCACCATGGCACATACGCACACACACAATAAACAAATAAGTAAAACGTAATTTTTTTTAAAGCAGCTACATCTTTCGTGTTTGCCGAGCAGTTCAGTTCAAGTCCTCAGACGCCAAGCACAAGGCCGGAGCAGGCCTGAGAGTCACCTGCCCTGGGGAGGCTCCTGGGCAGTTCTGATTCAGGAAGTTGGAACAGAGTTTCCCAGAGCAGTCTGGCAATGTGCTGCTTTGCATTTAACTGGGGTAATTACCTCAAAAGATAATCACATGCAGACCAACTTAGAGCAGAACATGCCTGAGCCTTTCCCTTAACCTGAGCTCCTACATCTCCGTGGCACATTGCCATGGCTGGACAAGCTCAGGTGCCATCCACAGCAATGAAGTCAAAACCTCTGGGGCAGCCCTGCTGTCACCAAGTTGTTAAAACTCAGGTACCATGGCAACACTGAGACCTGCTCTTCCATCTCCTGTAACAGGAGACCCCAGCTCTCCTTAGTATTAATTTGTTTGGATTCCTTAAGTCTTGCCCTCCCACAGGCTTGTCTGTCTGAGTGGCTCAGATACCCCAAGCAGGGAGTAAGTAAGGAATGTTTTGGGGTTTGGGGTTTTTAATTCTTTGGATGAGAGTGATGGCCAATGCCTTTCATCATGCCGATCTCTGTGTGTTTGAGGCTAGCCTGATCTACATGGCAAGTTTCAGGCCAGTCAAGGCTACATAGTGAGACCCTGTCTCAAAAGGGGGTGGGGGAGGGGTGACTACAGGGATGGTTCAGCATTTACGAACACCGGATGCTCTTCTAGAGGAACAGGAGTTGATTCCCAGCACCCACATGGTGGTTCACAGCCATCTGTAGCTTCAGTTCCAGGGACCCAGCACCTTCCTCTGGCTTCCGTGGGCACTAGGAATGAACATGTAGTATAGACATGCATGCAGGCAAAACACCCATGCACATAAATAAATATATTTTTTTAAATTCTCTTGATAATCTCAGTGTACAGCCAAGATTCAGACGCACTGTTCCAAGCAGTTCTCCCAGCCTCCTCTAGAACATTCCTTCGGTACTTCGGTACTTCTGAAGTGGAGACAAAGGTAACAGAGAAAAGGGACCAGGAATGCATCCCTAAGAGCTGTACGGGTCAAAGCCTCACACGGCTGTGCCCCTTCACTTCTGGGGAGGGATTTGCACTGATCCTACATTAGGAACAACCCTAAATTCTGATGCCACCCTAATTGCTAAGGTGACTGTAGGACATGACCTAACCTCTAACTTAAAGATGGATCCTTGGAAAACCTCCAAAGATAGGAAACTAGCTTCCAAGAAGAAATTCAAGGGGCAAAAGTCAGTTGGAGGCCCAGCTGTTCCACCTCAGTAGCCACAAGCACATGAGGTCAGTCATTCTAGTCAGGAAAAACTGCACAAGGACATTTGGTCAAAGATCTCAGACAGACACACACAGAGATCTGAAGTCCTTCACAGGCCACCATCTGGCTCGTCAGATCTTGATGAACTGTCTGTCCTTCGTTATACCCAGCTTCCACAGCAGCCCTCAGGCCTCAACCAGGACCCTCGGGAGTCCACAGCATGAAGCGCCCCGTCTCAAAGATGCTGACTCTTGAGTTCTAGCTTCTGTAGAGTCAGCAAGCCAGCACCTACTAAAGATCCTAAGTACATACAGTTCAGCAGGGCCAAGTGTGAGGCATGCAAAGATGCTTTGCCCTGTTCATAGCCCTCAGTAAACGCTGTTGGTTGACTCTGGTAGTAGGCTGGCTAGAGGCATGTCCTGTCAACCAAAATATCTAGTTTGTAGTGAGTGAGACTAGGCAAGGCAGGAACAGCAATGTCTAACCATGCTCAGTGGCCAGAGCATCCTGGCTTTGAAGAAGGCTGGTTGGGCAGGCACTGACTTCCAGATGCTTAGCTTAACTCTACCAGCCTGTGTAGACACATAGTGAGTTCCAGGCTAGCCAGTGCTACATAAGAAGAATCTGAAGAGAGAGACAGAAACAGACAGAGACAAAATATTGTCACTCTCTTCCCTTCAGTGGTCTAGCATCTCCCCTCCCCTGTCGTCTGTCACACCAAAGTTTCCTTGAGCTCCTGCTTGGAATCTGTTAATTCCAAATGATAAACCATTTCTTCTAGAAAGACTGTTTGAGTATGAACACACCAGCCCTGGCATGCTGCTCCTCTGCGCTCCCTCTCTTCCTCGATATTACAGTGCCTCGGAATAGTTTATGTATCTACCTTGAGCTATGTAAAGAAAGACCGTTTAATGGATCTGTCTCCCCTAGGCGCAGCACAGAAATAAGCTCATAGTAACACTGAGTAGATTTTTTTCTTGGTGAAATAGTTCTGAAATCCAATTCCAACCTCCCTGCCTTGAAATTGCCTTAGGAGAAAGCCCCCGTGGGAAGTCACCACTGGCCTCCCTGTAACTCATCCTTATCTAGCTTGGCCACTTAGCAAATGAGACACTGCTGCTCGCTGGTTATTTCTCAAACTGCTCTCTCCCAGTTGCCACCTCTCTGTCTCTCCTCTTAGCAGGTTCTTCTTTGTCACCACTTTGCAGAACTGAGATCTCTCAAACATTGGTAATCTTAGAGTCTGTTCTTTGTCCTCCCTTTCTACACCCAGGCCCTAGGACATGCCCTCTGTGCCCTTGGTTTCTATTACTATATGATAACAATTCCCACAATGCATTAGCAGCCAATGAGTGACTACGGAGATGGCTCAGCAGTTGAGTACTTGCTGTTCTTTACAGAGGACTGGAGCACAGATTCCAGCACCCACACTGGGCAGCTTACAACTGTCATTCGAGCACCAGGGGATCTGGCACCGTCTTCCAGCCTCTGAGTGTACCATGTAGCATACATTCACACAGACACACAGACAGATAAATAAAAAATAAAGCTTTAAGAAAACATCACTACCAGTGGTGTGCACGCCTTTAATCCCAGAACTTGGGAGGCAGAGACAGGCAGATTTCTGAGTTCGAGACCAGTCTGGCCTACAGAGTGAGTTCCAGGACAGCCAGGGCTACACAGAGAAACCCTGTCTCAAAAAACAACAAGAAAGAAAGAAAGAAAGAAAGAAAGAAAAGAAAGGAAGGAGGAAGGAAGGAAGGAAGGAAGGAGGAAGGAAGGAAAGAAAGAAAGAAAGAAAGAAAGAAAAGAAAGAAAGAAAGAAGAAAGAAAGAAAGAAAGAAAAGAAAGAAAGAAAGAAAACATCACTATTGGGGCTGGAGAGATGGCTCAGCAGTTAAGAGCACTGACTGTTCTTCCAGAGGTTCTCAGTTCAATTCCCAGCAACCACATGATGCCTCACAACCATCTGTAATGGGATCTGATGCCCTCTTCTGGTGTGCCTGAAGAGAGTGACAGTGCACTCACATACATAAAATTAAATTAAATTAAATTAAATTAAATTAAATAAATAAATAAATCTTTTAAAAAAAATCACTACTGGATGTCATCAGGCACATCCAACTCAACATATTGAAAATTAGTCCCAGGAGTTCTCTCAAACCTACTCCTGCTCATATGAGTGATCAGCATCACCACCCACCATAGAGCTTACTACATGGATATCATATTATCATCAATCCCAGCCAATGTCGGATCCAGCTAGCTCCCTTACTCCCAAACCATAATTTTACAATTCTAGTCCAAGCCACAGGATCAACTAGCTTACTTAATTCATCTCTCTGCTGTGGCCTCTATGCTTTTAAAAAGAAATCTTTTTAAAATCATAAATTCAAAAATACAAAGTTTCAGTATGGAGAGGTGGCTCTGTGGTCAAGCACATGTACTGCTCCTGTAGGTCCCAAAGCCATATTATTAAGAGGGTCGCAGCCAACTGTAACTCTGGTTCCAGGGAAAACCAACACTCTAGCTTCTGCAGGCACCTGCACTCTTGTGTGTGTGTGTGTGTGTGTGTGTGTGTGTGTGTGTGTGTGTGCCTGGAGAGCTCATTCTTGCAGCTTTTGCAGAGGACCTGGGTTTAGTTCCTAGCACCACATGGTGGCTCACAAAACCATCTGTAACTCCAGTTCCAAGGGAATTCAGCACCCTCTCCTGGGCTGTCTCCACACAGAGCATGCTCAGTACACATACACACATGTAGGCACTTACACACATAAAACAAAAACATTTTTTAAATAGGCTAAAGGAGCCAGGCATAGTAATGCATGCCTTTAATCACAACACTCGGGAAGCAGGGGCAGGTATAGCTCTGTGAATTCAAGGACAACCTGGTCTACATAGATAGTCCCAGGGCAGCCAGGGCTACATAGAAAGACCTTGTCTCAAACTAAATAAATACATATTAAGTTTTTTAAAAATAAAAATAGACTAAAGGAATGTATGACCAGTCAGCCAACTCCACAGAAGATATCTAATAGAATTTTTTAGACTGAAGAGAAAGACAAGTCCATCCATGAGACCACAAGGAATGAACAAAATAGAATAACATTCAGCAAGGGAGGAAGAGAAAAACAAGTGCTATAAACAAATAGTCAGGAATGGATCTACACAGCTTCCAAAAATAACTCTGAATATTGGTGTTCTCAATTCCCCAGTCAAAAGATTACAGACTAGAAGACTGGATGGAAAACCAGGAGCCATCTATGTACAATGTCCAAGGAATTCCCCTCACCACAAAAGACAAACACAACCTTAGGTTTAAAGGCTGGAAAAGATTTCCAAATGCATTGACCTAGTAAACAAGCAGCTGTTGCTGTTCTAATAACAAATAGAATTCAAACCAAAACTAATGAGAAAGGAGAAAGCCACCACTTCATGCTGATTAAAGGACCAATCCAACAAGAGGACAGAATGGCTCTAAACATTTTCGACCCAAACAAAGGAACACCCAATTTCATAAAACACATAATAGTACAGTTAGTCAGAGTGTCCCCAACAGAGCAGTCACGGGAGATTTCAGTGCCCCACCTTCATAAAATGACAGTTATCCTAACAAAGAAACGACAGGCACAGTACTGCATGTTGTCTCTCATAAGTGGTCCTGGCTTTGAATTTTTAGATTTCTGTGTATAATTTGGAGTGTCTATGGAGCTCCAGATGCTGGAGCCCATGAGAGGGAGGTGACAAGTCTCAATGGTACAGGGAAAGCCTGCATGTATGTCTGTGTAGGTACCATACATAGAATGACTCTGAGGTCAGAAGAGGGTGTCGGATGAGGGATGCAGATGATTAAAAGAAAGTATAGGATGTGGGAACCCCGGAGTTAAGTACCTAAGCAGGATTGGGGGCAGAGGAGAGGAGGGTTTGGGGCATAGTAATCCAAACTAAGAATGTATGAAAATCCCTTATGGAAAGCCATTATTTTGTAATCTAATTTAAAATATAGTTTTGAGGGACTGAGAGATGACTCAGTGGGGAAGGCCACTTACGACTCTTCCAGAAGACCTGAGCTGCGTTTTCAGTGCCCACAAAGGCAGCTCACAACCACCTGTAACTCCAGTTCCAGAGGATCTGACACTCTCTTCTGACCTCATAGGCACTCCATGCATGCTACAGACACATGCAGGCCAAACACCAATACAACATAGAAAATAAATCCAAGAAAAGAGCTTTAATACAAAAATTTTAAAGGAATTTGAACACAGTAACCCTTCATGGGTGAAAAATGGGTCTCAGAAGATATGGGTTATTAAATAAAAATCTCAGTCCCAGGCCTGGGATAAATCCTCACACTCAGTTACTGCACACCGAGCACTGGTTAGGAGGCCCCAGACAACATATTTGATATTACTCTTGGTTGCCCAACCAAACTAGATAAGACCCTATTACTGTAGACACCACACAAAAGAGGAATGCCCTGGAAACAGAATTACAGGCAGTGATGAACTACCATGTAGGTGCTAAGAATCAAAACCCGGGTCCTCTACAAAAGCTCTTAAGCACTGAGCCATCTCCCCAGCCCTGAAAGAGCTTCCTAATGGCATGTCTGCCTCTGGCTTTGCCCACGTTCCAATCCAGCTATATTGGTTCCCTATTTAGGATAACTCTGAACCCCAGGAAGCTGCAACTCACAATCTCCTACAAAAATGCATACCCCCATATTTTTTCTCACCTGTGTGTCTTTCTACTGCCTTTCCGTGTGTGTGTGTGTGTGTGTGTGTGTGTGTGTGTGTGTGTGTGTATGCCAAGTGTGTGTGGGTATACTCAGAGGTTACACCAGGAGGCATCAGGCAGGCCTCTTGGGACTTGAGTTAGGTTGTTGTGAGCTGCCCGTGGGTGGGGAGAACCGAATGCCAGTCTGCAGGAGTAGCAAGTGTGCTCAACTACTGAACCATCTCTCCATTCTCTCCTTAAAAACTTAAGTATTGAAGTTATTGGTGTTGTGAGTGTGTACAAGCATGCCATAGCACACATGTGTAGGTTAGAGGAAATGTGCAGAAATAAGCTCTCTCCTTCCATCATGTGAATCCTGGGGATCAGACTCAGGTCAATGGGCTTGGTGGCAGGTTCCTTTACCCACTGAGTCATCTTGCTGGGTCCCTCTCTTCTCTCTATATTTCCTCCTCTTCCTCTTCCTCCCCCTCCTCCTCTTCCTCTTCCTCTTCTTCTTCCTCCTCTTCCTCCTCCTCTTTCCCCCCCTCTGGATCCCTCTCCTCCTCAGCCCCACCCCAGCTCCCTTGTTCATTTTGCTCTGTGGTACTTATTACCACTCAACATCAATGATTTGTTTATTGTCTACCTTTTCCTCTACAAGGCAAACATGATGGGAATAAGAACTTTGCTTTGCTTAGTAGTGTTTATTCTGCAATCTGTACCAGCATCAGTGCCCTTCTCCTTCTAGGAATCATTACATCTTTTGAAGAAGGGGTGGTGTAACCTCTGAGTGCACCCACACACACTTGGCATTCACACAACACACACACACACACACACACACGCTCAAAAATATTTTGTAAAGTGTTTTAAAGAAAGAAAAGGCCGGGCGGTGGTGGCGCACGCCTTTAATCCTAGCACTTGGGAGGCAGAGGCAGGCGGATTTCTGAGTTCGAGGCCAGCCTGGTCTACAGAGTGAGTTCCAGGACAGCCCGAGCTACACAGAGAAACCCTGTCTCGAAAAACCAAAAAAAAAAAAAAAAAAAAAGAAAGAAAAGAAGAAACAAAATCAGACGAGAAGTTAAGAAGTTGAGGAGAGTTACTCTCGTTCTGGTTCCATAGTTGGTTCTGATGTTGAGGATCGAACCTGGGGCTCAACACATGTTAGACACATGCTCTACCTCTGAGCTACACCCCAGTCTCATGAGAAGGACCATTTTGACCCACCTACCTGTAACGTGGTATTTGCATCTGGGGAAAGAGCCTTCCTGGTAGAAGGAACAAACCAAACCCAAAGCAGAAACCCAACAGGCAGCATTCAGCCAAAGCAAGAGTAAGTGTAGGGGCAGCAAAGAGAATAAAGAGGAGAAGGCAGGAAGCTGGGAAGGCGGAACACAGGCGTGCTAGAACTCTGTGACCCCTCCACCCAACATAGATGCAGACACCATCCGATGAGTGTCCACCCCTCCTAGAAACTGCCACATACACTGTTGGACATATATTTGCCTGGCTCCTTACCACACTGCCAGTTACACTTCAGCTCCATGTTTTATAAAGCCTGCTACATTCAATAAAAGTTTTCTTTTGGGGTTTTTTGTTTTTGTTTGTTTGATTGGTTGGTTTAGGTTTGGGGGTTTGTATTTTGTTTTGGTTGTTGTTGTTGTTGTTGTTGTTGAGATGGGGTTTCTATATGTTAGTCCTTTCTGCCCTCCAACTCACTCTGTAGACCAGGCTGGCCATGGACTCAGAGATCTGCCTACCTCCACCTCCCAAGTGCTGGGATTAAAGTTGCACCATTACTTCAGTGAAAGTGTTCTCAGCTCAGATTTTTAACCATTGTCCCAATTCTGTGTTCTACAGGCAACTTCCTGGTGACTACTTTGTGCCCCTGTGGTTTTCACTCTGCTGAGAGAAGGGCATGACTTCACAGTGATCATACGCATCCGGCCACTAGCAATTATACACACACGCTCACCACCTACACTAACACCTGGCATGTCGATTTCTTTTTAAATTAAGCATGACTCAGCTCCCCAGAAAACGACCCAACTCGGGTCACAGTGACCCATGGGAGGCATTGCTTGTAGAACTAAGGTAGGATAGAAAGTCAGGGAAAAAATCAAGGGGGCACGAGAAGGGAAGGAGCCCTCGCTCGAGCCTGGTTGAAATCCCACAGCAGCTGAAGGTTGAGAATTTTGACACAACTGAGAAAATCTGCCACAAAGATTATCAAAAGGAACAATATTCCTTCCATGTAGAAATAATTCAAATAATGTTAAAATTAAAATGGACCATGCTTTAAGGCCTTTCGTTTAACCTCATTCCTTTCCCCAGATGCAAACCTGTAATTTTTTGAGGATCTCACTAGTATGATTATTAACTTTCTTTGTAATCAAAACACATTTCTTAACTCCCTTTAAACCATGAACCACCCTATGATCTCATTTACCAAAAAGGAGGAGGAAAAAAGTTCTTGGCAACTCTTTAAACCACATAACTTCAGAAACCATCCGAATTATGTAAATGGATATTATTGAGAGCTCAAAAGCCAACTTTTCTAGAGACGCCCACAACCACGCTTGGGTAATTAGCCCCATTCCTAAGTATCTTTCTTCCTCTTAACGGTCATGCTCAAACCTATGTTAAAACTTTTTGTTTAGAAACTCCAACTTTGGGGACTGGAGAGATGACTCAGCCATTAAGAACACTTGGTGCTCTTGCCAAGATCTGGGTTCAGTTCCCAGCACCCACAGAGTGGCTCACAACCATCTGTAACTTCACTTTCAAGTCATCTGATGCCTTCTTCTTGATGGGTACCATGCAAGCAAGTGGTTTGCTCAACATATATGCACACAAAACACTCATACATATAATATAAAAATAAGTAGAGTTTGGACTGGAGAAACAGCTCAGTGGCTAAGAGCCAATTTTAAGGACCAGAGTTCAGATCCCAGCACCTCTATCAGTTGGTTCAAACACCTGTACTCCAACTTCAAGGTCCCTGACACCCTCTTTTGGCTGCTATGGGTACCTGCACAACATCTGTGTAAATAAATTCACATATACATATACACAGGACACACATACAAATAAAATAAAAAGAAACTCCAAGTCTCACACTGGGGAAAGGACTCAGTGGCTAGTGTGTGTGCTGGACTTGCAGAAACTTAAGTGTTATTCCCAATACCTATTTCAGGTGGCTTACACCCACCTATGATCCCAGGATCCAATGCCTCTGCCCTCTGTGGCACCTGCATGCACATGCACACAGCCACAAACATACATACATACACATGCTCATAATTAAAAATAAAACAAAAAAGAAAGAAAAAAACCAGGCGGTGGTGGCGCACGCCTTTAATCCCAGCACTTGGAAGGCAGAGGCAGGGGATTTCTGAGTTCGAGGCCAGCCTGGTCTACAGAGTGAGATCCAGGACAGCCAGGGCTACACAGAGAAACCCTGTCTCGAAAAACAAAACAAATAAAAATAAAACAAAACATTTTCAAACATTTTAGTGAATGCCAGATGTGATGGTGCATGCCTTTAGACTCAGAACTCATGAGCCCAAGGCAAGTTCTCTCTGATCTCAAGACTTCTCTGAGTTTGTTTGAGCCTGGTCTACATTTTTTTTAATGCCAAGCATAGTGCCAGGTCTTTAATCTCAGCACTCAGGATGCAGAGGGACATGGATCTCTGTGATATAGAGACCAAACTGGTCTGGTGATATATAATGAGTCCCTGTCTCTCTGTCTCTCTCTTGTTTCTCTCTCTGTCCGTGCCCCCTACCTCCCCCCATCCCTCTCTAAGCTAAGACCTGGCTTCTCCTGAGTGGAACTCTACAAAGAACTCCCCAGGTGGCTGCAGCTGCAGTGTGGGTCTTTTTGTTGACAAAGGACAGAGGGAGCCCAGGACAGGCCCAGAAGGCCCTACTTCCTCACTCAGTCCATCTCCCTTGTTTTAAAGAGTGGTCCCACCTACAACACTCTTCTACAAAAGTCCCAGCAATTCTCCATCCAACCCCTCATCTCTGTCCTAAGGCCACTCACTCCTCTTCACTGCTCGTCATGGGAACTCCGGTTTCTGTTCCTGAACCAGCCTCTCCAACTTCCTTCTCACATTCTTTCCAAAAACACTCTCCACATGGCCACCAGAGTTCTCCTTGGAACCAACTGTGTTTATTTCAGCACCTCCCACCTCCTTCAACTTCACCTACTTTGTGAAACCAATAACGCCCCTACCCTCAGGATGCAGTCCATATCAGGCACCAAGTAGAGCCATCTTCATTCCAGGCCATCTCCTTGCCCAGCCCACATTCCAGCCATCCAGCTACCTAGAACTCTCTGAACATTCCACACATTGATGAGTCTCTACTTCTCTGCAAATAGGGTTTTCTCTGAAAAATTAGCTATGTGTCTCCTCAGCTAAGACTCATGCCTGAACTGAGCACGACCCTTCTCTGTAAAGTCTTCTAAACCTTTCCTCTCACAAAAAAAGCTCTGCCAGGAATGGTAAATAAACACTTGAAATAACCAGTAATCGGGAGAGTGAGACAGGAGACCAGCCTGGGCTACATTTTCAAAACAAAAAAATAAAACTAAAGTTGTCCGCCTGGCTTCTGCCATGCCTGTCCCCACACTTACATTACATGGCACACTGCTGGATGGCATGTCTGTCTGTCTCCCTCCTGCCCTGTGAGTTCTTCAAAGGACATGGATGTTCATTATTATTCTTTCCCAGACCAGGTATAATATCTAGCACAGAGTATGCCTACATCGTGCTTCCGGAAGAACGGAATGAACAAGAGCTGTCTATTAAAGCCTTTCTCTTGTTAAACATGAAAAATTACCTTGAGTCCTCATTTAGGCCCCTTGGAATCTCAGAATCTAACTTGTGCTGTGAGCTTATGAAACAGTAACTGAAGAACTGAGCCTGTGAAGCGTGTCTCTGGAGTTACTAAAGACAAAACAACATCCAGATACTGCCTGTGTTATGTCTTGTGAGCATGACCACTTGGGAGAAAGTCAAGCTGCAGGAAGAGTAAAGTCCTGAGACACAACGAGATACCAGCTTCAAGCATCATAATAATCAATACTTTACACTTGAGTCCAATGTATGGTTTTTACAGCATCTTGTGTGCGTGTGTGTGTGTGTGTGTGTGTGTGTGTGTGTGTGTAAAACCCTTGGCTGGCCTAGAATTCACTGTGTAGACCAGGCTGACCTAGAACTCACTATGTAGACTAGGCTGGCCTAGAACTCAGTATGTAGACCGGGCTGGCTTAGAATTTACTATGTAGACTAGGTTGGCCTTGAACTCAAAGGTCTCTGGCAGCCATCCTGCCAAAGCCAGAGGGGGAAAACAAAAAACAAAAACAAAAAACCAATGACGTCATCATTCCAAAATACCACCTCACATCCACCAAACACACTTAGACCCTGTCCCAGCACATAGGCAGGCTTTGGCTCCAGAGGGCTTAGTGGCTGTACTCTCTTTGGTCCACACTGCCACCGAGGCATGGAAAACAAAAAAAGTATCCTGAGAGAGGTCCAGCAAAAGGCTCTCACCTGGCCTCAGCATAGCACCTTGGGAGGGAGAGATGCTCAATACTGAGGAATGCACAATCAAAGAAGAGACCAGGGGAAACTCAAGAGATGACAACTGGGCCTCAGAGAGGACTGCACAGGGGCAGCAGACCTCCTCAGTGAATGGCAGCTCCCCAGTGGGGACCACAGCAGTAGAAGACGTGCATACAGGACTTAGCTCCTGCCTCAGGCCCAGGACTCAAACAGGAACCTCCTCCTACTGAGAACTCCAAGATAGCAGATTGCTGTGGTTTCGAGCTAATAACCATTTGTCTCTTGCACCTGGAGTATTTTGAATATAGTAAAAGCACAATAAACCATTTTGAGTGACATACACACACACACACACACACACACACACACACACACACACATGCCCTCGCCCTAAACCCACATGCAAACCCTGTGCCTTTTACTGACAAGGGAAGTCCACAGATTCTTAGTAACTGTGGCTACTTTGCATGCTTTCTGGTGCAATCGTAAGTATGTAGGTGTTCAAGAGTTTGAGTATGTTTCTAGTCTCAAGTTAGAGACAGCAAATCAGAGGGGAGTGACAGATGTAGGCAGGCATAATGCCAGAATCAAGGAATGACAGGCAGCTGTCACAGGTGTCACAAATAGACATCAGGAAAGAATAAAGCCCAGAGAACTAAAGTCAACAGTCTGTAGCCCCCAAAGAAGCAAATGTTCTTTCTTACCTAAGGGGCCTGAGTAGACCTCACAGCTACAGAAAAATCAAGATGTGTTTAAGGCCAGCCTTTGCTATTTAGCAAGACCCTGTCTTAAAAGGAAGCAGGGGAAATGGGAAAAGAAGAGGCTGTGCAATAAGAACCCTGAGTCATCAAAAGAAATGTCAAATTAGAAAGGCAAGCAAACGCACCGCTGGTTTTAAAGAGATGTCAGCAAAAGTGGTTAAAATAATAGAAGCCTGTCGCTTACAGTGATGCAGTCACCTTAAATATATCACTGAGAGAACGATTCCTCTCTACACAGCTACGT
This sequence comes from Mastomys natalensis, assembly GCA_021653895.1. Lineage (NCBI taxonomy): Eukaryota > Metazoa > Chordata > Mammalia > Rodentia > Muridae > Mastomys > Mastomys natalensis. The sequence goes on along the minus strand of JAJTUV010000283.1, from coordinate 1,232,692 downwards.
TACTACTTTATGCCACATCTGAGGAGCACAAAACTAACAGATCCTAAAAGGAGATTCGACAGTGAGTGACCTACCAGGTCACACAAAAGTGCCACAAGAGAAATTACAGACCACATCAGACATCTCAGGGGAAAGGCCTCCCCTAGAGTGCCCTCTGCCCTTCCTGACTACAGCCTTGCATGACAAATATCCCCCACGCAGAGATCAGCAGCAAATCACAAAAACCAGTCAGCTGTTTACATAATTGTAAAGGGGGGGTGAGGGTGGGGGTATGGATGGAAGATGCTGAGCAAAGGCAACAAGAAAGAAAGCAAAAGAGAATAGGAGATAAGGTTTAGTGGAGTCAGGCCACTGAATGTAAAATTCCTGCACTCCCTGACACCGCTGCTTCTCGGTAAACTGACTGTACTTCACAGCTGAGGGATCACAGTCATCCCAAGGTCATCACCCTCTGAAAAGGGGGCTGGAAAGAAAGGACTAAAGGCTAGCCACCTCTCAACACCTCCAATGTGACTCTATTCATACAGAATTTAAGAGAGGAAAAAGTGAAGATGGATGGAAATATCTACAACTCTGGCTCATAGAAATACTCATGCAAACTGCTTCCGAGCAACTTGCTTCACCAACTAAACTCACAGAGACTAAGGCGAAGAGATGAAAATATACATCATGCAATAAAAACCAAAACTGAACTGAAGTAGTTGTACTTTTATCAAACAAAAAACAATTCAGTTAAAAAACTATAAAGTCTCCGGGTGTAATAGCATAAACTGTTAATCCCAAGCATTCAGGAGGCGGCAGTAGGTGGATTTCTGTGAGTTTGAGGCTAGCCTGATCTACACAGAGAATTCCAGGCTAGCTCTATTCATACAGAATTTAAGAGAGGAAAAAGTGAAGATGGATCGAAATGTCTACAACTCTGGCTCATAGTGAGACCCTATCTAAAAAACAAACAAACAAAAACCCTACAAAGTTGAGGCATGCGGGTCACATGAATCCAAGATTTCAAGAACAGCCTGGGAAATATACAAACTATAAGGAGTCAAAGAAAGTCAAAGCCACAATGCTAAAGAGATCAACCCAACAAGAAGAAATAATAGCCGCTAGAGAGCTAACCCAGCAGAAGAGAAAGTCAAAGCCAGCCTAGTCTACAGAGTGACATTGTGAATTAAAAAAAAGAAAAATAAAAGGTAAATAAATAAAGTTTTTTTTTTTTCTTTTGACACAAGGTCTCACTATATAACCCTGGCTACCCTGGAACTTTCTATGAGGCTGGTCTTGAACTCACAGAGATTTGTCTGCCTCTGCCTATAGGTGTTGAGATAAAAGGCATGGGCCACCTCTCCTGGCCTAATTAAAAAAAAAAAATCTTTGAAAAGAAGGAGGGGGGAGGAAAAGGGGGAAGACGAGGAGTGGGCCCAGGTCCCACCCCGTATTCAGTTAGCCAGGGAGACAACAAAGGTGGTGTTGGTGACCAGGGTCAAGTCTGACTTCTGCCAATTTAATTCCCTCTTGCTATTCAGGGGCCAAGAGCTGATGGCTTCTGGCAATTAACTCCTGCTGACTGCAGCGGGAGAATTAGAAAAGAAACTTAGTTACTTGGGCTCCTTACTTTTTGACTCAGACCTCTAGCTGTCCAAGCAAAAGGCTCAGAGTTCCTTAACTCTTCATGAGCCAGAGAGAAAAGAAAGTCAGGCACACACACACACACACACACACTGTATGAAGGAGAAAAGGGCTACACTGCCACTTTATCATTGTTCTTGGTTTTTATACCTTCAGGATAATTGATCACATGGTTTTCTAAGCACTTCTACAGTCTATGAGTTCATACTAAGTTTAAGGCAATAGTTCATGTCATAGGTCAATAAGGCACAAGGAGTTACCACAAAATTGGTACATGTCTTTCCATTAAGACTAGTGCCTGACTAAGCATCCATTCTGTATTTTATGACTCCACAAGCTCATTATAAGTTTAAAGCAACACTTTTTATGCCACAAGTTAGCAGGGTTTTGTCAAAAAAACTAATCATCTGCCTTGTGTCTTATTATTCTGAAGTCTTGTATAAACCAGCCCATCGTTTATTTTCTGTTCTTGCACCTACAATAAATTGCCCCACTCCCAGTTTATGGCCTATAGTTACCAGATAGTGGTCTCATGCCTAACCTAGAAGGATGGTTTTTCTAGATTGTAAATTTGTTCCACACCTGTTTTTTTTTCCTAGTGCCATCAGCCCCTGACACACAAAGGTTTACAGAGCTCTATTTGCAGCTTTTACTCTACAGGGGGTTTGAAACTACTTGTATCAGTTTAGGAATTCTATAAAATCATTATCAGGAATTATGAAATCATCACTTTGTCTATTCAGCATTACTACATGAGAGTACATCTTCATGTTGATCTGCAGGAAATTTGCCAAATATGGGTTGGGTAGGCTGGTGCCCAGGAATCATTAGGCGATGCAATAGTGACAGGAAAGGAACGTCAGCAGTGAGAAGCAATCCTGGGATGAATCCTGAGGACCCTGCATCTCAGAGTGCACCATTGCAGCCACGCAAAAATGGTGGGCTATCTCCAGAAAACTCACTTGCTTGCCATAGTCTTTCCTAGATGGCTTCTGACAGAAAGAAGAAGAAGAGGAAGAGGAGAAGAGGAGGAAATAATTGTAAACTTCCATCACCTCTGACCTCTACAATCTTTCCACCCGTTCTTCCACAAAACTCCCTGAGCCTTAAGGAAGCAGGTACAACACAAACGTCCCCTCTGGCAGCACTGAGAACTCCTCAGTCTCTTCTCTGCACTTTGACCAGTTGTGGGTCTCTGTGTTAAGTTCCATCTCCTGCAAGAAGCAGCTTATCTGGTGAGGACTGGAAGATGCAGGTAGTGGTTCAAAGAGAATCACCTCACAGGTTCATATATTTGAATACTTGGTCTCCAGTTTGTGTGAATGTTTAGGAAGGGTTAGGAGTGTGGTCTTACTGGAGGAGGTGTGTTACCAGGAGCAGGCTTTGAGGTTTCAAAAGACTCATGCCATTTCAAGTTAGTTCTCTCTTCCTCTTGCTTTCGGATCAAGATGTGAGCTCTCAGCTGCTCCTTCCTCAATGCCTTTGTCGTGCCATCATGGACTCTAACCCTGAAACCTTAAGTTCAATTGAATGCTTTCTTTTATAAGTTGCCTTGGTCTTGGTGTTTTGTCAACACAATAGAAAACTGATACAATGTGTTAATCTACAGGACTAGCAGTAAGCCATTAGAAGTCAGTTTAATGCTATGTCCATTTAGCAGAGTTATATTAGCAGGGACTTCCCAGGGCCTATGACCTATCCAGCCACAGGGTACGGCTCTGGGAACAGTGCCAGGAATGGGTTCCATCCCATGGGATAGGTCTTTTTTGTTTGTTTTAATGTGTATGGGTGTTTTGCCTACATGTATGTCCGTGTACCACACATGTGCCTGCTGCCCATGTAGGTCAGGAGAAGGCATCAGATCCCCTGGAAATGGAGTTACAGAGGGCTGTTTGTTGATCTCCCATATGAGTGCTAGAAATCAAGCCAAGTTCACTGGAAGATCAGCTTGTGCTCTGAACTAATAAGCAGTCTCTCTAGCTCTATAAAGTGAGCTTAAAACCAACCAGCGAGTAATGGTTATTCCTATAACGTTCATGCCACTATTGTACTTGTGGGCATATCCTGCCAGGCAGATTGCTACTGTGGTGCTCAGGGTTCACGTCAGGGGAGACTGGCCATTATTTTTCTCCTCCAGTAATATGCACAGCACCTTCCAGCACTATGAAAGCCAGCAGAGATGAAGCTTCCAGGTCAGTACCAGCTTGACACTCAGGTCTGTGGTGTCTTCACCGTGGTGTCTTATCATTCTGAAGGTAACCAATAGCACTGGCAATAGCCCGTAATGTTTGGAAGTCTACTGTACCTCACTGACCAGCAACTCCAAAAGGAGTTCCTGGCACCCCATTCCTGGCACCAGGCTTTTTATCTATTAGCCTGTGGTGTCTAGCAGGAGCAATACTAAACAAGAAAAAAAATCCCAAATAAATCAAATCAGAGACAAAAAGGAAACATTACAAGTGAAATACAAGCCGGGCGGTGGTGGCGCACGCCTTTAATCCCAGCACTTGGGAGGCAGAGGCAGGCGGATTTCTGAGTTCGAGGCCAGCCTGGTCTACAGAGTGAGTTCCAGGACAGCCCGGGCTACACAGAGAAACCCTGTCTCGAAAAACCAAAAAAAAAAAAAAAAAAAAAAAAAAAAATAAGTGAAATACAAAGGATCATTATGGACGAATATGTGACAAAAACTGGAAAACCTAGAAGAAATGGATAGATTTCTGAACACATGAAATCTACCAATGGAATCATACGAATGTGAGAACATACGAAACCTAAACAGACCACTAGCAAATAAGAAGATTGGATCACAGATTAAAAGTCTCTCAAGAAAAAACTCCTCTCCAGCAAAACGGACTCAGTAGGTAATGGCGTCACCATGCCTCCTGACCTGAGTTTGAATCCTATGACCCACATGGTGAAAGGCAGAACAGGCTCACACAAGTTGTCCTGTAACCAAAACACACACACACACAACACATGCTCATGCACTCGTGTATGCATGCACACACATTAAATCACTTTCTAATGTAAGTTATTTATGTAGAGAAAGAAGGAAAACAGCCCACTATAGTAGACAGCTTTGCTGCTGAGTCCTGCCAACCTGGAGACTGAACCTAGGACCTCATACCTGCTAAGCAAGTGCTCTACCATTGAGCTGCTCCCCATCCTGTCACCAACTGGTTTTGCTGCTGTTTTGTTCGAAGGAGGCTGCAGTGCCAGAGACTGAATCCAGCTCCTCACTGATGCTAAACAATCATTCTAGAACTGAGCCCCTCACCCAGCCCATGAACATTCAAGCATTCAAGAGGCTGAGGCAAGAGCAAAAGTATTGCAAGTTCAAGGCCAGTTTCTGACTGCACAGCATGTGATACTAAAAAAAAAAAAAAAAAAGAAAGAAAGAAAGAAAGCCAGATGTGAAGGCAAACACCTTTAATCCCAGCACTTGGATGACAGAGGCAGGTTGACCTTCTGTGCATTCAAGGCCAGCCTGGTCTACACAGTGAGTTCCAGCCCAGCAACTACATGGTGAGACCTTGTCTCAAAATAGTCAAAATCTTAAGGACTGTAGACGATATCAAAGGAGAAAACACAGAGATGTCTTAACATACACAGTATATCGTCAGGCTGGGAATACGGCTTAGTGGTAGAGCATTCATTTAGCATGCACAAAGCCCTGGGTCCATTCTCCAGAAGAAAAAAAAAGAAAAAGAAAAAAGATGAGAGTAGGGAGAGGCGACTCAGTAGGTAAAGGCACTTGCTGCTAAAACTGATGACCTGAGTTTCATCCCCAGGACCCACAGGACACAAGCCTACCAGCGCGCACACGCACACACACACATGTGCAGGCATACATACAAAATAAATATAGTGGGAAATGCTTTTTAAAAAGATATACAAATCAGTACCTGTGATACATCAATCATATTAGTAGTGGATAGAAAGTATATTAACATTTCAATCAATGCAAACATTATCTTATAATAAAACCCTCAGAGTCAGTGATGAGGAAATGATGCAGCTCTATAATAGAACATGGGGTGGGAAAACACCTCAGTAAGATTTGGTCTCTAGCACCTACATTTTAACAAACAACAAAACACAGGGTGTGGGGCTAGAGAGACGGCTCAGTAATTTGAAAGCACTTGCTGCTCTCAAAGAGGACCTGGGTTCAGTTCCCAGCACACACATGGTGGTTCACAGCTGCCTATAACTCCAGCTCCAGGGGATCTGACTCTGCCTTATGGACTCATTGAATACTGCACACATGTGGTGCACTTATAAACATGCAAGCACTTATATATACACAAGCACTTATATACACGCAAACACTTATACATATGCAAGCAAAACACTCATATAGATAAAAACAAATAAATGTTTAAAAACCTAGGGTGTGGTGGTAAATGCTTGTAGCCCCCACACTAGGGATGCAGAGACAGAATGATCTCTGGAGCTCACTGGCCAGCCTGCCTAACCTAATTAGTAAGCCCCAGTTCCCAGTAAGAGATTCTGTCTCATAAAACAAGGGGCTGAAGAGAAGGCTCCTTCAAAGGCCTCAGATCCCATTCCCAGCACCCACATGGCTCACAACCTTCTTCAACTCCCGTTCCAGGGAATCTGACCCCCTCTTCTGGCCTCCTCTAGCACCAGGCACACACATAATACACATACACATATGCAGGTAAGACAGCCATCTGCATAAAATAAAAATAAATAAGGCTTAAAAACAAAGGTGACTAGCTCCTGAGAGGTGAAACCCCAGGAGAGTGAGAGAGAGAGAGAGAGAGAGAGAGAGAGAGAGAGAGAGAGAGAGAGAAGGAGAGAGACAGACACAGACACAGAGAGAGAGCCCACTGTTTAGGGCAGCAGGGATGCATAGGGAGAGAAGGTGGGCTAGAATTGAGCTGGAAGTGTCCTCCCTTCTGGGAAGCTTTCCTGGTGCCAGAGGTGCTACTTCTGTCAGTTGCTAGGAAAGAAAAGGCCATCAATGGTCTAACCTAGCTGTGAATTGAACATGCTACAATACCAACCTGCCAGACAAGGTGTCCCCGTTGTCACAATAGAAGATGCGACTGTTATGTAGTTTGTGATTGGATTTGAGGCCAGCTCTATAGGAGTGAATTCATGCCTGTTATTGTAAACATAGATCCCTGGGGGAAACCTATTTGTGTTGCTATATGGACATGGTATCAAACTGCCTTCTAAATATTAATATTCATAGCCATAGATTAATGCTGCTCTCAACCTTGGTCAGAGAAGCTTCTTTTGGTCTGGACAATAATTAATGCAGAGACTCCCAGCTGATCAACATCCCATGGACAAGTGACTGTTGAGTGCTTAGCCCTAAATAGGACATCTATATTACCTGCTTTGAGGCTCAAGAAACATCTCAGAAAAGAGGATGAAAACTATGTAAGCTGTGGAGGGTGGGCAGGAGGATCAGGGAGGATGGAGAAGAGGACTGTGGAGGATGGGGAGAATGACTGGGGAGGATAGGGAGGAGGACTGCTTCCACCTCCCAAGTAGGTTTGAAACCAGCCTGTTCTACACAGCAAGTTCCAGGCCAGCCAGAGCTGCATAGTAAGACCCTTTGTTAATTTCTTTTTAAGGTAATAATAGAAGAGTGGTGAAAAAAGGAAGAGGGATGAGGAGTGCTCCCAGAACCTAGGAGGGGCGAGGAAGGCGGGGTGGGGCGTGGAGGGGGGATAGGAAGACTGATAGGAAGACCAAGGGTGCAACTGGAAGGACAAAATCATTTGTAAGATTATATAGCCCAGTCAGACTATGTTGGCCACAGTTTATTGAGGACTTTGAACATTCCTAACACAAAGAAATGACAGCACACAAATGAGATGACAGGAATGCCCATCACATGATGACTCATGCTGAGTGTATGGATTAAAATGCCACACTGGGGCTGGAGAGATGGCTCAGCCATTAAAGGCAAGGCTCAAAACCAAACTATAAAGTGCCACACTGTATCCCGTAAAACATACAGCTACTATGTATCAAATAAACATATAATTAAAAATCACTCATGCCAGGCAGTGGTGGTGAACGCCTTTAGTCCCAGCACTTGGGAGGCAGAGGCAGGCAGATTTCTGAGTTCAAGGCCAGCCTGGTCTACTGAGTGAGTTCCAGGACAACCAGGGCTACACAGAGAAATCCTGTCCAAAAAAAAAAAAACCACTCATGAAGGCTGGAGAGATGGCTCAGCGGTTAAGAGCACTGACTGCTCTGCCATAGGTCCTGAGTTCAATTCCCAGCAATCACATGGTGGATCACAACCATCTATAATGGAATCCAATGCCTTCTTCTGGCATGCATTGAGACAGCTAAAAGTCTGCTCATATGCATAATAAATAAATAAATAAATCTTTAAAAAACACATTAAAAAATAAATCTTTAAAAAATAAAAAATCACTCATGAACCAGGCACAGTAGCACACACTTATAATCCTAGTACTTCAGAGGCCAAGCCACAAAGATGCTGGGGCAAAGGTCAGACTGGGTACTGTGGTGAGTTCCAGGTCAGTTTGTGCTATACAGCAAGACCTAAACTCCTGAAAGTGCATACAGGATAACTACCACAGTACACCATTACCTATGATCATCTACAAGTCTAAGCAGCCAGAATTAGCATGCAAGGCCATAAACAGGCCTGCAGCTAGGTAATAGGAGTTACACAATATAGGTACAAAGGCATCACCCTTCTTCATAAAAAAAAAAAAAAAAAAAAAAAACACAATTATCCTTGAAGGACAATTAGGAAGACTGTACCGATTGCTATAGGCAGCCAGCATTAGGGAACATGAGGTGAGATGCTTTCTTTCTTTTGCAGCAGGTGGAGAGATTCAAGGCAAGTTTTCTTTGTGTAGTCCTGACTGTCCTGGAACTGTAGACCAGGTTGGCCTCAAACTCAAAGAAACCCACAGGCCTCTGCCTCCTGAGTACTGGACCTAAAGGCATGCGTCACTACCCCCTGGCTCTACCTTTATTTTTTAACACTATATTAAATTAATTGTTTGTTTGTTTGTTTGTTTGTCTGTGACATGGCTTCACGATATAGACCAGGCTGGCCCCAGAAACCCATCTAGCTGCCTTCTGGAATTAAAGGCGTGCTCCATCACATCCGACCTGTTTGTTTTTCGAGACAGGATCTCTTCTGTGCAGGGCTGGCCTCAAACTAAGAAAGAAATGACCTTGAACTCCTGGCCCTCAAGAGACTGCCATCTCCCAGATGCTGGAGTTACGGGGACTAACTAGTACACACAGTTAATGCAGTGCTGGGAATCAAAGCGTGTCCTCATGCATGCCAGGCAAGCACTCTAACTGGCTACCTCACTAAACCTTAAACTAAGTTGAATTGAATTTTCACACAAAACTTTTTAGAGGTAACACTGGCCATTGAACCCAGGGCCACTTGAGGGTGTATTAAGCTATACTCCCGCAGTGTACATTAATTTTTACAATTAAAAAAGCTGTCATAGGCATTCATCTCCCAATTCCTCCTCCTTGACTGGACTCACACACACACCCACACCCTCCAGCCCCCTACCCCTGCTTCTGCCCAGTCCTCCAATCACCAATTCTGCCCCATCTCTACTTACAGATGCAGGCAGCGGCCAGCAGGCGGCCAGCAGCATAGGGAGCACCACAGCTCGGGAAGAGGGGCTGCACCATGTAGTTGGCAAAGGTGATGGCAATGACGGCCTGGCTGGTGGGTTCAATGATGAGCAGAGACGTCCAGAGGCGGATGAAGGCAAGAAATCCCCCGAAGGCCTCCAGGATGTAAGCATAGCTGGCCCCAGATTTCTTAATGGTGGTACCCAGTTCAGCATAACAAAGGGCCCCAAAGACCGAGAAAATGCCCCCAACAGCCCAGATGACCAGTGAGAGGCCAAAGGAGGCACTGTACATGAGTACACCCTTGGGGGAGACAAAGATGCCGGAGCCGATCATGTTCCCCACTATCAGGCACACGCCATTAAGCAGCGAGATCTCCTTCTTCAGTTTCACCTGCTCAGCCACTGGGCTGGCCCCATCCCCCAGAGCAGAGCCATCTGCCTCGTGCTGAGCAGCCACTTCATACTTGGTGCCGTTGACCATGGTGGAGCGAAGGAAAACCCTCACCAACTTGCTTGCATTGCCCTCCTAGGAAGAAAGAAGACTGTATTGGTAACTGTGCAGAATTTCTTCCTCCCACTCCACAGGGCCCCAGACGATCAGCACCCACCGATCCAGAGACCTTCTTCACTTCTGTCTCCCTGCAACTTTTCCCCCTAAGGCTTGTCAAAATAACCCCAACTTGGCTTTCCCCCCAGAAAAGCAGCAGTCTCGCACACTCTTAGGATGTAGCATACCTTATTTATCAGACAACTAAGCCTTCAGCCTATTATGCCACAGGACAGGCGTGAGGCAATTTGGTAAAACTTTTTTCTGCCTCCCCACCACCCCCAGCCCCACAACACCCCCTACCCAAAAGTCTCTCTTCCCTCTGATTTCAGTTTCAAATGTCCCTAGGCTGAGATGCCTGCATGAGGAACCAGCCCTGAAACCAACTGATTTGCTAGATCCTCTTTTTGCTGATTTACTGCTCGTTCCCCTAAGGAGTCTGTGTGCTAGCCTGAAGCTTTTAAAGTGCTCCTGCTACGGATGCACAGTCACCTCCCTGCTCGAGAATATCCATTAACAAATGGTCAGCTGGCATCTTAGACGTTGGCAAAACCCAAGCAGCCCCACCCATCCTGAAGGAAAAAAAAAAAAAAAAAAAAAAAAAGACGGGCGATTCTCTTTGTACTGCTTTTCCTTTTCCAGATACCTGTCCCAGCCTCTATCATCCCAGGCCTCCTGCCGCCAAATCTCTCACATCCACACCAGCCAAAAGTAGGAATGATCTTTCAGAAGGGTGGCCCAAATACACAGCAGAACCCAGAGATGACTGGAGGCAGTAGGTGGTGGCTGCCCACCCACCATAGAACTGCTGGAGACATACCAGAGCAAACCAAGGAAAGGAAAGAGCTATAGCCAGGCAGCAGATGCCCTGAGACACAGAGCTAGAGACAGCTGCACGGCTGCACAAAATAGGAGAGCTTAATCAGACAAATGGCGAAACACTACAACCAGCAGCTCTGGAGCTTGAGGAAGTGACTGGACAGACAGAGAACAGCAGAGGGTTTAGCAAGGGGACAGGGTGAGGCACACTCACTCCCTGGCTCTGGATATAAGGAGGTTCCCACAGCAATGGCCAGCCACAGTCTCTGAGACAAAGAGGCACACACACCCTCCAAGAACAGTGGTCTAACAGCTCCTCCTTCCTCCAGCAGTAAAAGGGAAACCCAGACAAATGCCTACCGGATTTAAGTCAGGTCAAGAAGGGAGGAGGAGGTGAGGGAGCTAGAAAAGGAAGGGGTGAGGAAAAGGGAGAGGAGCGTTAAGCAACCCTCTGGGTCCAAGGTTCACGGGCCTTTTACATCTGCGAAAGGGGCAGCTAGGAGCTCTTCGCTCAGCACTTTCTGTGATAAGAAGGTGCTCGATCAGGAATCTCCTTTGTCAGCTCTGCCCCAGGCAGGACAGGAGGCCCAGAGGAAGGGACAGCTAACTGGGTGTGCTCTCTGAAACCCTGGAGAATATAACAAGTTACCAAGGACAGAGCACTGGTGGCACAGACCTCTGCCCACGTGTCCTCCACGTCCCACCCAAACCTCACTTCTCTCTCTCACCCGAAACAAGAAAGGCAGGAAGGCTATAGAATGGGACACATTGTTCACAGGCTGAGATTGGAGGAAGTACAAGACCGGTTCAGACACCCTGTATGGTGCTCTAAGCAAGAGCTCTGTATACTTCCTCATGCAGAGAGGGGTGGCCGCCTCTAAACTCAGGCCATCACCCCAAAGTCTGAGCTTCAAGATATTTCAAAAGAAATATGGTTCAGAAATGAGATCAAACTTCTGGATCCAATTCCATCCTACCAGTATGGGCTTTCATCCTTAAGGAAACACACTAAAACCTTTGGAGCATCCAAAACTTCCTATGAATGTCCCAATACAAGCTTTCCTCAATTTCTTAAAAATATATGGAGGCCCAGATGTGACTGGCTTATACCTGTAATCCCACCACTCAGAAGGCTGAGACAGGAGGATCCTATTTAGTTAAGGCCAGACTGGGCTACAGAGTGAGACGCCATGTCAAAAAGGGTGGAGGGGTGCTGCCAAGATGAAGCCCACAGTGGAAGGAGAAGAAAACTTCCCACTGTTCTCTGAGTGTCACTTGTCCGTGTGTGGCCATGCACACACACTATAATAAAAAAAATTAGCTGGGCCATTTCACCCAGCACTAAGGAGGCAGAGGGAGGCAGCTCTCTGAATTCAAGGCCAGCCTGGTCTGCAGAGTGGTTTCTAGGGCAGCAAGGGCTATACAGGGGAATTCTGTCTCAAAAAACTAAAATAATAATAATAATACACATACACATATATGGAAAGCTGGAGTATAGTTTTAATAGCAAAGTGTTTACCTACGACCATGCATAAAAGTAGTGTGGAAATAAGGTTTCATTGAGCTATGGTAGACAGGCCCAGAATAAACAGAAAAAGTTCTATAATTTGAAAATCACAGTGTATTCTACCTTTATAATCTACTTTAACTCTAGTTATTGAGCCTTTTTTGACAGTCTATCTGTTCTGAAACCCAGCTGTCTGTTCCTTCTACCCTTTCTTCCCCTCTTTGGTTATTCTACAGAAATATACTGAGGCAGCTCATCTCTGTGCTCGCTCACCTTCCCACTTAAACCTCTTACATTTTTTAGCTAAACCAAGATGGAATGCTGGACATAGGCCTCCCAAAGACCATGCCTGGGCACAGAGAGATGGCTCAGCAGTTAAGAGTACTGTCTGTTCTTGAGAAGACCTGGGCTCCATAACCAGCACCCACATGGCAGCTCACAGCTCCAATTTCAGAAGATTTGATGCCCTCTTCTGGATTCCATAGTGACTAATAATACACACATGGTACACAAACACACATGCAGGCAAAATACCTACCTATAAACATAAAAGTGAATTTTAAAAAATATTTAAAGATTATGTTTCTCACAAGACAGCCCTACATACATCTGAAATCCATCTTGAAGACACTGTCCTGTTCTCCCAGCATCCCCTGAAACATATCCATGATGGTAGTGCTAACACTACCTGAGTTCTCGTCCAGGCCAGACACACCACTGTGCATTTCAGTGCATAAGCTCACTAGAATGTATGCAGTCTTGAAGCAGGTACTACACACTCTGCAGGGTGCCAAAGCGGAGGAGGCAGGCAGCAAAGATCACAGAGATAAGCTGTCTCCTCAGCTTCCAGCTCCCTGGCCCTCCATTGTCTCTGTCACTTGACCATCCCTTTAGACAGGAAACCACTCCAGGTGGCTCCCTAATGAGTTACCTAGAGCGGAGTAAGATTAGATTGGAAAGCAATCTGTAGTCTTTAGGGGACAGCAAGGGTGGAAGCGCTGTCACTGCCTTCCAGCTGCATCTCCCATTGTTATTTTGGGTGAGGGTGAGAGGTGACAATGTCTACCCAGAGTGTTGTGACTTCTGTTGAAGACACAGAAGCACACATCAAGACACCTGCCCTTTTAGGATCAAAATGCACTTGCCATCAATGGAGTACAAACTCAGATGTGAATCCCTGGAAAGAAGAAAGGAGAGAAGGATGTGAGGATCCATGGGGTTAAGCTCATGGCTGGCAAAACAAACAAACACACAAATATACAACAACAATAAAAACCAATGAAATCCTTAAGGAATTTAAGGATGGATAGAACCCACACCCCAGCAAACAGCATGCCCTAGTGGTCTCACCAGGAAGTACAACAAATGGAATCCTCTTCCTAACTGCCAGTAAGCCCTCTGCAATCAGGCACAGTAGACTACCATTCATGGAGAAGTCCCCTCTTTCCTCAACCACTGCCTAGCACCAAAGGCAAGAAGATACCACTCTTGGCTCTCGCTGTAGCACTTCCACCACAGACAGCCTGGGAAAGCAGCGTCCCCTAGGATCTCCTGGAGGAACTCAGCCAGAGCAGATTTTACAGAAGCTGACACACTGCTTGTCATTTCTCTTTTGCTGTGCTCATCTCTAAGGACATCATGGCTATTCCAGGAGAAAAAAAATACACTCATTCTATAGCCTAAAGAAGTTTCCAATCCAGGGCTTCCAGGGAGCAGGCAGCAGAAGCCCAGGCATGGAGTACCTGACAGAGCAGCCAGCCAGTGCTGAACTACCATGCTGCATGCTTCAACAGAAACACCAAACACGCCCTTCCTCCAGGAACCTACACACAGTTCAGAGTCTAGACTGTGAAAACACACTTTCTCCCAAGAGACCCCAGGGCTTGCCTTCCGCTCTTCAACTGGTCTGCGTTGCCTCCCTTAACAACAGAAACAAAACAGATACATGCTAGTGTAGTTGGATTCCTCATCAAGCCTCCATAGCTGCTCAGCCCCTCCCTCTCCAGTTCTCCACTTGTTTTTCTATTATTCCACTATAGCTAAAACCGTCCCTTTAAAAAAAAAAAAAAAAAGTAAATTAAAAAAAGAAACTGTTTACTGCTCTGACCAGAGCTTCCATTAACTAAAATCGAAGTCTCCGGACAGAGAGCTCTACCTAGACAGCGCCAGGGCTAGGGGCCAAGAAATAAGGCTCTTCCTCTCCCTTTGGCCAATTTTCAGGTACTCCATCCTCCTCCTCGCTTCCCTACACATCCACTTTCCTTGCTTCCCCGCCTCTTACCTGTCTGGAGACCTCTGGGCAAGTGCAGGGAAGAGGGGGCTAGCAGCACACTGTGGTGAGGGGTGGTAGCTAAGAGAATCGGAGGTGTGACTTCAGCAGCTGTTGACACTGAGGAGCAGAAAAGGCAGAGGGTGCCTGGAACCGAAATGGAAAACAGGAAAACACATGTGTGAGTCTGGCCGGCGGTGGGGAGGGGCCAGAGGACGAGCTGGAGCTGAGACTGCCTGGTCAGACAGGGAGGACCTCAGAGCCCGCTGGCACCCAGGCATCTTCTCCGTTGGGCTCCTCCTCCTCACCTCAGCCCACAGCTTTCCCTGTTGCCCTAGCTTGCTGAGTATTTAAGTGTACTTGCAAAGGAAAGTGCCCTCCTGAGCCCCTCTCTGCCTCTCTTCCACTCTGTGTCCTAACTCTCCAGCCCTGCCTTCTGTGCTTACTGCCTGTGATCTCAAGATCCCACCATGAGGCCTGTGAAACTCTGCAGTCCTATATCAAGAGTGTGTGCCATTTCAGCCTCTAAAACAAACCAAGGAGGCCAATGCATACCAATGAAGGCCACCTGTGAGTACAGACAAGTTTGTACCCAAATATCAGGGAGCGAGCTCCCAGCTCAGATCTCTAATTGGCTGAGGAGTTGTCAACGATGGGTCTGAGTTACTAGGTAAAAACCAACTAGGCCTGTGCCACCCTGGGCACATTCCTAAAGTTGGCAGCCTTTCAAACCACTGTTACTTAAATATCTGTTAAAAGTTTACTTTGCAGAAATGGAGAAAATGTGACCCTGGACTGAAAACAAGGTGAGGACTAGGGAGATGTTCCTGCAGGCAAAACTGCTTGCCTTCAAAACCTGACAAGCTCAGCTAAGCCCTGAAACCCACAAGGAAAAGGAAAAAAGCAACTCCCAAAGTTGTCCTCTGGCCACACACGGTGATGCAAGGTGTATTCCTCTATTCCCAGCACAGGCAGATCTCTGTGAGTTCCTGTGAGTTTGAACCCAGACTGGCCTACACAGTGAATTCAAGGACAGACAGGGACACATAGAGAAACTTTGTCTCAGAAACAAAAAAGCACAGCTGTCCTCTGACTTCCACACATGCACTGTGGATACAGACACACACACATACACTAATGAAAAAATGTTTAAGGCGCTGGAGAGATGGCTCAGAGGTTAAGAACACTGGCTGCTCTTTCAGAGGACCTAGACTCAATTCCCAGCACCCACACAGCAGCTCACAACTGTCTGTAACTCCTGTGCTAGGGGATCTGACACCCTCACACAGACACACACATGCAGGCAAAACACTAAGGTACATAAAAATAATAAAAAATAAATAAAATTTTAAAATGCTATACTTTAAACTAGATGAGCCTCTTTATATTTAGAATCAGAAATATAATTTTCAGAAGATACCTCTTGACAGACATATTAAGCCACTGAAAATACAAATCTCTGTCCAGGGGAGTGGCACTTCACAGCACCAGAAGTATTTGCAAAATCCAGGTGTGACTGCTGCCTTTGGGCAGCCATCTGTTCTGTAAATTACTCCAAATCTGGTCCAGATAAGGACTCAAGAATTCTGACTGGGGACTAGAGAGATGGCATGTACTGCCATTCTACAGCCACCTCAGTCACATCAGGCAGCTCCTGACTGCCTGGATCTCCAGGTCATCTGACACCCTCTTCTGGCCTCTGCAAGCTCTGGCATTCAAGTGCAGTACTCACACTTAGCATGTATGTATACACACATAAAAATGATAAAGTAAACGTTAAAAAGAATTGTAACTGCATTGCTAGACAGGGAGCCGAGTTATATGTTACCAAAAGGCAGAGATCAGAATTCACTGGCACCAAATCAGAAGTATTCCAAGGAAAATGTGATGCTCTTTTAGATCCCAGGCCACTTCCTGGTTGACCTGCCCTTTAATCTTACTCTGGGGACAAGTTCAGGTTGTCAATGAGAGAGGTTCACAGGAAGAGAGACAGAGCTGGCCCTGCTCTCCCT
This sequence comes from Mastomys natalensis, assembly GCA_021653895.1. Taxonomy (NCBI): domain Eukaryota; kingdom Metazoa; phylum Chordata; class Mammalia; order Rodentia; family Muridae; genus Mastomys; species Mastomys natalensis. The sequence continues at coordinate 1,216,284 of JAJTUV010000283.1, read as the reverse complement.
CACAGAGGCAGCCTCTCGCTGGGACCACACAACTTCACTCCCACCACAGAGGTTTTGCAATGTCTGTTTGACTGTTTTCCCTGCTGAGAGCATTCTTCTCTGTGACATTTTTCATTCCTGGTACTATTTGTCATCGTCTCAGCCAAGAGCAGATAAGCATCATAAGAGCTCTGTTCTCCCATTGTACACTAAGAAGGTGGGGGACCTCACACAAACCACCAGTACATGTAAAAGAAAGAAAGTGGGAGAGAGAGAGAGAGAGAGAGAGAGAGAGAGAGAGAGAGAGAGAGAGAGAGAGAGGACAATTCTTTCTCTACTGTCTCTGATTTCCCGGCTGACTGGCCTCCTGGGTGGGTCCTTGAATTTGCCCTCCAGGTCACCCAGTGTTACTACCCTTAGCATCAGAACCAACCCATTCACTACCCTTAGGTTACTTGAGTAAGGAGAATTCACAGATACTTAATCTCTCCCATTTTGATACATTTAAGGGAAAGAGTGTGGTTTTCATTTTTACTGACAGGCCTAAAACAGTGTGAACTTGACTTTTCCGGCCTGGTGGCAGAGCACTTACCTAGCAAGCACAGGAGCCTGGGTTCCATCTCTTAACAGCCGGTGCAGGTGGAAACATGTGAAGGCTGGGGCGAGGCATGGTCATTCAAACTCAACATTTGGAATGTGGAGGCAGAAAGATCTGGAGTTCAAGGCCAGCCTCAATACATAACGAGTCTTAGGTTAGTCTAGACTGCAAAGAACCTGTTTTCAAAAAAAGAAAGGATAGAGAAGATGAAGGAAAAGTGAAAGGAGGGAAGAGTGCGGGGAGGACAGGAGAGATGGTTCCGTGGGTGAAATGCCTAAGTAGCTAAGATTGATGGCTGCTCAAGCAGTTAAGACCTGAGTTCTAATCCCAGCTCCCCGGTAAAAAGCTACTATGAGTAGAGACAGGAAGATTACTGACTCAGACCTTGTCTCAAGGGAATATCCCTTTGCATCCTCTGATGCCAGGTGTGCACAGGCACAAGCACTGCCCCTGCCTCACAGACACACAGACACACACGCTCATACACCAGACTCAACATACATGTACACCAGAAATTAAACTGACTTTTGTTTAGCTAATGGAAAAACTAAAAGGCCCACACCTAACGTTCTTTCCTGGAGACCTCATTTAGATGCGGCCCATCCCCCTCCACCAGCAGGCTCACCTTTGCCTCTCTCCCACGCTTCCTCCCCAGCTACTCTCATTTCACTGGGGCCCTGTCCTGCACCTCTCTTTTTTGTTAGGTCTTTCTCTTGGTCTGCAGCGCTAAAATTCGGCCGCTCAAGACCCGACCTAGCCACAATCACCCTACTTGCCCTCAAATGGGCAGGCACCAACCAGGGCTGGGCCCTTCCCTTTTATCTAAGAAGCTCTAGAATAAGGAACTGTGATGCCCGCGAAGGAAGCAAAGGTCTGAGAACCCAGAGACCCTGCAAGCCGACCCCTAGCCCCTCCCCACGCCTGCACGATGAGTCCCCGGGGAATGAAAATGACTGCGGATACCCTTAGAGACGTGTCCTCTGCCCCAGGCACACTCAGCTTCCTCTTCCCTCCCTCCCAGTCCAGCCCGAGCTGTCAGCTAGACGGCGGTCTGACCAAAAAATCCAACCCTAGACAGTCCCTGCCTTCAACCGAAGAGCTGGCTGAAGCTCGGGAGGAACCCAGGCCGGGAAGCCCCAGGGACAGCGGGGGACAGGGGAGGTGCCTGCTTGCAGCTGCGGGGGGAGGGGTCTCCTGGACTTTATCTCTGCCTGCCTCCGTGTTCTGACTCTCCGCCCCCTCGGGGGAGCTGTTGCATCAGCTTCTAGGTCCCAAATTAAAGAAAGTGGCCAAGGTGCCCGAAGATGCCCTGAGTAGTCGCCAGGAGGCAGCACTTAACCAAAAATAGCGGCTGCAAGGGTGACATGAAGACTGAACTTTCCCAGTGAACCTTTCATCAAACCCAAGCAGAGACAGCTAGGAGCTCTGAATTTGACAAGGTGGCACATGCTTGTAATTCCAGCACTTAGGAGGTGAAGACATGAGGATCAGAAGTTCAAAGTCAGCCGGGCGGTGGTGGCGCACGCCTTTAATCCCAGCACTTGGGAGGCAGAGGCAGGCGGATTTCTGAGTTCGAGGCCAGCCTGGTCTACAGAGTGAGTTCCAGGACAGCCAGGGCTGTACAGAGAAACCCTGTCTCGAAAAACCTAAAAAATAAAAAGGAGTGCCTTAGGTGTCTTCTTTTACTACTCTTCTTATTCCCTTGAGACAGAGAGAGCCTCTCAGTGGGCCTGAAGCTCACCGTTTTAGTAAGGCTATCAGGCCAGCAAGCTTCTGGGACTTGCCTGTTTCTCAGTGAGCCAATCTTTATTGTTGAGGTAGCTGCCAGAGACTCAAACTTGGGTCCTCATGTTTGTTTAGCAAGCGCCTTTACCCACTGACCCACCTTCCCAGCTACATAATTGTTTAAAACATTTTATTCATTGGTACTTGTAAGTGTGTGCATGTGTGTGTGATTCTTATGGTGTGTATGTGTAAATGCAAGTGCATGCATCCCACAGTGAGTGTGAAGATCAGAGGGAACTTTCAGTAGGTTCAGGGAATTGAACTTAGGGCTTTCAGGTTTACACAGGAGTATTTTTATCTACTAAACCATCTCACTGGTCCCCATAGATTTACTTTTTAAAGAATCTGGAGCAGAGCAGATGCAGGAGGCCTGGAATGCTAGTACTTGTGAGGCTGAGACAGGAGGATCCTGCACTGGAGACCAGCCTGAACTACTTTGCAAGTAGTTCTGTCTTAGTAAATAGAATACAAAAGAATATAGATCTGTTTTGTGGAGGTTCCTGTTGAACAGAGGTTTATAAATAATTTTTCTTGCATAATCCAGCCTTGGCTTTTTGGGGGAAGAGTGGAATCTCACTTTGTAAGTCCTCATTATAGACCAGACTGGCCTCAAGGTAACAATAATCCACTCTTCCTTTTACCTCCTAAGTGCTGGGATCAAAGGTGTGGGCCTCCGTGCCTGCCTTTGGCAATTTTTTAAAAGCCAACATTGCCTACCCACCTTTAAGACAAACCAGGTGAAAAGGCGCACACTGTTTAAGAGATGCCACAGTTGGGGCTCAAAAGGTGGCTCAGCTGTTCAGAGAGTTTACTGCTCTTGCAGAGGACCAAGGTTCATTTCCTAGCGCCCACATGCTGGCTCACAACCACCTATAACTCCAATTCCAGAGGATCCAATACTCCTCCTCCTCCTCCTCCTCCTCCTCCTCCTCCTCTTCTTCTTTTTTTTGGTTTTTCGAGACAGGGTTTCTTTGTGTAGCCCTGGCTGTCCTGGAACTCACTCTGTAGACCAGGCTGGCCTCGAACTCAGAAATCTGACTGCCTCTGCTTCCCAAGTGCTGGGATTAAAGGCGTGCACCACCACTACCCGGCCCAATACCTTCTTCTAATGTCCAGGGCTCATGCATGAAGATGGCACACATACATGCACTCAGGCACATGAACACACACATAGTAAAATAAATAACAAGAACAGATTGACCCGACCCGCAGGTCTTGGTTATTTGTGGGGTATCGAGGTAGATCTCACCTGCAAAGGGACATGGTCGAGAGAAGAAATGGAGACCAAGCAGGAAGTTTTGTCAAGGTCTCTGTTTAATGGGGGAGCAGTTTACAATATATAGTCTTCGGCAAGGGAGAAAGGGGGGCAAAGAACAGGGCGGGGATCCCTGCCCAGGGCCATCCTGCCTCAACTAGTCCCCAGGGAATGCCAGACATTCTTTAAGTTCCTGAGACCTGAGACCTTTTCTTAACCTGGTACTGATTAATCTTTCCAGAACAACAGGTAATTTCCTGAGGTTCTCTTAGAACAGCAGGTAGTTTCTTGAGGCTCTCCCAGAACAGCAGGTAGTTTCCTGGGCTTGGCTCTTGACAGAACAGGAGATTCTTCCTTGGTTGAAGGTCAGGTTCACCCAAAGGAGGCAGTTTCTCATAAAGGCAGTTCACAACTTTCGTTAGCTGGGATGGTGGTCCAGGGTCCCCAACAACAGATGTTCCAGGTGGCGGTGGCACACTGCTGTAGTCGCTGTGCTCGGGAGTCCGAGGCAGGCGGCTTTCCAAGTTCAAGTCCAGCCTTTGCTGCTGCACAGTGAGTTTGTCTCATAGACAGGGGACTGGGGGGAATAAGTACCATGATGGCACTAGCTTGTAAGCACTCTGGAGGCTGAGGTAAGAGGACATCTGTAAGTTCAAGGTCAGGTCAGCCTACCCTACATAACTGTCTCAAAAGTGGGGGAATCTGGAGAGATAGCTGACCTTGCCCTCACCCCTCACCACCACTCAATATTGTCACTGATGATGAGCTTTTGTACTCTGAGCACTGGGGAAAAGATTTGGTTACAAAGCCTTCTCTCACAGAATTAGTTCAGGATTCATGGTCAAGGCTGCAAGTTCACGTACAGCATCTGGCCTATCAATAATGCTGAACCAAACACAGATGTCTCCCAGGTTCTTATCTGTACTTCCTGAGTGCCTGGGTGGCTATATGGCAAGACTGCAATCCTTTGGGAAGGTAAAAGCGAGTATTGCCGAAGCCATGGAATGCTTTCAGACCAGAACAGCACGGCCAGCATGAAGCTCACCATTGCCCACTTAAATGGTTCTGATACTCTGGCTTGTGAGAATCTGAAGCAGCAGACTGTTCCTCGGGACATCACCCTCCTATTCTCCTCCAGCTCTAACTGAATGGCAAAGTTAAATTTCTGATTATGACTTTTAAAAAAAAATCAGTAGCAAAAAAAGACATCTAATTTCTCAGAACAATGTTCTTGAGCAAAAGTAATGGTGTCTAGACCTATGGAACAGGGATGTATTGGGGTAACATTGGGGGTGGGGATGTGAGTGTGTAACAAAATGCTAAAACAATGTTTTATATATGGGATCTAATGGCCGTGAAAGACAAAGAAGTCTAGGAGACGAAACACAGGAATCTCAAACTCAATTTTCCAGAGGTCCCAAGTTCAATTCCCAGCAACCACATGGTGGCTCATAACCATCTGTAATGGGATCTGATGCCCTCTTCTGGTGTGTTTGAAGACAGCTAAAGTGTACTCATAAATAAAATAATCTTTAAAAAAAAAAATGGTGGCAATACCACAGTCTATTTGTTTGTTTACTAATTTATTGTTTTTTCAGGTCAGGTTTCTCTAAGTAACCCTGGTTGTACTGGAACTTTGTAGAACAGGTTGGCTTCAAACTCAGAGATCTACCTACCTCTGCCTCTCCGTGAGCCACCACCACTCAGCTGCAGTCTTTTCATAACCCTTAGCTTGCACCTCTGCTACATCAGATTAACCGTGTCAAAAGCAGGACTTGCCTTTTTCTTCCCAGATTTTATAGTTCTCATCAAATTTCCTGTCCTGCCCCCCACCCCAAATCCTCCAGCTCTTGTTCTGTTGAATGACTTTTATTGTTTTGTTTAACAGGATATCATTGTCCAGCCTGGGCTGGCCTAGAACTCACTACATAGACCCAAGCTGGCCTCAAATTCACAGAGATCTACCTGCCTCTGCCTCCTGAGAGCTGTGAGTAAAAGCTGGTGCACCACTCCTGGCACACATGCTCATCTTTGTATGTCTTATTGTCCATGTTTTACTCCCCCAAAGACACTTCCATCACTTTGATTTTGCCATCTGATGGTATTCTGTGTGACCTATCAAGAGACAGGAGAGCTGCTGATCGGACTCCCTTCTGTACCAACGGTGCTAGCGTACGTCGATCACCTTGCTTGTTACTGCAGAACGTTGAGTCTCACCCTGTTCTTCCAGCTGTTAGGGCACCCTGCTCTCTCAGCAGAAATCTATGGAATTCTAGTGCTGCCTTGGGGCCAGAGGCTTAGCAACGCACATTTGGAAACAGTGTTACTTTCTCTATTCTAACACTTCCTATAAAAAAAAAAGGTAACTCCAAGATCACTTTGTAGAAGTGTGTGTGTGTGTGTGTGTGTGTGTGTACTGCTGAGATGAAGCCGGGGCCTCACACATGGCAAATACACATTCTGTCACTGGGCCTTCTACCCCAATGGCCACATTTGTTTCAATCTTAAAGTTTTAAAAACTTCAAGAAGCCGGGCGGTGGTGGCGCACGCCTTTAATCCTAGCACTTGGGAGGCAGAGGCAGGTGGATTTCTGAGTTCAAGGCCAGCCTGGTCTACAGAGTGAGTTCCAGGACAGCCCGAGCTACACAGAGAAACCCTGTCTCGAAAAACCAAAAAAAAAAAAAAAAACTTCAAGAAAAGCTATACAGTGATTGCTCCAAAGCTATCTAATCTCCTTTGTAGGTTCAGTAAGAAAAGCATATGTAAATTTTAAGTGTGTGTGTGTGTGTGTGTGTGTGTGTGTGTGTGTGTGTGTACATTTGAGTACAGAGGTCCTCAGAGGCTAGATAGGTCAGATTCCCAAGAGCAAGAGTTACAGGTGATTCTGAGGTGCTTACTATGGGTTCTGAGACTCAAACTCGGTCCTTCACAAGAGCAGTAGAAATGTCTTTGAAAAGTAAATGTAGAGAAGGGGCTGGAGAAATGACTGGTGGTTGAAAGCATCCTTGTAGGAGTTGGTTTGAGTCCCAGCACCTATGTGATGGCTCTCAATGATCTGTAACTCCAGTTCCGGGGGACCTCATGCCTTCCTCTGGCTTCCATAGGCACTAGACATATACACGGTACATGGACATACATACAGGCAAAACACCAATACACATAAAATAAATCTTTAGAAAAGAAAATAAGGGTGTGGTGCTAAGGGGGAGAGACTCTCCCTAGCATGTTCAAGACCTCTGACCACAAAAGAAAAGAAAAAAGCAACAGACCTCTACTCCTAGTTATTTGGAAGATGGGAGATGAGGCAGGCCACCTTGACATACAGAGTTCAAGGCCAGTTTGAGCAACTTAAGTGAGACTCTTGTCTCAAGTTAAAAAATAAAGGATGGGGTCAGGCACGCTGGCTCTCACATGTAATCTCAGCACACAGGAGGAGGTTCACCTAAGAGATCACTGCAAATATGAAGCCAACCTAGACCACACAATGAGCTCTAAGCTAGCCTAGGCTACTGAGACCCCATCTCAAAAAAGGGAGAGGGTTTATGTCATAGTAGTACTCTATGTCCACACCTCACAAACTTTGTGGTAGTGTTTTAATTTTCCAGACAGGGTTTCCGTACCACAAGCTGGTCTGGAACTCATCTCCTACTCCCACCTCCAAGTGCATTCAGTCTCCAGGCCTGCTCTCCCTTGTTTTATTTTGGGTGGGGTTGAGGGGTGCAATCTGCGGCATCTAGTAAAGCTCCTTTTGTTCTTCATTCTGTCCTTTTAGTTCAGTCCCTTCCCGCATCATTTTTTATCACTTTGTGTTTTTTTAAGACATATTTATTATGTATACAGAGTTCTGCCTGCATGTACGCCTGCAAGCCAGAAGAGGGCACCAGATCCCATTTCAGATGATTGTGAGCCACCATGTGGTTGCTGGGCATTGAACTCAGGACCTCTGGAAGAGCAGCTGGTGCTCTTAAAGTCATCTCTCCAGCCCCCAGTTTTTATTTCTTAAACCAGGATCCACCCTTCCCTTCTTCCAAAGCACAACTCCGAAACACTTCCAGGGTAAAAACTCCCCAGTCTTGCAGAAGGAAATGATAGACTTGATACACTCAGAAGACAGGCCATCACACCACTCGTGTTCTCCTTGCCCTTGTTAGCCTGCGTTTGTATCTAGCCCAGCAACTCCGTAATGTAGTTTTGTCATAAAAGGTTTTGGCATACATTACCACCCTTGAAATATTTTCAGGAGAACTGTAATACTTATTTATTTATTTAGTATTTATACCAATAGAGACATGGGAGGTAGGAACTGAGGTAAAATCCTGCTAGCTCAGGGAGGTAACTTTATTTTCTTAACTATATATAAAGTATCTATTTATAGTCCTGATCCTACAACTAAACTGCTAGCTCCTTAGAAATCTCTTTGTCATACTACCAAGCTAGTTCACCTTTCTCTTGAGCTCCTCCAAACCCGAGGGCTCCTGAGCTCTCTTCCCTAGAATCCTGTTTCACCTGTGTCCTGATAACTGCTTCTCTGTGGTTCCTGCAAGCCCTGAGAAAATCCTTCTCTTACCTGGAGCTCCTTCCCTTACTAAGGCTCTTCTGAGCCCAAAGAGAGAGCTAGTAAAGGTCCAATTGCAGTAAAAGAAGTCTCTAGCTCCTTTCCTTCACTCTTAGCAGGCTGAACCAGGTCACCTTCATATTTTCACTGTAAGGGAGCTCAGAGCCAAGCCCCTAAACGGAAGCCAGGCCTCTACTCCTTGTTATTTGGGCCACCTTGAGATACAGAGTTCAAGGACAGTTTGAGCAACTCGAGGCCATTCATCTGACTTTACCTACACCTAGAGTCATAGAGGGAAGACCACAAGACATCTCCCAAGCACTTTGCCTTAAAATAGGTAGACCTTCCTGTTCTTTAGTGTCTTCTTATCTACTTGAAGCTTTAGAGGCCAACCCTAACTGCATCTCTTCAGGACACACCTAACTGCATCTGACAAACCAGTATCTAAGCTTCTATATTTTGTTAACAATTAGGTTTTCTATGTGTAATAATCAAATATCCTGTAACAAAGAACCAAGAATCCAAGAGTTTCTAAACCAAGCTTGGTTAGAAAAGAAGACCCTGTCTCATAATGGGGGCAGGAAAGGTTAGGGAGGAGAGATGGAGGAAATAGAAAGGGAAAAGGAAGGAAAGATGAGTTCCTCAAAGGCAGAAATAAATATCAAAAGAGAATAAATAAGGCCAGGTACGGTGGTACAAACTGGTAATCCCAGTATTCTAAGGGCTGATGCAGGAACATTGAGGGTAGCCAAGGCTACCTTGTAGGTAGTGGGTCATCCACAGCTACCTAGCAAGATCCCCATCTCAAAAGGGGTGGTGGAGAGAAAGGCAGCTCTAGTTTATGGGCTGAGTACCCTTTATTTGAAATGTTTGGTATTGTTAGCATCTCGGGTCTTAGTCAGTCTTGTTTACACTGCCAACTAAAAAATTAAAAGGCAGGAAAACCTCAAATTTGACAGGAAACAGTGGAGAAATCTCGAACATAGCAAACAGAGCAGACAGAATCAGCAGTTGAAGAAAGACTTTTTTGAGGGGTGAAGGAACACATACATGCATCAGACCCACAGAGAGAAAAGTGCCTTTGCAAGGCCAAGAAGGGGGACTCAGAAAACTGAAAATAAAGTCTCTTCTCCAAGGCTGGGGTTTTTAAGTCTCTGAAGTTTTCCTCCCTAATTTAGGGTTGGTCAGTTTAAAGAAAAATAGGATGGATGATTGGCCCACAACTGTTTTGTAACATGTACGGATCCAGTCTTGAATTTCTGGAGTCACTATCAGCAGGAGGTCTACTCGGAGGGAGAAAAAGCCCACCAGGCCCTTGCTTTATGGTGCCAGGCTTTTGTCTCAGGCTAGGAGGAGAGGAAGAAGCCAGACATCTTGGAAATTAATTCATCATTATCTAGTCATGGTCTTATCTGTCTGCCTACCAGGAAATCTGTCCAACTCCTGGCTCTTAATACAGAACTGCCTGATTTGGGAACACCTGGATATATATTGTATGTTGGGGATGCACCTGAATTCTAAGCATGAAATTCTTTCATGTTGGATGTTATTTTTTGTGGATGCTGGAGATGAATCCACAGTCGGAGCATGCTAGACAAGTACTCCACCACTGCACCATTACCAGCCCTTAGTGCACCTGCTCTTTTGACTAAAATTCCATCATGACTTCAGGTGTGTAACTTTCCACTGTAGCATCATGCTTGGATTCAACAATTCTGATTTTGGAGCACTTCAGAATTCAGTTTTTAGGTTTGGACCACTCAAAGTATACTTAACTCATGAGAATGTGTGGTGGATGCTCTTGAAAAATTGGAATCAGAGCCACCTTCTATCTCTGCATTCAGGAGCAGAGGCAGATGTATCTCTATGAGTTTGTAGCCAGCCTGGTCTTCATACTGAGTACCATAGTTACATGGTGAGATTCTCTCAAAAAAAAAAAAAAAAAAATGACACCAGTACAACTTCCTCAAAAAAAAAGTTTAACAGTGTCCTCAGATCTGTATTTCCATACATATTCTTGCAAATAACATATACTTCCTTTCCCAGCATTGAGCTGTACTATTAGTCATGTCTGTGACCATTTGTCTTCCCTAGACTCAATGCCTTATCTGGACTGTTTTTAGCTATCTTTACAATCTCCTAACCCATTTATTACTTCTTCGATTCTTTTGGATGAGAACCAAAATTTTCAGACTCGTTCTACACTTGATCATATCATGATCAGAAAGCAAATGTTAAAATGGTGCAGAAGGCTGCACAATGAAGTTCCTTGGATGTGACACTTCTGAGTAACCCTAAATTTCCAAAGTCTGGAGAACGTCCAGGAAAGGTCTTGGAAACAGCTGCGAAGGATTCGGTCATAGGTATCTCGACCACCTCGGAGGGTGCAAGATGCACGCGCGGGACAGTTCCTCCTGTCCAGAACACCCAGTCCGCAGCTGACTCTCACTTCCGTACGATGACCCAAGATGGTGGGACCCGCCACTGAAAACCACATTCAAGATGTCGGCTTCCGGTTTTCCCGGCAGCGTCCCGCGTGGCTACCGGGGCCACGCCCACTTCCGGCTCCCTGCTCCGGCATGGCTGCCTTAGGGTCCTTGCTATCCAGTGAGTGATTGTGGGATTGGGAACCCGGGAGTCGCAGGGCGACCAGCCCTCTAACTCCTTGCTCTTCCAGTAGGTGTCCGGAGGTTGCACAGCAGCGTAGTGGCGCGGGCCGGCAGCCAGTGGCGACTCCAGTGAGTGCCGGGCGGGGGCGCGGCGGGACCTGGCATCGCGCCGCGTCCTCACCCCACTGTGTTTCCCCCCCACACCTAGGCAGGGGCTGGCTGCCAACCCTTCTGGCTATGGGCCCCTCACGGAGCTTCCTGACTGGTCTTTCGCGGGTGAGCCTTGATGTCACAGGTTTTTTTTTTTTTCTTTTTCCTCTGAGAGACCACCCCGGTAGGGATTGGGGGCGTGTCTGGGGAAACATTGATCCTTTTACTTAGGGAAGAGATTGAGAACTGGAGCTGTAACTTTGCCTGAATACGTAGCCGGTTTTTAGTTCACCTCTGAAGTTTTAGCTTTGGAGAGCTGAGGCAGAGGGATTGCTGTGAGGTTAGTGCTATGTAGGGAATCCCTGATTATCCTGAATCACAGAATGAGACCCTGTGGATAAATAAATAAATAGTAAATTGGCTAAGGAAAGTCAGCTGTAGTGGATCATGTCCTGAAGATTACCTTATGGCAATACTAACTTGTGCTGTCCTGGGACTGGAAGTGTGTGTGACTTTTATCCTCTCAGAAGGAGACATGTGTGATGAGTGTATTTTGAGAATTTGATTACAAATACACAATGAATTCTTTGAAAAGCTGCTGAAAAGAACACTGAAGATCCCTACAAGTCTGAAGATGGCAGACTCAAAAGAGAAGTCTTTTTCTCTCTTTTTTTTTTTTTTTTTTTTTAAAAAGCTTATGGGCTGGAGAGATGCCTCCAATGCAGTGGCTACTCTTCACCCACAGGGTGACTCACAATTGCTTGTAACTCCAGTTCCATGGGATCTGACGTCATCTTTTCACTTCCACCTGTACCAGGCACCTACAAGGTGCACAGATGTACATGCAAGCAAAACACCCAATCACATGAAAATAAAACTTTTACAAAACAAACTTTAAGAAGAGTGCAGTCAGCACTCAGATGGCAGAAGCACTGAGAGGTACGTAGATCCTGCCTCAGAAATCAAAGGGGGGGGGGGCACTTGCATTTCATTATACAGTGGGATGAAGTTTAGCAAAGACTCACTTTGAGTGAAAGGTTTCTGAAGATAAAAGTGAATTCAGCATGACAGACGACCCTAGGTCCATGCTGATGACAGGGTTAAATGATAGGAAGAGCGTGCCTCGGGAGTCATTTTCATGATTCTGTTGTACCTCACCACTGACACTAGATCAATTTCAGTTGTTGTGAACTGGGATTCCTCTTCAGTATTTTTGGTGAGCAGAACTGGGACCTGACCCTAGGGCCTCACACACGCTAGCCCCGACCCCAACCACATTCAGTGTGAACTGCAAGAGGGGAGGTAGCGACTTACTCTTCTCTAAATCCTATCAGACCAGTGTTTGGACAAGATGCCACATTTAACACTTTGCCTTTCTTTTGCTTTTGTCTGTAGATGGCCGCCCTGCTCCCCCAATGAAAGGCCAACTTCGAAGAAAAGCTCAAAGGAGAAGCTTGCAGTAGTGGCTGGAACTCCAGCAAAGGCTATGTTTATAAGTGGAGGGGGAAATTTTAAATCATCATTTATCTTTATTTCTTTAAGGTTGATTTTTATATGTATGTGTTTTGCCTGTATCAATGTATGTTCATCATATGTGTTCATGATACCTGTAGTGGTCAGAGAAGGAAGGGTATCAGATCCCTGGAACTGGAATTACAGATGGTTGTGAACTCCAGGGTGGCTACTGGGAGTCCCATACAAGAGCAGAAAGTATTCTTTAACCACTGAGCCATCTCTCCAGCCCCATAAGTTAGAATCTGTTTTGTTTTGTTTTTTGTTTTTTTGTTGTTTTTTTGTTTTGTTTTTCGAGACAGGGTTTTTCTGTGTAGCCCTTGCAAGCCTGGAAATCATTCTGTAGACCAGGCTGGCCTCAAACTCAGAAATCCGCCTGCCTCTGCCTCCCAAGTGCGCCACCACCACCTGGCTGAATCTGTTTTAAGTTGTGTTGCACTTTACTGTTTGGCAGTGCTTAGGAGAAAATCCAGGGCTTCCTACCTGATAGACAAGCCCACCAGTAGCAGGTATTTCTCCAGTCCTTATACCAAACTTAGTTTGTTTGTTTGTTTGTGTTTGTTTTTTCTTTCTTTCTTTCTCTCTCTCTCTCTCTCTCTCTCTCTCTCTCTCTCTCTCTTCTTTCTTTCTTTCTTTCTTTCTCTTTCATTTCTTTCAATGAGGCACGTAGACCAGGCCAGCCTCAAACTCACAAGAAATGGGCCTCTCTTTACCTTCCTAGAAATAGGATCAAAGGATACGTCACCCTACCTGGTCCAGGCCAAATGTTTTACTCATAGTGTGAGAAGAGAAGACTGGCATGGGGCACTCACAGAAAGCGACAGCAGACGTTCCTCGGCTTCACATTGTCAGCGTGAAGCAGTGATATCCAGCAGAACGCTGGCTTTGGGGAGAAAGGATATCTGCTCGATGGTACATATGCTTGAGCCCCAGATGTTACTCACTCTTTTCCTGTTTCAGAGACGAGTTGTACTGCTGACACAGGAAATGGATGCTGGATTGCAGGCATGGAAACTCAGGCAGCAGAAATTGCAGGAAGAAAGGAAGCAGGAACATGATCTTAAACCTAAAGGGATTTTACTGAAAAGCCCACTTCCAAATCAATAAAAAGCAGCTCCTGTCCCACTTTCCCAGCCTCTCTCTGGCTTTCTTTTCTATCATCTGAGTGCTTTATCCCAGGTAGAATCAAGTCATTTTTCCTGTCATTTGTATTGATAAAGACCTCAGGCAGCGGGAGCAACCTAAAATCACTGCCTTCGAGGCTTGGCTCGGTGCCCTTAGTCCTCACTCCATCCCAGCTCAGCCAGACCTTGCTTTGGGATCATTTTGCCCCTGGTACTGAAGAATGTGCCCAGAGTCTTACAAACGCTAAGCACAACACCACCCTACCACACTGCTCATGAGAGAAGGGGCAACAGCAGTTTTCCTGGTCTACCCTCATTCTCATGTCACTAACAGCCCATATACAGCTCAGATGCATACAGTTGGCATTCAATAAATGTTTCGAAAAGGCCTTTCCATCTGAGGTTTTGTTGTTGTTGTTGTCGTTTTTCCTTTTTGAAACAGGGTCTCACAATAGCTCTGGCTGTCCTGAAACTAGCCAGGAAACTTGCAATCACAAAGATCCTCCTGCCTCTGTCTGGATTTAAAGCCATGTGCCACTTCACCTGACAAAAGTCCCTTTCTTAACAAGCAGCTATGATCCAGGAGACACCTGAACTGGAAGGCTGACATAGGAAAGATTAAACTTGGGGTCTTCTGCTGAAGGAGTTATGATCAGACTAAATTCCAGAGGCTAAAGGATCCTGTACTTCCCCACCCCCACACAGTGTTGCTGCCCATGACCTAGCAACCATTCATTTTATTGATCATGAGCCCTCCCTTGGATTCTGGAGGCAAGGACCTTTGTTCCCGTTCCAATGCTAGATGTTTGGCTCCCATCTTCCACCACAAAGCTGGTAGTTGTGGATCTCCGGAGCTTCCTACCTGGCCTTATTCCGCCCCCTTCCCTTACCGCTTCCCTTGCTTGCTTTCCTTCCCTCTCCCCACTGCCTTCCTCTCGCTGACCAAATGCAATTCTTGGATCTTACATTTCGCTGATGGTCGAGTTTTCTGTCTCCCACACTTTTCCTGCCTCTGTCCCACTACTTGGTGTTTTTCCAGATCTAGTTCTCAACCTCTTATCTGTCTCCCTCTCTCACGGCCAGCGCAGCCTGTACTCCCTCTTCCCTGCCTGCCTCCTTTTGTTCTCCAGCCCAGTCATCACGGAAGCTGCTCTCGAAGGAACTATCTCCACTGTGAAGACTGAAGGAAACTCCAAAATCCTACGTCCAAATCCTTCCTCTTCTAACAAATTTCATCAAACTTTTATCTGGCTTCACCCAACCCTGTGACCTTGAACCCTTTTCCTACCCAGGCAATTCACACTTAATGGAACAGCCAGATTGTAAAAAACTCATTAATAAAGGGGTGGCCCTCCAAATCCAAAGTAATTGTGTCGGCTGTTGGGCAATGGCTTTTGTTAGTCTTAAGTTGGGGGCAACAGGAGGAGGAGGCTGTCCACAGGTCTCAATATACAACCGCCTTGTTAGTAAATGTCCCTTTTCCCAACCTTTCTCACATGCATGGAAGACTTCATGTCTCCACCATCCCTAGCCATCCGGCCTCGAAATACTTAAACACTCTCAATTGAGACATGCTGAATACTACGGGAATCAGGCCACCCAAAAAATGCTTAGGAAGAGAAAGTCTTCTGCATCCCGTCCCCTGGGACACCCAGGCTCCTAGTTAGTTGTCGGCTGTGGCCTTAACCCCTGCAGATGGCAGCCTGCACCACAGAAAAGACAACTTTTTTTTCCTTCTCTCCTGCTCTTGGCTGTAATTGGATTCGGGCTGAAACACCACGTCCCCAGGAAAGGAGGGCATTGGGGCGGGGGCGGAGGAGAGGCTGTGGGAGAAGGGAGGGACCAAAGGAGAGAGCAGAGAGGGCTTCCAACTCAGTTCGCCGACTAAGCAGAAGAAAGATCAAAAAACGGAAAAGAGAAGAGCAAACAGACATTTTCAGGAGCAATTCCCTCACCTCCAAGCCGACTGCGCTCTAGGAATCCACATTCCGTTCCTTTAGAAGACAAAGGCGCCCCAAGAGAGCGGCGGCGCGACCCCAGGGCGTGGGCCCCGCCGAGGAGCCCGCACCGCCCGGTGCCCCGACGCTGCGGACCATGTCTCCCGCCCCTCGACCCTCCCGCAGCCTCCTGCTCCCCCTGCTCACGCTCGGCACCACGCTCGCCTCCCTCGGCTGGGCCCAAGGCAACAACTTCAGCCCCGAAGTAAGTGAGCTCCTCCGGCCCTTCCCTGAGTTTCTCCCTCCGGGCAGGCGAGCCCGGGGGTCGCCAAGGGGGCAGCCCCCGCTGAGAGCTGGTCTCTGGGGGAGGGGGGCCTCTGCTGCGCCAGCCTTTCTTTTTCTCCCTTCATCTGCAAACTTGAAAGTCGATCCAACTTTTGCCTGCCTCCAACAAACCCCCTCCGCCGCCACCGACTCTTTCCCATTCCTCCCGTTCCTGGAAGAACTCTGCAGCGGGGCCCGGGCCTCGCTTTCCCAAGCTCTGCGCGCACTGTGGCACCAGGCGGGAGCCTCAGAAACTCTGGACCCCACTCCAAATCCGCGCCGTCCGTGCCGGTGTCACACGCGAGTTGTTCCTTCAGTTTGGCAGCGCTCAGGTGCCCGCGGCCCTGCACGCGCGCATCTGTACCAAGTCGGGGCGTCGGGGCGTCCGAGCGATACCCGCATCCCCTGGACCGCCCTCGGTGCGGGCCGCCGGCCCTGGCGTCGAAGATCGCGGCG